>OY723400.1:7689280-8122380 GCA_963210345.1 Inga oerstediana | reverse complement strand
CATACTTATTTCGTAAATCATAAGAGCTATTCTCCAAATGCTAATCTAAACACACTAAACCTTCTAAATTAGATTTAGATGGTGCGTAGTAAGGATGAACTTTTAGTGCTTCTCAGTCTACTTAGCACCAAAACTAGTTCAACTCCATCTTCACCTCTTGGAATATTTGGATAGCTATCACTTTTTTGCGTAGGAATTAGCTTTTTTTTTTTTTATTTCAGGAATTAGCATTAATAGGATCTTATTGTAGGACAAGTAATAAGGCACTTCTTATAAGTGCGCTAAGGAACCTCTTAATTAAAAGGGAAAAAAAATACTTAAAATATACTTGAACTTTAAAATTTAAAATTAGTTTTGTTGACAATAAGAGTAATGGGTGTTGACGAAAAGAGTATAGCAATTGATAACTCAGGTTTTTGAGAAAATCACTGATTTGAAATTTTAAAGTTTAAGTGGTATTTATGTGTCTTTTTTCCTAATTTAATTAATACTTTAATACTTCAATCCCCATTTAATTACAGTCTTGAAAAAGCGTGATTCTGTTCGTGTTTGCCCCTTTAACATAGAGAATCGCCATGGGTCATGAATGGGCATTGTTAATGAAATATTCTGTCATTAGTATTAGATCAATTAGCATAATTAGTGAAATTCATTGACCGTTACGATTCCCGTCATTTAGGAGCAATTAATATCTAGACTCTTTCACTCTCTGAATATATATTGTACCTTCTTATAAATAGAATTATACACACATTTTTAGTATTCAGACTCTTGTATTACATGCATTTCGAAGATCAAGTAGAACGAACTTGATTCCAAAATTTGTATGCCAACTAAATGTATGAGACTTAAAACTAAATTATTAGATTAGCTTTTATACATATGCAACTCCAGATATGTCCTATCATTTGGGGCATTCATCATTCTGTTTTAAGACACTAGGAAGCATTAGCTTAATTAGTGAAGAATCAATCACTTGCCCACTACACATTTTTTAAAAAAACTAAAGAAAAAAAAGTGAAGCAACGAAGAGAGTCAACATTTTATTTTGGCGTGCAAAAAAAAAAAAAAAAAGGAGTCTCTCATGATAGCATTATGATTATGCAAAACGGAATAAATTAAAGTCTCTCAACACTCTCAACTACTTTAGTCTAGAGGCACAATACTTTTTACTTTAATCATAAAAGTAAAATTTGATAGAAATATACAAATTGAAGATATATATAGCAAACAATATTGAAACTTCAATTAAAAAAAAGAAAAAAAGAAAACTGATCCACAAATGTCTCTCTTCATATAGAAAGAGAGAAAATGATGTCCCATAGTTTAAAATCTGTAAAGTGATGTCAGATGATTCAAATTAAAAATAATGATTCAACCAACACTTCACAACACAATAAACAAATCAGAAGATAGATCAGTATCTAGGAGGAACCTGTTGGATAGGCAACCTAGCGCTCGTCCCTATCTAAACCGTCTAGATTCCATCTTAACGGTCCAGATTTAATTTTTTTTTATTTTTTTATTTTTTACATAAAAAATCATTCTTTTGAAAAGATATTAGTTAATGAGATTATCTTTATTTTAGATTCTATACCTATTAAAATAATTATTTTTAAAAAAAAAAGTGAAACAAATTAAATCTGGACTGTCCACTTCTGGACGCCACAAATGGGAGGAGATCCCCCTCCTCATCCAATGAATGAGCAGGGAAGCTCATTCCGTATCTAGGAGAAACCAAAATTAAAACAAGTGCAAGAGAGAGAGATATATTAGTTTACCAAAAAGATTGGCCATTCATGCTAAGCATGAAGAATGGTCTGTGTATTACTATGAAGACGAATTTTCATATCACTCTGAGGATTGAGCTGCTGCATATTTGGCCATATGGAGATCACCATCTTCAAGTTCCCAAACTTAGCTGCCCTAAACAATGGCGTTTCACCTTTTGAGTTTTTCCTCTCCACCAATAACCTTCCTCCTTTTCTCTCCTCGCTCCTCCTGGTCCACCTCCGGTGGCGGCGGCGGCCATCATTCTTCTTTCGAACTCAAACACGACATCAGCCATCTCCACCAATGAAGATCATTCTTCTCTTCTATCAAAGATTTTCTTAAAGGCTCTCCAATCTTCACGCCTGAAAGCTCTCTGAGCTCTTTTTATTCTCTCAGCACTGAACAGAGATGTCTCTCCCCTCTATCTTAATTCATCATTACTCTTCTTCTCCCATATTTTGTCTCTTCACCAACACACTACTAACTTGTGCTCATGAGAGTGTTAAACTTCTTTATATCTATATGTGTGTGTGTGAGGGATCTAGCTAGTGTATCTCACAAAGCTTTCTTCTTAGGCAAGATCTTCTGTCTGTCATATGTAAAATAAATAAAGATAAATAGAATATTAATTATTGCTTATTTTACATGGTGACGAATAATCAATAGCTTGTATAAATTTAGAACCACCACATACAATTCAAAACTGAGATACACAATAAAATATAAATAACATTGGAATCTACCGTATCGGTCAGTTTCAAATTTCTTAATTCCAACAGTATGAAGTAATTATTATTGTATTTTTATTTTATATATTGATTGAACCATATTTTATACATGATTTTTAATAATTAAATTGGGATTTTGATGCATTTTCTGAGACTTTATTGCATGATTAAGCACTAATTTTAATTAGTGGGCATTTGTATTAAATTAATGTAAATAGGGGCAAAATATTCATAATTGTTTAATTATTTATACAAATGATGATCCCTTGAACTTTTGATTCTACTTGTGCTTAAACTTGCAATTGTAGGTGTTGAAGGAAGAATTTTTGAGATTTTGAAAGAATGCAATTGGGTCAAAATTAATATTTTTGAAGACTGTTGGATTAATATATAGAAGAGTACCCACAAGATTCAAAAATTATAGGTTTCCCAGAAGATTTCAGAAGTTTCAGTGTAGTCCTTCCTGGATAACATTTTAAAGTTTCGCTTAGGTCCCTGGTCAAAACTTGCATTTTTGACCAGGGATTAGGCTACTGATTGTGGGCTTGATGCATTCTGGAGAAGAAAACTGATCGTGAAGTTGCAGGACCTGACATGGAGGCCCGATACTTGGCCAGTGTGAGCAGCTGGAGGCAGACCCAGATTGGGAGCTTTTGGTGTGGGCCGCGGAAGGAAGGATATGTGAGGAGGAGCTGAGAATAATTGGGAGCTGGAACCCAGACCCGATGCTGAGAGCTGATCACAGTTACCCGATTTGGAAAACGCAAGAAAAAAAGGGAATATAAGATACAGACAGTGTTGCGCCACAAGGAAGGAAGTTTTTCGGACACGAGAGACCACCTTCATCCTCTTCCTTCTTTCATCTTTTCTTGTCGTCAGGGCGGCCTTCCTACTCCTCACCATAACCGCTGCGACCCTAACCACCAACACCATTCATAAGCTGAAAGAGACAGATCCAAAAATAAGTGAGCGCAGCGCCTCGATTGAGGAGAGGGAGCTGGAGAGAAGAGATTTGAGTTGAGAGCACATCGGCCTTCCTCTTGGTCCACACACTGCCACTGACCATCCATTCTTCCAGACCACCGGTGAGCACCACTGTCCACCACTTCGGTTCTTCACAGCTCCGACATTCCCTTTGTTCCAAGCTCACCATCGTTGGAAGTTTCTCCATCTCTTTTGACCAATGGCCTTCGTTCTCAATCGCCACCACCAGAGACAGCTTCAATCCTTCCACCATTCCAATTCAGCTCTCTTTCATTCCACCCAGAAACCACTACCTTCTCTCCTTTTTCCATTAAGTCAACACTTCCATTAGCTCCAGTGGCAATGTTGGTTGGAGCAATTGACTCTTGAGATGGCAGTGGCTATGTGTGGCTGATTTTCATTGCTTCCTTGGGGCTGAAGAGTTGCTCTTGAGCTCAAATGGCATATATAGGGGAGTTTTTTTCATCATTCCATTAGTCTAGAATTATATATTTAAATTGCCCTAGTTTTAGGAATTATTGTATATGATTCTGGAACTGAGATTAATGTTAATTGTCTCTATTGTATTGATATTTGTGATTGAATTGGATTTTTTATAGCTTGTGGGATTTTTATATATACATTTCCTTATTTATTCAAAGATATTATGCTTTCTACGTGTTATTATTAGATGGTATAATTGAATTGGATCAATTGAGTGTCGTGTTATCGCATTCATATTAAGAGGAAACAAGTTATAGTTATCCATTTTAATCGCACTCTAAGTGGTTCCTAATAGTGCCTTAAGGGATAATTACTAGCTACGTTCGCTAGGAGTAACTATTAATTAAGAACACTAGACCACGAGCGATCGTTTGGGGTTTTATTTTCAAGACTTAGAGAAAATTAACTCCATAATCTTTTTGAGCAAGGATTGTCACTTCTTCATTACCAAGAGCATTCTTTATTCATATTTTCCACTCCATACCATTTCATTCACTTTTACTCATTATCTATTTTCATAAGAAAAATACCAAAAACAATAGCTTAGCATTTAATTAATTTGCATTTTCTTTTAGATATTAATTGAAAAATCCAAAATCCATTTCTCCTTGTTTTAGTGTATTTGCATGATAATTAGGTTATTTAGGTAGCTCAATAAAGGCTCCTCAAGAGAACAACCCGAGTGTTGCATTGTATTGCAATTCTTGGATTAAAAATATTTTGCATTTGACCCAAGGCGTAAAGACACAGTCAAATCAATGGCGCCGTTGCCGGGGAGCTAAGTAATTGGCTCTCTAGCTAGGTAATCTGATTGTCAAATTCACTTTGACAAGGGTTTCTCGAGTGAAGCTTGTTAGTTTTGCATGTTTTGTTATTTGTTTGCATATAGTTTGGGATTTTTGTATTTAGGTAGTTTGCATAGCATTGATTGCATTCTTGCATTGTTTTGAGTTGGTAACTTCTGTGTGGTGTTGTTGCATTCAATTTGATATGATTTACTTGTTTAAATTCATCATGTCTCCAAGTTAATTCATAGGATATTTGCATTGTTTGTCAATTGAAACTTCTCTTTCTTTTTCATTTCCATTTGTATTCTCTTTGATTCTTTTTCTTAGGCATTCTTAGTTTTAGTTAGATAATCCTCTTGTGATTTATTGGAATTTATTGCTAATTGAATTTCATGGCTTGGTTTAATGGTAATCAAGGTTTACCTTTTGAATTTCACTCTACTATAGGAGATTTGACTGAAAGGAAAGAGACCATCTCTGAAAGCATCCATTACATTCAATAATCATTGCAGCTTCTTCAAGCCAAGTTGGGATATCAAGATAGTACAATTGGTCAAGAATGTCATGGTCCATTCCACCATTCACATCATGAACCTTTCTAATAACCTTCATTCCAACCTCATTGCCCACCCCACCCACCCTATAGATCGTACTACGAACCATCTCCGCCACCATATAACCCATATTACGAGCCACATTCTAATCCTCCATCATACAACCGCATGCCATATCATGAACCTTATCCTTCTTTCCGCCCCACTTTCCAACCATGCCACCCATCTCATAAGTCTCTCTTACCCACCATTTCAATCATCTTATGGACCTCATTCTCAACTATGTGTGCCATACCAACAGCCATTGGAGAATTCCAAAGACCAATGACTCAGACTATTAATGAGGGGCGGTCACACACGGACACCTTTGCCAATTGCATGGCCTCTATAATAAGATCAATGGATCAACAAGATGAAGTGCATGCAAGATTGGCCAAGGACTTTGAGCGTCTCACTCAGCCATCAAAAGCAATTTGAGAAAAATATGGAGTTGCTTTCACAAAAGACTTCTAAGTGCAGCACTCCACAAGAGACCCTTTCTCCGTTGCCTCCATGTAATCCACCCACTCAAGCCAAGAAAGTAAAGAAGGTGCGATTCCAACTTCCAGAGGAGTCTTCCTCTCCTATGGAGAAGGATCAAGGAGTACAAGCTCAAGAGCCACATGTCACTTCAACAGTGGAAGGTTCCAATGGTGCCTACTTCCATACAAGCACAAGAAGTGGAGCAAGTACAAAAGAACATTGAAGAGTCTCACCTACTATTTGGTAATGATCCTATCCTTATAGAAGTAGACTCTCCTACTACTTTAACTAGTGAAGCAATTAATGATTTAAGTGATGATGAGATGGATGAGGACATCATTGTTGAATCCCCTCAAATGTTTAAAAATGTAATTGCTCAACCCATTAGTTCAAGTAGTAGTAATTCGATTGTACTTGTTGATGATTGTACTCCTACTTCTTTGTGTGAAGCTTTAACTGTTGAAAATGCTTCTCTTCATAGTACTAGGGATGATTGTGATCAATTGGATGATATATATTCATGTTCTTGTGCGGTAGATCAAATATGTGTTGATTGTTATAATGACAAATGCCACTTACTTGTTGAGTTTCGAAAGAAAGCATTTAGTGAAGTGGTTGATTCTACCATTCATCTTGATGCATCTCTTTGTACTATTGATGATTATAAGCATGAGCATTATGAAAATGTTGAGTCTTGCATGAATGCCAATGTGGTTGATGTGAGTGAGAAAGACCATGCCTTAGATAATAATCTTTCTTTTAATTCCAATGAATTGCTTGATAGTGTCATAAGGGAAGATTCAACTATTTTGATTGATAATATTAAAAATGAAAATGAATATTTCCATATGATTCTTTCTTGTGATTTGCCACCCGAGGTAGAAAAGGAAAATAATTCTATTGAAAATTCAAAAGCTTTAGGTGGTAATCATTTGAAAAATTCTCTTCTTTCTTCCACTCTTTTCCCTTCCATCTCTTGTGATTGCAATGATGATGTGGTGTATCCCAACACTAAGTTGGATTCCGCACCTTCCACTTTGCAAACACAAGAGAATTTAACTATTTGTTTGACTTCTACTGATGGGAGTGCCTTTGATTTCCTTGAATGTGATAGTTACTTGGAGAGTTTGGAACTTAATATGCCTTTACTTTACTTGAAATCTCTCCATGTTTCTATTTTTGGATGGGATACTGCTGTTTGCTTGTTAACTTTGCAGGCATATTCTTGGAAAGGTGACAAATCCCTAATTTTATTATATATTTTACATTTTATTTGGGGATTTTGTCATAATTTCTGAGCTTAAAATGCATTCTTTATTTTTAATTGAGATTAAGAGTAAATATATTAAATTAGGACTAAAAAGGGCAAAATTGTCATAAAATTTGTAATTACTCTTAATCATTTATTTTTGAGAAGATTTGATGTTGGGAAAATTATTTTTACTTGTAGGAACTTGGAAAATGGAATTAAAACTGAAAATGGCAGTTTGGGACTTGAATTTGAAAAATGCCAAATTGGTCCCACGAATTTGAGAAATTACAGTTTAGTCCACGATTTAAACACAGCGTTTTGCAGCAAAAGCTTAGGTCTGAATCTCTGGAGCATCTGGTGATAACTGGGAGCAGAGGCACGAATCAGAGAAGGGTAGCCGCACATCCTCTCCTCGACCTTGGCCTTCATCCACCATCACCGCCCCACTTCACTTTCCTTCTCCATTTCCGTTCACCACCGTCGACTTCCGCCTTCCATCAGCGAGTATCATCCACCACAGACTGCTGCCAGAACATAGCTGAAAGGATTGGAGGGAGCAGCTGCATCACAGAGAGCTGTGAGTGTTGAGGCCGAGAAGCTGGGGGAAGCATAGGGAGAGGCAATCGGAAGTCCACTGGCATCAACCACCATTCACCTTCCTTCAACCTTCCACGTTTGAGCAGCTGGGCGAGAATCAATGAGAGCTGAGAGTCGGATTCAGGGAAGGCAGCGGCAAGCTCAATCCTCGTTCACCACCGCCCTTCATCACCTTCAACTTTCCTTCACCGCCGACAGCCACCACAGCAACGACCATCCCTGCCTCAGCTTCTATTATTCCGTCGGTTTCCCACTGCCTGAAATCATTCCAGACCATTGCCTTCTCTGTTCAGCCAGTAGTTCTAGCTCCCTGTGATTCCAAGTATTTGAAATTGCTGATTTACTTGTATCCATTGCTAATCCATCAAGTTAATTGGTGATTTTCTATGGCTGGGCAATTAATTCAGACAGTGATTATGTTGCTTTTTGAGGCTGGTTCCATGGGTGTTTGTGGCTAAGCATCTCAATCCCTTGTAGGAAAGGTAATGGCATGAACTTGGAGCTTCAATAGGGGAGTTTTTGCTCTTCCATTTCTCTAATTCTACATTGTAATTGTGATTCTTAGGTCTTAGGATGAATTTTATGATGTTGAATTGATTTATTTTGATGTATTTGGAGAATTGGATGCGGCTTGAACCTTTGTTAGATACTTGACATTGTGTTTAATTAGCTTAATTATCATTTTTTTGTATTGGTTAGTCATTGAATTGATGATTTTGTGAACATTTTGTGCTAAATGCGAGGTGGCTCGGTTATTGGATCAAAAGCTAAATATGATTTTTAAATTCATTTAATTGCTAGAGTGCTTAATCAACCTAATTTAGAGAGATTAATATGCAAGGTGGCTTTGGTGTTAATCAATCTATGTTAGGCCTAGTCTAAGGAGTGGCTCTTAGAATTATTTTGGAACTAGCGTGATTAATTCTCCCATAAACATTTGAAGTGAGGATTGCTTGCGCCATTGCTATAAGGGATTGCTTATTCCATTGTTGATTTTCTTATTTCTTTTATTTCATTAGTTCCATCATCATTCCATCTCATATTTTCAAGAAAAACTCCAAAAAGAATTAGTTTAGAACAATTTAATTCTTAATTATAAAAAGTAGTTGATAGTTAAAAAGACCAAATTTTTCCATTTTTAATCATTTCATGTCAATCATTGCACTTAGTTCCTAGGTAATTAATAAAAGGCTCTTCGAGAGACGATATGTGATTGCACCCTATATTGCAATCCTTGGTTTTATTTTGAAGAAGGTTACCAAGGCACAAAGCCGACAAAGCCTTATCCTTCAAGTGGCGCCGTTGCCAGGGAGCCAAGAAACTGGTTTCCTAGTAACTAAGTGTCAAGTACTTTTGACCGGGGTGAGCCTTTAGGATTTTCACTTTCTATTATTCTCATACTTAGTCATAGTTTACGTTGCAGTTTAGTTAGTTTAGATAGTTTTGCATGTTTTTCATAGCACATTGCATCTTTGCATAGAAAATTTTGAAGAAATACAAATAAATATCTTGATTTTTCTTTGTTTTTGCATTTTCATTCTTGCATTTTTCTCACTTGAATTTTTGCATGACTTGTGCTTGATTGATGTAAAGTGGTGTCAATGCATTAAAATTGATTGTGTATAACTTTCTTTTGATGCTATTTGAGTGCATGATTCCAAATTTTCAAATAGCAATGTTGGTGATATAGTTTTTCATGTGAATAGTGAATATTTTGACAAAATAATTGTCAATTTTCTTGATTTCTCCATTTCTCCTTGTCCATACACATTATACATACTCACACACACTTATACTCATTCCATTTCATATCTTTTGCTTGAATTTGTGTGCAAGACACTTTTATCATTCTATTGTTATATTGATTGCTTGATAGCTTTGTATGTCCAACCATTTTGATCGGAAAATTGATCAATCCACTACCCTTGACTTTTGCATTGATCTAAGTGATTGTGTTTTTCAAGGTGCAACTATGGATGGTGATGGTAATGGTGGACCAAGGAGAAGAACCATAAGGGATGTGACAAGATCTGACGAGGCTTATGATCCTTTTAATGTTGCATGCCCTTATTTGAAGTCAATTTTAAGCTTAAGGGACATTTGCTTGCTTCACTACCTCATTTCCATGGACTTGAAAAGGAAAACCCTTACAACTATCTCAAGGCTTTACACTTAGCTTGCTCCATTATGAAGCCCATTGGTGCTCGTTTAGATGATGTGTTGTTCAAAGCGTTCTATTTCACTCTGGAAGGGAAGGCCAAAGATTGGTACTTGATGCTACCAAGAAATGTTAATGATGCTCTCCATTCTTGGGCTAATTTGAAGAAAGCCTTTGATTGAACCATATTTTTATGTGAATTTTTCATGATTAATTTGGGATTTTAATGTATTTCCTGAGACATTATTGCATTATTAAGAACTAATTTTAGTTAAGGACAATTATTTTGAATTAATGGGAATTAGGGGCAAAATGGTCAAAATTCATTAATTATTATTCTTTTATATTATCCCTTGAACTTTTGATACTACCTTGTGCTTAATTTTGCATTGTAGGTATTAAAGAAAGAAATTAAGGATTTTTGGAGATTCAAATTATTGGGCCAAGTGGAAAGAAAGACAAAAAAAGAAAAGAAAACAGAAGCAAGGTGGGCCGCAAGGAAAGCACATGCCCAAGAAGAGAAGAGAGGGCAGCTGCGGACTTGGAGCAGCTGGGAGAGCCCAAAAGACAAGGAAAAGAGATAGAAACGCAGTTGGGCCGAAGAGAAAAAAAGAGAGAAAACAGGCCCATGAAGCTGAAGCCAAGCCCAGAATAGATATCAGGGAAAAAAACAGAAAGCATAGGCCTAATGAGACAGATCAAACCTGAGAGTGGTCTTGAGGCCTAACAAAAGAAGAGATCCGAGCAGCTAGAGAGGGGGACAGGAGCTGGGATATAATGAGGGCGCCGCAGATCAGATCTTCCCACTTGGACCTTCATCCTCTCCTTCCTTCCTCACTTCTGTCGTCGGCGGCATTCACCACCATTCACGTCGCTGGCGACCATACTTTACAGTCAACTATATTAAACTAAAAGAGCTCCACCGTAGAATAGAGTTGCAAAACCGAAACAGAGAGTTGAGAGTATGAGAGTGAGACTCGAAAATGAGAGCTTGAGAGGAGAGCTTCGTCTCACACCACCACCGAAGCTAAACCAGAGTTGAGCGTCCCAAGGAACAAAGACGGAGGAGCTGATTCTCAGTCATTTCCATCATCACCGTCACATTCCACTCATCACCATCGGCAACCTGCGTTTTGAGTTCTCTGGCGGAATATCCAGATTCCGGTGACCTTCTTTGTTCTCATATTGCAGCCTCCCACGTCGCTCACCACTGCCATAACCCACCACTAAAACACCATCTTCATCATCACTATCTTCCACGTTCCCATTTTCTTCCTCACCATCATAAATTCCTTCCTCTTCCATTCCATAATTCAAACTCCTTTATCTAATAACACCCACTTCACTATCTCTCATTTAATTCCTCTCAGTCCTTTTCTTCTTTGGTTGGGCAATTAATTTGGATTGTGGCAGTGGCTCATGAGTGACTAATTCTTACTTCTTGGTGATGAGGATTTGTGCTTGAGCTCAATGGCATACATAGGGGAGTTTTTCTATCATTCTATTTGTCTAGAATTATATATTTAAATTACCTAGTTTTAGGAATTATTGTATATGATTCTGGAACTGAGATTGATGTTAATTATCTCTGTTGGTTTGATATTTATGATTGGATTGGATTTTTATAGCTTGTGAGATTTTTATATATACATTTCCTTATTGATTCAAAGATATTGTGCTTTCTACGTGTTATTGTTAGATTGTATAATTGAATTGGATCAATTGAGTGTCGTGTTATCACATTCATATTAAGAGGAAACAAGTTATAGTTATCCATTTTAATTGTACTCTAAGTGGTTCCTAATAGTGCCTTAAGAGATAGTTACTAGCTGCGTTCGCAGGAGTAACTATTAATTAAGAACACTAGACCCGAGCAATCGTTTGGGGTTTTGCTTTTAAGACTTAGAGAGAATTAACTCCCATAATCTTTTTGAGCAAGGATTGTCATTTCTTCATTACCAATAGCATTCTTTATTGATATTTTCCACTCCATACCATTCCATTCAATCTTATCCATCCTATTTTTATAAGAAAAATACCAAAAACAATAGTTTAGCATTTAATTAATTTGCATCTTTCTTTTAATTATTAATTTCAAAAACCAAAACCTATTTCCCCTTCCTTTTATTGCATTTGCATGATAATTAAATTATTTAGGTAGCTCAATAAAGGCTCCTCAAGAGAACGACCCGAGTGTTGCATTGTACTGCAATTTTTTGTTATAAATATTTTGCATTTGACCCCAAGGCGTAAAGACACGGTCAAATCAGCCTTCTTGGACAAATACTTTTCTGATGCAAGGATTGCAGAACTTAAAAAGGAGATATATTCTATCAAACAAGATCCTTTAGAGTCATTTTACTAATATTGGAGCCGATTTCAAGAACTTTTAGATCAGTGCCCGCACCATCAAATTGGTGATGAACAGTTGATTAAGTACTTTCATGATGGTCTTTTCCCTAATGAGAAGGGTATTCTAGATGCTGCAGCTGGAGGGTCTTTAGAAGATTGCACTGCTGCAGAGGCTTGGGCTCAAATTCAAACAAGAGCTAGAAACACTCAACAATATAATGTTAGAGAGATACGGGGAGTCTATGATGTTGGTTCTAACAAGAGGATGGACTCACTTGAGTGTAAGTTAGATACAGTCACTTCCCAACTTTCTTTCATTACATCTGAGCTTTGAAATCTGAGTGTTCAACAAGCTAATCCTCCTCCTCATTCACAAGCTCTTGTTGCACCCAGTTGTGATAATTGTGGTTCGGTGATGCATATTACAAGTTCATGTCCTAACCACCATGAGGAAGTTAATGCTATGTATCAAGGGAGACCAAACTCTAAGTGGGATCCTAATTCCAACACCTACAATAAAGGTTGGAAATCTCACCAAAACTTCCGGTGGCGTAATAATGAACCTACTCATTACAAGGCTTCTACTTCTCAAGCATTGTAGCCTCACCACTATGCTCCATATGAGGATGACCGCATCTCACAACTTCTCAAGAGTGTTCAATCCATGCATGCTGATATGAACAAGCAAGAGGCTAAAATTGAAGACAGGTTTGCAAATTTGGAACGTAAGATGGAGCAATGGGAGACTAAGACTGCTAACTTGAATTCCTTTGTCACCTAACTTTCGAATAGCATCAATGACAAGTAAGCTTAGTCTAGTGGTGCTATGCCTTCCAATACAGTCCGCAATCCTAAGTCTCTAAATGCTTTAACCTTGAGAAGTGGAAAAACAGTAGGGTTCAAGGACGATGATGATGAGGAAGTGGATGAGGAGATCATAGTGGATGCTCCTACAAGAAATGATGTGGTTCCTCAACCCTCCCAATTGCAAGAAAATGATGCATCTTCTTCCATTCCTCAAGAGCAAGCTCCACATTCTGAGAGCAAGCAAGAGAAGAAACTCCTTGAGAAGACTTTAAAGAAGCAAGATCAAAGGCAAAAGGGAGTAGTGATTGCACAAGAAGATGAAGGGGCTAAGAAGTCATCCAATCATGAGCTTTCATTCCAAGGTAATGAAGTAAACATTCATGACTTACCTTTCCCTCATTCCTATTCAGCTAGTAGAAAGGTTGTTGATGATAAGTTTGATAAAGAAATGTTTGAAATGTTCAATAAGGTTGAAGTGAATTTGCCTTTGCTTGAGTTGATTAAGAAAATGCCAAAGTTGGCCAAGTTTTTGAAAGATGTATGCATAAACAAAAGAAAGTATAGGCATAATGAAAGAATACAATTGGGGTCTAGTGTGAGTGCTTTGTTTAAGCCTCAATTGCCACTTAAATGCAAAGACCCGGGTTCTTACACTATTCCTTGTACTATAGGCAAGACTACCATTTCATATGCTTTGCTTGATTTGGGTGCTGCTATTAATGTCATGCCTTCTTCTATCTATAAGTCCCTTGGTATCCAAGCTGTGAAAGACACAAGTGTCGTTCTTCAGCTTGCTGATAGAACCATTCGATACCTTAAGGGCATTTTAGAAGACATTTTAGTGCCAGTGAAAGGCCTTGTATTTCCTGCTGATTTCTATGTGCTTGATATGGCAAATGAAAACAATAGTAATGGTACTCTGATCCTAGGAAGACCTTTCCTAAGGACAGCTGAGACTATTATCAATATGAAGCATGGTACCATTACTATGGGGATTGGAGACCTAGAGGTGAAATTCAATATCTCTGAGGCCATGAATCACATTTTCTCTGATTGTTCCTATTTGGGCATTAACATGACTGATTGTCTAGATGATGATTTACATGATTTGGTTGATGACACTTGGTTTGATATGATTGAGCATGATGATGTTGCATCCACTTGCCTTTCCCCCTCTTATACTTCTTTGTTTTGTACATGTGAAGGTGACGTGTCATGTATCAATTATCTTGAGATTGATGACGGGCTTTCCTCTTCACATGTTTTTGATGCTTCATCTGATTTGCCTCATAATAGCCCTATGCAGTCTTTATTTGATAGCCTTGAGAAAGGTGTTTGTTGCATAGTTTCAGGTAATGATGATTCCCAAAGAGCTGTGATAGAAGCTATTACTAATGCTTCTTCCTTGAAGGGTGCTTGCTTTGATAAGGGAAGTGGAGAACTTACAACATGTGGAGATGCATTGATACCTCCTTCCCCAAGCTCTCTGGACACCACTCTTACACTTGGAGCACTAGAGACTACAGAGCTCATTCCTTCCATTATCAAACCCCTAGATTTGGATCTCAAACCCTTACCCTCTAATCTTAAATATGTTTTCCTTGCTGATAATGATAAACTGTCTGTTATAGTGTCTAATGCTTTGAGTCATAGTGAGGAATCTAGGCTAGTGTTTGTTTTGAAAAAGTATAGAGGGGCTATTGGGTGGTCACTTGCTGATATACCAGGGATCAATCCCTCAGTTTGCACATACAATATTTTGTTGCATGAGGGCTCTAAACCAATTAGGCAACCACAGAGGAGGCTGAATCCTTTGATTTTGGATGTAGTTAAGAAAGAGGTCTCTAAGTTGTTGAGTGCCGGGATTATTTATCCCATTTCTGATAGTGAGTGGGTGTCTCCTGTTCAGGTGGTGCCAAAGAAAAGTGGCATCACAGTTATGAAAAAGACAATGATGAGCTTATTCCTACAAGAATCCAAAATTCTTGGAGAGTGTGCATCGACTTTAGAAAGTTGAATACTGTCACTAGAAAATATCATTTTCCTTTGCCTTTTATTGATCAATTGTTAGAAAGAATTTCTGGAAAGTCTCATTATTGTTTCTTAGATGGTTTCTCTGGATACTTTCAAATCCCTATCTCACCTGAGGACCAAGAAAAGACTACTTTTACATGTCATTTTGGTACCTTTGCATATCGAATGATGCCATTTGGATTATGTAATGCTCCAGGCAACTTTCAAAGGTGTATGATGTCGATCTTTAGTGATTTATTGGAGCATAATATGGAGGTTTTTATGGATGATTTCACCATCTATGGCAATGATTTTGATGAGTGTCTTGCTAGTCTTGAACTTGCTTTGAAAAGATGTTTAGAAAAGAATCTTATTTTGAATTATAAAAAGTGTCACTTCATGGTGGATAGTGGTATTGTTTTAGGTCACCTTGTTTCTCTTAAAGGAATAGAGGTTAATCGAGCTAAAATTGAAGTTATTTCATCACTTCCCTATCCTACCAATCTGAAAGAAGTGAGATCTTTTCTTGGGCATGCGGGATTTTATAGGCGTTTTATTAAAGATTTTAGTAAAATTGCCCTCCCCCTTTCCACTTTGCTTAAAAAAGAAACTAATTTTCATTTTGATGACAAGTGTAGACATGCCTTTAACACTCTCAATTCAATGCTAGTGACACCTCCTATTTTAGTTGCACCTAATTGGAAGTTGCATTTCAAGTTATCTTGTGATGCTTCTAACAATTTTGTAGGTGCTATGCTTAGTCAGAGAGAGGATAAGTTATCTAGAGTAATAGCTTATGCATCCAAGACACTTGACTCTGCTCAAGTGAACTATACCACTACAGAGAAGGAGTTGTTTGTTATTGTGTTGACCTTAGACAAATTTAGGCAATATTTGATTAATTCTCGTGTAGTGGTGTTTACTTATCATGCAGCTATTCGTTATCTGTTCAAAAAGCCTCAGTCTAAAGCTAGACTACTGAGATGGGCTTTATTATTGCAAAAGTTTGATGTTGAGATTAGAGATCGAGCGGGTGCCGAGAATCATGTGGCAGACCATTTGAGTCGCCTACCTCCAGATACACAGGGAGTTGATCCTTCTGATCTCATTATTGACTCTTTCCCTGATTCTGTTTTGTTTGCTCTAGTTATACAAGAGCCATGGTACTCTAATATTATGATTATATTGTTTCTCATGTAGTTCCTCCTTCTATGTCTAGGTTTCAGGCGAACAAGCTAAAGAGGGAGGCTAACTACTATGTTTGGGATCCACCTATCCTTTGGAGACAATGTAGTAACCAAATCATCCGTCATTGTATTACAAATGATGAGATTCACTCTATCCTTTCCCTTGCTTATTCTTCATTTTATGGGGGGCATTTTAGTGGGAATAAGACTGCTAGGAGGGTGTTATAGTGTGTATTTTATTGGCCTACTTTGTTTCATGATTCATATGTTTACTGCAAATCTTGTGATACTTGTCAAAGGTTTGGGAGTTGGAGTAAGAGGCATGAGATGCCTATGAGACCTATGCATTTTTGTGAAATTTTTAATGTGTGGGGTATAGATTTTATGGGGCCCTTTCCTCCATCCTTTAGATATACTTATATATTGCTTGCAGTGGACTATGTATCTAGATGGGTAGAGGCAATCCCAACTAGAAAGGATGATTCCTCTACTGTTGCTAAGTTCTTACAATCTCATATCTTTTGTAGGTATGGAGTACCAAGAGCAATCATTAGTGACCAAGGGACACACTTTTGTAATCGAACCATCAAGGCCTTGCTAGCTAAGTATGGAGTCACTCATAAGGTTGCAACACCTTATCATCCCCAAACAATGGGTTAGCAGAGTTGTCAAATAGAGAGGTGAAGCACATCCTTAAGAAGATTGTCAAACCATCAAGAAAGGATTGGAGCACAAGATTGGAAGACGCTCTTTGGGCCTATAGAACTACTTTTAAAACCCCAATTGGCATGTCCCCATTTCGCCTTGTTTATGGAAAAGCGTGCCATCTTCCTATTGAGCTCGAACACAAGTCATATTGGGCTATCAAAGCTTGTAATGCTGATTTGGAGTTTTCTTTGGATAGCCGCTTGATGCAACTCCAAGAACTTGAAGAAATAAGGCTTGAATCATATGACAATGCAAGGATCTACAAAGAGAAGTTAAAGATGGTTCATGATAAGCACATCTTGAGAAAGGAATTTCATGAAGGAGATAAAGTGTTGAAATTTAAAGCTCACCTCAAGATGATGCCTGGGAAGTTCAAGACCAAGTGGGAAGGACCCTACATTGTGACTAAGGTTTACCCATTTGGTACGGTAGAGCTTGTAGATGAGAAGACCGGTAGCATATTTCAAATCAATGGACACCTTCTCAAGCACTACCATGAGGATGCCAAGCCTCCTTGATCACTCGGTCGTTCCCTTCTACTCTTCACTTTTACTTACTTATATTGCTTTGATACATGTTTAGGAGTAAGTGTGGGGGAAGGGAACTTGCCTAGTAGTAAAGTAGATTTAGGTTATCTTGTTTTCTTTTGTAGATAATAAATGCTCCATGTTCATATGTCATACTCACTTCGCACTTAATTTTTACTACATTTTGAACTTCATTGTTAAACTCACTTCACTTGTTTCTTCCTTCTTCCCCCTATCATGGTGATTGTTGACGTGTTGTGCTTCAATCTGGAATTGGACTTCACAACTTACTACTTCACCAAAGAAACAAGTCAAGTTAGTTTCTATTTATTGTTTACATTGAGGACAATATAAAGATTAAGTGTGGGGGAGGGGTTGCTCTAGGCATAATGTTTGTAGCCACAATGTTTTGGTTTTGATTCATGAAAATTGAAAAAAAAAAATTGGACTTGGGAATTGGCTTTGTGAAGTGCTTAATAGACCCCTATTTCACTTTCCTAATGCAACTCCTTGACATGTTTTTATGGAAATTTAAATGCATGATGATTGTGAAAGTCAAGCATTTTCAAGTGTGATTACATTAAGCTTGAGTAATCCCTTTGCTTGATTCAATTGAGTGATTAGAGTATCTTTAGTGCAATTTTATTAATTTGGATACATAGCTTGATTTTAGGAAGTTGATATGGTAGAGAAAAGCCTTGTTGGAAGATTCTTGAGCCTTGATTTCATTTTCTCATCATGTGTGTGAATTCATCTATTCTTTAGTTAATCTTTAGAACTTGTTTAGGTTCTTTTTCAAAGCTACATGTATGCCTTGGATTTGTAGTATGATAGGGGCATCCATTTCATCACCCATTTACCCAAACACAAACCATTCATCATTTACATTTGTTTAGCCCATTGAGCCATTTACTTTCGTTTCCATTTCATTATACAAATGCTATGTTTGTATCTTCTATCAATTTCTTTTTAGCACTATGATAAAAAAGAAGAAGGCATTATTGTATATATAAAAAGAAAAGTGCCATGTGAATAGTCAAAAGAAATATATATATATATATATATAAAGAGAAGAATAGAAAAGAAAAGAAAAGAGAAACAAATAAGGCATTATGGTAAATTATGTTAATTAAGTTTAGTGGCGTAGTGCTAAGTGATCTAGCAATTTATTTGGTGTAAGCATAGTGTTTGTTACATTTTCCATCCATTAAACCTTTCCAACATTACAACCTTAAGAAGTCCCCTTGACTATGGATTCTTGGCAAAATTAGTGGTAGAGATAGTAGAACCTTTACAAGCCTATGGTAGATGCTAGAATAGGTGAATTGAGTGACATTCCCTATGATTTGAGAGATGAGAGAAACATTTATTCCCTTGAGAACTTTGAGAGCTCTATCATGTTATTCTTTCTTAGTTTTGTTATGTGTTCAAGTTGGTTTCTTTGCATTAAAAAGTTCCATAAGCTTTAATTGATTAGGAATTGTGGTTATTCAATCTTAATGTAATTGCACTCTTGAATTACTTGATGATTACAACATTGAGCATATTTTTGGAAATATTGGTTTTATTTTGCCCAGGAGTGCAAAAGGCTAAGTGTGGGGGAATTGACAAATCCCTAATTTGATTATATATTTTACACTTTATTTGGGAATTTTGTCATAATTTCTGAGCTTAAAATGCATTCTTTGTGTTTAATTGAGATTAAGAGTAAATATATTAAATCAGAACTAAAAAGGGCAAAATTGTCATAAAATTTGTAATTACTCTTAATGATTTATTTTTTAGAAGATTTGATGTTGGGCAAATTATTTTTACTTGTAGGAACTTGGAAAATGGAATTAAAACTGAAAATGGCAGTTTGAGACTTGAATTTGAAAAATGCCAGATTGGTCCCACGAATTTGAGAAATTACAGTTTAGTCCACGAGTTAAACACAGCGTTTTGCAGCAAAAGCTTAGGTCTGAATCTCTGGAGCATCTGGTGATAACTGGGAGCAGAGGCACGAATCAGAGAAGGGTAGCCGCACATCCTCTCCTCGACCTTGGCCTTCATCCACCATCACCGCCCCACTTCACTTTCCTTCTCCATTTCCGTTCACCACCGTTGACTTCCGCCTTCCATCAGGGAGTATCATCCACCACAGACCGCTGCCAGAACAGAGCTGAAAGGATTGGAGGGAGCAGCTGCATCACAGAGAGCTGTGAGTGTTGAGGTCGAGAAGCTGGGGGAAGCATAGGGAGAGGCAATCGGAAGTCCACTGGCATCAACCACCATTCACCTTCCTTCAACCTTCCACGTTTGAGCAGCTGGGCGAGAATCAGTGAGAGCTGAGAGTCGGATTCAGGGAAGGCAGCGGCAAGCTCAATCCTCGTTCACCACCGCCCTTCATCACCTTCAACATTCCTTCACCGCCGACAGCCACCACAGCAACGACCATCCCTGCCTCAGTTTCTATTATTCCGTCGGTTTCCCACTGCCTGAAATCATTCCAGACCATTGGCTTCTCTGTTCAGCCAGTAGTTCTAGCTCCCTGTGATTCCAAGTATTTGAAATTGCTGATTTACTTGTATCCATTGCTAATCCATCAAGTTAATTGGTGATTTTCTATGGCTGGGCAATTAATTCAGACAGTGATTATGCTGCTTATTGAGGCTGGTTCCATGGGTGTTTGTGGCTAAGCATCTCAATCCCTTGTAGCAAAGGCAATGGCATGAACTTGGAGCTTCAATAGGGGAGTTTTTGCTCTTCCATTTCTCTAATTCTACATTGTAATTGTGATTCCTAGGTCTTATGATGAATTTTATGATGTTGAATTGATTTATTTTGATGTATTTGGAGAATTGGATGCGGCTTGAACCTTTGTTAGATACTTGACATTGTGTTTAATTAGCTTAATTATTATTTTTTTTGTATTGGTTAGTCATTGAATTGATGATTTTGTGAACATTTTGTGCTAAATGCGAGGTGGCTCGGTTATTGGATCAAAAGTTAAATATGATTTTTAAGTTCATTTAGTTACTAGAGTGCTTAATCAACCTAATTTAGAGAGATTAATATGCAAGGTGGCTTGGTGTTAATCAATCTATGTTAGGCCTAGTCTAAGGGATAGCCCTTAGAATTATTTTGGAACTAGCGTGATTAATTCTCCCATAAACATTTGAAGTGAGGATTGCTTGCGCCATTACTATGAGGGATTGCTTATTCCATTGTTGATTTTCTTATTTCTTTCATTTCATTAGTTCCATCATCATTCTATCTCATATTTTCAAGAAAAATTCCAAAAAGAATTAGTTTAGAACAATTTAATTCTTAATTATAAAAAGTAGTTGATAGTTAAAAAGACCAAATTTTTCCATTTTTAATCATTTCATGTCAATCATTGCACTTAATTCCTAGGTAATTAATAAAAGGCTCTTCGAGAGACGATCCGGGATTGCACCCTATATTGCAATCCTTGGTTTTATTTTGAAGAAGGTTACCAAGGCACAAAGCCGACAAAGCCTTATCCTTCAAAAGGTCATCGGAGGAATCAATATCCACCGTATATCCTTGGACCTCTTCCAATCGATCCTGAGCCACCTCCACCAAGGAAATTCAATAAGGGAGAGCTGTTCCAAATGACAAGTGCATGTTTCTCATCGGGGATGAGAACTTCTCCTTCAAGCAACTCAAGATACTCTAACACAACACAAGTTGTCTCTTTCCTCACTTGTTTTCTTCTTAAATCCTATGATTGTTTGAGCTTACTTGTGTATGAAGAAGATAAGTGTGGGGGAGGGACATGATTCAGTAGAAAAAGGTAGAAGTAGTGTAGTTTAGTTTAGTACAATAAAAAAACCCCCTTTGTATGCTTTGCATCTTTTTGCCACTACCATACTTAATTACCATTGTTCCTTGAATTTCAACTTGCTAAACATTCTCTTTCGAGTGTTTTTCCACATTGAGGACAATGTGTTGATTAAGTGTGGGGGAGGGAAAGGCATTTTGAATCGCATTGGTTGTTTTTAAATGATAAATGCCCTAAACTAAAAAAATTTTCAAAAAACTTTTTCAAGAATGACTTACTTTGATACATGTCCTAAGTGGTAAAGGGTCCCATTTGCCACTTTGAAATGTGATTTGTGGGTAATTCTTTGAGCTTTCATGTGATCCAGTATTTTGGTAACTTTTTGAAACCATGTTTTGTTCTTTTCAAGTGAATGGCGAGAGAAATGAACCTACAACTGGATTTTTGTTCACTTCTTATTTTGAGAAAAGAAAGTTTTCACAACATTAATGTTTTTGGGAGTTGAGCATTTTTGTTAATTGATTGCAATGTTTTGATTGATTGTTTTTAATAAAGTTAGCACTTGGAATGGTTAAGAAAATGCGTTGTGGTTAGTTGACTATACAATTGATTGTATTGGAGTGAGCATTAGAGAGAAACCTTGATTGGAAGGTTAATTGAGCCTTGAATTCTTTTCATGTGTGCATGTTCACTTGGTTTTTCACCTTCTAGAACTTGTTTCAACTCTTCTTCGAAACGGCATTTGCATTAGTGTGATGGAAATGAAAAGAGGCATTCATTCTAAACCCTTTTAACCCAAACACAAACTTACATTCATCTATCATTTGCTTACCCCTTTGAGTCATTTCTATGTTGTATGCATGTCATGTCATTTAATCATAGTGTTCATGGCATTTTAAAATCAAAGTGGTTTGCCAAATAAAAAGTTGAACAATGTATATATAGAAATGCCATGTATATAGAAAAGAGAAGTAGAAGAGAATTGAAAAAGAAGAGAAAAAGAAAGGAAAGGTATTGAAAAAGAAAAGAAAAGAGTGAGTATAGTTTTGAAGAGAGAGAGAGAGAGAGAAAAGAAGGAGAGAGTTTAGTTTTAAAAAAATTGGAAAAAAATGTGTATATGGTTTGAAAAAAAAAAACAAGAGAGTATTAAAAAAAAAAAAAGAAGAAGGCACTTGTTCATGAATTTGACAAAGAATTGGCAAGAGTTTTCAAGTAATTTAAATGCTATGAACTTGATCATTACCTTTGACTTGCATATCAACTATTTCTTTTTTCTAATTAA
The DNA here is from genome assembly GCA_963210345.1 of Inga oerstediana. Classification (NCBI taxonomy): domain Eukaryota; kingdom Viridiplantae; phylum Streptophyta; class Magnoliopsida; order Fabales; family Fabaceae; genus Inga; species Inga oerstediana. Next base: position 8,099,878 of record OY723400.1, on the reverse strand, counting down.
TTCATGTCATCTAGCCTTCATCCATCATTACACCCTTTTAAGCCCTCTTGATTCATTGCATTTAATGTTATAAGTAGTGGAGAAGTTAGAGTTGTTACAAGCCTATGGTAAGGTGTTAACTAAGTGAGCTAGAGTGAAAGTATCCTAATAAGGTGAGATGAGTTAAATACTAATACCTTGAGAGTCTCTTGTGCTTCATTCTAATATTTTAGATTGTGTAGTTAGCTTATTTCTTTCCATTGCTTGACTATGACTAGTGTTGACTTGAAGAATTTGATTAATTGATTTATTGCTTTCTAATCATGAAATTGTTTAAATTTCAAATGCAATAGTGATTTGAATTTAGAAAATTGTACTTAATTGCCTTTGTTCAGGAGTACAAAGGTCTAAATGTGGAGGAATTGATTGAACCATATTTTATACATGATTTTTAATAATTAAATTGGGATTTTGATGCATTTTCTGAGACACTATTGCATGATTAAGCACTAATTTTAATTAAGGGGAATTTGTATTAAATTAATTATAAATAGGGGCAAAATACTCATAATTGTTTAATTATTTATACAAATGATCCCTTGAACTTTTGATGCTACTTGTGGTTAAACTTGCATTGTAGGTGTGAAGGAAGAAATTTTGAGATTTTGAAAGAATGCAATTGGGTCAAAATTAATATTTTTAAAGACTACGGAAAACTGCAGAAAAGACCCCATAAATTCTGAAAATCTCAAATTTGTGAAGAAAGGGGTCAGTGAAAGATTATAGAAGAGTACCCACAAGATTCAAAAATTATAGGTTTTCCCAGAAGATTTCAGAAGTTTCAGTGTAGTCCCTCCTGGATAACATTTTAAAGTTTCACTTAGGTCCCTGGTCAAAACTTGCATTTTGACCAGGGATTAGGCTACTGATTGTGGGCTTGATGCATCTGGAGAAAAACTGATCGTGAGTTGCAGGACCTGACATGGAGGCCCGATACTTGGCCAGTGTGAGCAGCTGGAGGCAGACCCAAATTGGGAGCTTTTGGTGTGGGCCACGGAAGGAAGGATATGTGAGGAGGAGCTGAGAGTAATGGGAGCTGGAACCAGACCCGATGTTGAGAGGTTATCACAGACCCGATTTGGAAAACGTGAGAAAAAAGGGAATATAGATACAGACAGTGTTGCGCCACAGGAAGGAGTTTTTCGGACCGGAGACCACCTTCATCCTCTTCCTTCTTTCATCTTGTCTTGTCGTCGGCGGCCTTCCTCCTCCTCACCATAGCCGCCGGCGACCCCCAACCACCAACACTGTTCATAAGTTGAAAGAGACAGATCCAAAAATAGAGTGAGCACCGCGGATTGAGGAGAGGGAGCTGGAGAGAAGAGATTTGAGCTGAGAGCACCATCGACCTTCCTCTTGGTCCTCCACCGCCACTGAGCTTCATTCTTCCAGACCACCGGTGAGCACCACTGTCCACCACTTCAGTTCTTCACAGCTCCGACATTCCTCTGTTCCAAGCTCACCATCGTCGGAAGTTTCTCCATCTCTTTGACCAGTGGCCCTGTTCTCAATTGCCACCACTAGACCAGCTTCATCCTTCCACCATTCCAATTCAGCTCTCTTTCATTCCACCTAGAAACCACTACCTTCTTCCTCTTTTCCATTAAGTCAACACTTCCATTAGCTTCCATGGCAATGTTGGCGCCAAATTTGAAGAGCCATATCGTGGGGCTATCAAATAAAACTAAGCTAAATGCAATATAGGACAACTAACCTAGGTCGATCTCTACGTGGAGCCTATATTTAGTTTCTAAGTAATCTAGTGTAAATAACAAATTAACCTAAGAGTATGGGTTGTGAGTTTCATCTATCTAATTAAACTAAAGAGCTACTTGTTTTTGAATTTTTCAATGTATAAAGTGAGTGAGTGGGTGTAAATGTAAGAGATGAATGTCCTAGGTAAATGAGTCCACTAACCATCCTTGTCCAATTTTAATTTTAAGTTCTTCTCTTAACTAAGCACAATGACTAGTAAGAACCCTTACTAATCAATACTTAGCTTATGATAGATTCATAAAAGATCCTCTCTACCACCAATTAATTCCTAGAAACCTAGCAAACAATTGATCTTAAGAAAATAGAGGAAAGCAATTGAATAACAAAAGAGTGCTATAGTCCAATTACAATCCATGAGTACAAATCTAGCACAAGTATCATCATCCAGATTACATCAACTGATTAAATCCTCAACCATATACACAAATCATAAACTCTAGCAACCTAGAATCATAATCTGCATATACATAGAGTGGAAGATGAAATTAAGATACAAAGAACTCCCCTAGATGTTCAAGGACTCAGGTTAGCTTCACCATCACCATCGGACGAAAAAGCCTAGCCGCTCATGATTCAAAATTCAGCTCCTCTGGACCTCTCGACTTTCATCTTCGTTGCAGATCCAAAAAAACAGAGAAAACAGGGAACAATATCGATGGAAAGTGGAAGGAGAAGGAGAGGCCGTCCCTGTGGAAGTGGAGAGAAAACGAACAAATGGAGAAAAGAAATGAGTGTCCCCAGCGATGAGATCCCGTAGTGCCAAAAAACGTTATCCCTTCCCTCCTTCTGTGCGATCTGATTTCTGGTGAGTATAAGGCACAATGCCCCTTGTTTGGAGATGGGTAAAAACTTGAGGGATCCTAAGGCCAAGAAACTCAAGCCACCAAATAATGCCTAATTCCTTTCTCAAGCATATTAAAATCAGAAAACTATGAGATAAAATCTGCACATGTGCTCTCCTTTAATTCCATCTTTATCCTCCATTAAGCTCCAATATACCATGTCATCACCTACATTTATGAGATGCATAAAGGTAATATCATATGTTCACAATTAATTAATAATAGGAATAACAAATATTATTTAAAATAAATCAATTTAGCCAATTTAATTCCCAAATTACCTTTGCACTCAAATCTCACATTAATACCTAATTATATCCAAAATAGTTAATCAAATCCCACAAAAGCCTAAGGGCCCGTTTGGTTAGATTGCATTGCACACATGCGATGGTAATCTTGATTGCATTACCATTGGTGGCCTGTTTGGTTGGGCTTATTAATGGTAATGTAGATTACAATTGTAAAATAGATTGCATATTTTATGGTAATCTCCATTCATAGGGGGACCCCTATGACAACTCATTGCAAGCTTGTAATCATTGATGAAATCTCAATTTTGACCCTACTAATATAATAAAAAGACAATATATACCCTCAATAGACAAAACATCAAAATTTGTATTCATTTTTTTTGCCTTTCAAAAGCAAAAGCCCTAACGTGAGCGCAAAACATCGAAAGCAAGTTTCAGGTGATCATCAATTGCTGTGTAGAACCGAAAGCCCTAACGCGACGCACTCCACGGCGAAGGACTGCAGAAACAGAGACCCCTGCTCTACTAGTTTTGAATCAGAAAATACATGGAATTGAATTTGGTTCCCACAGGTAACTAGTTGATTCAATAGCAGATGATCTAATTTTATAATTCAGTGACTTACAAAGAGCCTGAGCTGCAGTTAATCTCTTACGATAATCCTTATTCAATAGTCTCTTTACAAAATCTATTGCATCAACTGATAAAGAAGGCCAAGGAGCTTCATCAAAACTTGGATCTGCCTTCAGGACAGTACGAAAAATGCCAGATTCTGTCCGGGCCCAGAAAGGACGGCTTCCACATAATAGAATGTAAGCAATTACACCGATGCTCCACATGTCTGCTTCAGTCCCATAAGATCTATGCAAAACTTCAGGAGCCACATAGTATGCACTCCCCACAATATCATCCAACCTGGGAATCGATTGACTGGGATCAGCTTCTCTTAGCTCATTCAAGTACTCAAGAAATTTCTCCCGACTGTCGGCATTCAAAGTCCTGAATCAGCAATTGAAACAGTAGAATCACTAACAAATTCATATTAAAAAACTCAGATACTCAGATACCTACAATTTATCGCCCCCTCGCCGTGCTCGTCTTTCGCCTTCATCATCTCGTCCGCCGTGCTCGTCCTCTGCTGTCATCGTCTCCTCCGCCGTGCTCGTCCTTCTCCATCATCGTTCGTCCCCTCTGCCGTGCTCATCCTCCACCATCGTTAGTATGCGACCTTACTGCTCAGATCTGCTCAAAAAAATTTTAACTTGCTTATTCTTGTTTGAGTTATGCACTAACGCTGTGATTTGGGGTGAGGAAGGAGATGATTGGTGATGGAGGTTTTTTTTTATGTTTAAGGGGTATTTTGGACCTTTTATAATTCAATTTAAATATAAAAAAAATTTCTCCACATCTTATTATTAAGCAACCAAACATGATGATGGTAATCATTATTGCATTGCACCCCATTGCATTACAGTCCATTGCATTACCAGAGGGGTCTGCAATTAAACCAAACGGGCCCTAAGGTTAATCACTAAAAGATATGTAAATATTTAGCTCTATCAGCAATTGATTTTGGAGATGGCAGTGGCTATGTGTGGCTGATTTTCATTGCTTCTTGGGGCTGAAGAGTTGCTTGAGCTCAATGGCATATATAGGGGAGTTTTTCCATCATTCCATTAGTCTAGAATTATATATTTAAATTGCCTAGTTTTAGGAATTATTGTATATGATTCTGGAACTGAGATTAATGTTAATTGTCTCTGTTGGTTTGATATTTGCGATTGAATTGGATTTGTATAGCTTGTGGGATTTTTATATATACATTTCCTTATTGATTCAAAGATATTGTGCTTTCTACGTATTATTGTTAGATGGTATAATTGAATTGGATCAATTGAGTGTCGTGTTATCGCATTCATATTAAGAGGAAACAAGTTATAGTTATCCATTTTAATCACACTCTAAGTGGTTCCTAATAGTGCCTTAAGGGATAGTTACTAGCTGCGTTCGCAGGAGTAACTATTAATTAAGAACACTAGACCCGAGCGATCGTTTGGGGGTTTTATTTTCAAGACTTAGAGAAAATTAACTCCCATAATCTTTTTGAGTAAGGATTGTCACTTCTTCATTACCAAGAGCATTCTTTATTCATATTTTCCACTCCATACCATTTCATGCACTTTTACTCATTCTCTATTTTCATAAGAAAAATACCAAAAACAATAGCTTAGCATTTAATTAATTTTCATTTTCTTTTAGATATTAATTTGAAAAATCCAAAATCCATTTCTCCTTGTTTTAGTGTATTTGCATGATAATTAGGTTATTTAGGTGGCTCAATAAAGGCTCCTCAAGAGAACGACCCGAGTGTTGCATTGGACTGTAATTCTTGGATTAAAAATATTTTGCATTTGACCCCAAGGCGTAAAGACATGGTCAAATCATATATTGTCGTGTAATTTAATTTTTTATTTTAAACATAATAATGTCATAGTCTAGGTTTAACTTTTTCTTTTGAGGAAAAAAAATGTAAGCTAACTTTTAACTATATATGGTGCAATTCAAATTTAAATTTTCTATGATAATTATGGAATATTTATTAGTCTTATAATAAAAGTGTGTCCGTCGCTCACTCATGTTCTTTTTTTTTTTTTTTTTTTTTTTGGACATTTTAACGACTGCTGTAATATTCTAGCTAAAAGCATATGCTGCGATATATTCTTCGTTGCTTGCAAAACAACAAAAGTAAAAGGGCAAAATTATATTGAAAAGAAAATACCTTATATTTTTAACTCTAGGACCACATAATACACATGCATCTGTTGTTTTTAGAATTCAAGTATGAACGTAATGAATGCTTGAATGTTAGAATTGCCATTAGCCTCAAAAGGATTCCAGTGGAAGAGAGCTGCCAGATAAGGAATTAATGATAAAGGTACGTTTTTTTTTTTTTTTTGATGGCCAGAACCTGAACGTTCATTGACAGATATGAATGTTGATGGGCTAGCTAGCTAAGACCCAAAGTACAATATTGATTCCCTAAATTAAGTTAATCAAATAGGGAGAATTAGAACAAAGGACCAAGAGAAAAAAATATTTATTAGGAAGGATAAAGTGTATTTATTTGCAAGGACCAAATACCTAAATCAAAAACTAAAAATACTAAATTGCCCTTATCCTCTCCCACGCCATTCTTCCAGTTTCTTTCCCCTCTTCCGTTCACTAATTCTCACACCACGCACCATCAGTTTTACTGTCAAAAACGCAAAATCAACATTAAAATGTAGAATCATATAACAAGAGTCAACCAATTCTAACAAAGATGCTGAACACAAAAATCAGACAATATTCGAAGGAGCGCTTGATTTTCTGTGAGGGCAAGGGAGATTGGAAATATTAGAAGAGATATGAAGTTATAGATGCCAATGGCGAGGAGTAGCTTTCATAATCACTCTCAATGTTGGCTTCCATGACCGAAGTCGAACCATCACCCATTCGAAACCCTTCCCATGTTAAAATCATATTTGTTCTTACGGCTATTCTTAGCCAGATCCCAACCTCAGACGATAGACCATGGGATGGTGGTGTAGATCTATGCAGCCCAACGCTGAATAGAGCTAGTAATGTTCCTCAATCGTCACATCCAGATGTCGAAGAGCATGTGGTTGGATAGGGGCAATCTAGTATTTTTCTAATTTATATTCTAATATTTGGTCCCTCTAAATAATTATAGTTTTTATGGTCCTCCTAAATAAATATCACTTGTTGTAGGTCCTTTATTCTTATTGTCCCAATCAAATAAGAAATCAATTAATTAATTAATTTATACATACATAATTTTCACCTTTGATATTTAATGGCTAAGAGGTAATAATCTTTTCGATAGGTATTGAATTTTAGAAAACTAAATCATGCACGTAAATTTAAAAATATTTTAATTATGATATGGTAAAAGAATGGAGTATATTAGCTCTATAGATTAAGTAAATAACTCTGTAAATATCTTAATTACGTATACATCTCAACATTTGATATAACCAACCAAAGAAATTTGATTTGGCGGCAGAGATCACGGCTATAGATATTTAAATTACTATTATTGGAATTGAACATGGCTAGAGAAATGAATAGAGAGGTAGGAGAAGAAACAATCACAAGATATTTAATCTTCTTCATCAGAAGTTTAAAGAAACAGTCAACAAGTACTATATTTCAAAAGTCGCACATATGTTACAGAAACACAACACACCACACCAAACCATAAGGCTTCGACGTACAGACATTACAAACTCCTTTATTTGACAGAAAACCACAACTTAACAGATCAAAATTAAAAATTTGCACTAAGTACTGTTCTTCGCTTATTGATATATACTTACTACACTATCTTAATTAGCCCTTGTGCCTGATCGACTAAATGAAATCTTCTTATTATTAGAAAGCTTGGGGAAGAGCCCTGCAATCCTGTTATAAAGCGTGGGGAAGAGCCATGCAATGTTCTTAAAAAGTGGGAATTCAAACAAGGCAAATATGGTGACAGGAAAGAACGCAGCACTATACACCAAAGTCGAAGTCCATTGCTTCCATTGTAACCTAATGGTGATCAAAATGGTAGCACTAAAAGCAAGCATAGTGGTGGCCAACGATAAGAACAGAAAAGCAAACCCTGTAGTCAGTCTCCGAGGCAGAGCTTTGTGGAAATCCCACAGCTCAAATGGCGCATTGAGGATTGAAAGAAACATCACCACCGAAGCTAGAGAAAAGGCAAGCGCCACGATGTCCATGATGGTGAAGAATATGAACACCGGAGATTTCAGGAGCAACGCCGAGCCACCCTCAGTCCCGCCCGGTATGGTGTAGGCCGCCGCAAAGACCACCGTGGCCACTAGGACCGCCACGGTGGAGCAAGACTGGGCAGTTTCCTTTATCCATTTTTGGGCGTCTGCAAGCATATGATCGTGTTGTATGTCCAGAAGATCTCCTGCTGTTAGCCGCTCATCGTCACAATGCAAGTGAAGGTGAGTTGGAACATTTTTTTCCACTCGCTGCAGATCACACACAAAACATTGAATATTGGTTTCATTGAATACTAAAGCTATAATATTATATACTATTTCCAGTTCATGATGGTCAACTGGACCAGGTTCAATCCTTATGAGAACGAGTTAAACCCTAAACCTGAACCTGATCTAACTGACCAATGGGCCACATATATTTTCTTCATAATAGAAAACCCTAATATATAGAGTATCTAGATATAATCCCATTACTAATAATATAATATATTATAATTATTATAAAATATCCGACATAGTAATCTATACTTACTCGCTCTATACCACTCCAACTCTTTTTGAAATAAAGGTACTTAAAAGGTAAGATATGTCCTATCAAATGTTCTAAGTCATTTTGATTGAAAAACAGCCTCAACCTACATATATATCTAAAATTCAACATCGTATCATGGCCATTCAGTCTATGGGACGAAAAGAAAATGTTGTGGAACTGAGGCCTCGGCCAGCTATACTTACTTTATACCACTCCAACTCTTCTTGAAGTTGGAAAGCTGCACCAGCTAGGGCTGATCCTCTGTAATAATCCATCCCCGCAACTTGGTGTAATGCCGTATGATTCTCTCGATCAACTTGAGAAGCCAAGGAACGAAGCTCTGGTTGTTTCTCTAGCAAGTCCAGGATTTTCTTTTTGCGGTGCCTTACGGCTATGTGAAGTAGGTTTTGGCCATCTTTACTGACGTGGTTTATAGACTCTGGATGCTCTTTAATGTACAATTTTATGATTTCTTGAATCCCACTGCTGGCTGCTATAAGCAATGCTGGGTGATGCTTATATTCTTCCAGTTTTTCATCTTCTTGTTTAGTGTCTTCCATATTAATTTTTTTCTTTTTCTTCCATTTCAATTCTTGTTTCCTTTTGGCTACATTGTAAAGAACTGGGGGGAGTTCGTCCCTTGTTTTTTCGTTACGTTCGTCATAAGGGAGCTGCCACGAGTAGTCGCACCTCACAAGAAACACCGCTAGACGCTCTGCTAACTGATGTTTCTTCTTTTCCTCCCAGATCAACTCAATCCAATCGTATGCTGCTTGCTCATGCATTATTAATAATTCATGTTAATATATATATAGTCAAATTACTAAAAATTTGGTTGATTCAGTATTGTGATTATGATAACGTGTATATTTGTGTGTTGAATATATATTCAATGATGTTGGTACCTTGAGCTAGACATTTCCAGACTGCTAAATTGGCCCTTGAAAGATAACCTGCAAGTCATTACACAATGATATAATAGACTAAACAAATTACTCCCTGTTCTGATCCTTATTATAAGATATATTTACTTAATTTGATTCGATTAAGAAAGTTGGTTAAGTTAGTTAATATAACATGTATTTTCTAAAACACCCCAGTTACCTCACTTAATTCCCTCATTCCCTGTCATTCTTGATTTTTGTTGAGGGGACATCAATAGGGGTAAATTAGGAAAAGATTAACAAATATGAAAATTTTATCTTATATTTAGGGCCAAAATCAACTCTTCAAACATGTCTTATACTAAGGGCCGGAGGAAGTACATGCTACACAACATTTTTAGCTTATAACAATAGGAAAAAACATTGCTATAGGGTAAAAATTACCAACTTCAGTACTTAATATAAGATTTCGTTTGTAGTGCAATTTGCATTATTGTCATAAGCTTAAAATGTTTATAGTTTGAATAGTGCTTGTTGATATTTTTAAAACAAAAGTACCTGGAGTTGGTGGCCTGGCGTCATCTTGTCCGCCAGTTTCTATGTCTCTCACCGGCGTGATAAGCAAACCAAAGCTGTTACAACCTTCAATGTCGTATCCTTTATTGGGAAGCACTATACTCCAAAATTACAAGTTAATTATTTACATTTTCATTAGAGAAAGAGAGAGATGCATGTAAAAAAGGCATTAGATATAAAAAAGAGAATGTACATGTATAGACGATCTTGGTGATGCAATCCTGAGGATCATAATGACTCTTAAAAGCACTAGGCATTCTGGCTAGAAGCTGGAGACATGTCAGCTTATTTTTATTTTGCTTCAAAACCAGACTACTCATATCCATATTTATGATTATCCAAAGAGCTACATCTGCACACACATATATATTCAATATAGTTAAACATCCTTCTTATCCGAATTAGGGCTAGCATGTTCAGAAAATTGAAGAGCATTAAAATGATGTTACCTCGGATCCTTAATATAAGAATTAATTGAAGGTTGGGTTTGGCCTTAAACATAAGACCTATATCCACTTTGTCCCCGTATTTATCAGTTTTCCCCAAACAATCCTTGCTTATTGCACATGTTAAGGGAGTTTATATTAAAGGATATTAATGCAAATAATTTAAGAGAGGGTATTTTTAGAGAAACCAGCGCACATTCTTAACAAATATTCCTCCGATCCTTAACATAGAGACATATTTATCTAATTTGATTAGATTAAGGAAGTTAGTTGAGTTAATTAATATGACATGTATTTTCTAAAGCATCTTAGTCATTTTCCTTAATTCCCCCATCCCTCTCCTTTTATATTATAGTTGATGGAGTATCAGTAAGGGTAAATTAGGATAAGATTGACAAATATGAAAATTTTGTCTTATATTTAGGACTAACATCAACTCCCCAAATATATCTTAATATACTAAAACTATTTAGGCAGATTTATATTAAGAACCAGAGGTAGCATAAAATTTTAGGTTAAAATAGGCTTACCGAAGGATTGATTGTTCACACTAGCATGAAGAATGGTCTCTCCAGGGCTTTGTTGATGAATTTTCATGTCACCTCCATCTACACGTTTCACCAAATGGCTCAGCATCTTTAGGTTACCAAACTTGGCAGCCTTGAACACTGGCGTTTCACCTTTGACGTTTTTCCACTCCAGCAATGGCCTTCTCTTCTCTTCTCTTCCTTTCTCTCCTCCTTCTCCTTCTCCGGCAGCTCTAGATCTGCTATCTCCTTCTCCTCCTCTGCAGCCAGCTCCGGCAGCAAAGGCGTGGTGCTTTCGAAATCAAGTACGATGTCAGCCATCGCCACCACCGTACTGCAATTGACGGCGATGTCATGAAGAAGGGTGTTGCCTTGACTGCTCTTCTTCCTGAAGGCACGCCACTTTTGTTCTTCAGATAGATTTCCCAGCAACTCCTTCAAGATTTCTGGATCATTGGAGCGGGCTGCCATGGTAATGGCAGTGTTCCCCAACAAGTCAAAATCTTTGAGCAAATCTACCTTATTATCAGCAAAGATTTTCATGAACTTGTCCCATTCTGTGGACCTATAAGCTCTTTGAGCTTCTCTCAGTGTTTGGCTGAACAAATCTCCCTCTATCTTAATCTCATTACTCTTCTTTCCCATTTTCCTCTCTCGTCCTGTTGCACACACTTGTGCTCAAAGTGCGGGTCTGTTTAGTATTTATATACGAACCGTGTGAGGGAATCTCACAAGTTTTCTTTGTACCTTCCTACCACTCAGTACCTATCTAGAAGTCATTTATACTCAAAAAAATTTTGTTCAAGATATAAGTTGCTGGTAAGGTACTAAATGAGAGAAAATGTACCCTCAACATAAATAAGGGTAAATATGAAAAAATTTATCCATTTAATACTTTTCTTAATATGTGAGAATGAGATACAAATGACTTATAAATAGGCACTGAGCATTCTTAATATGTGAGAATGAGATACAAATGACTTATAAATAGGTACTGAGCAGTATATTTTTTTGGGTGAAATTCAAGATTATTGTTATTTGTGTATTGTGTAGTACTCCCTTAGGGTCTTAATATAAGACATAATTACTTAATTTGATTAGATTAAGGAAGTTAGTTAAGTTAGTTAATATGACATATATTTTCTAAAACACCACCCAAGTCATCTTCCTTAATTCCTTCATTCCCCTCCTTAATTATTGTGGAGGAAGCATCAATAGGAGTAAATTAAGAAAAGATTGATAAATATGAAAATTATGTCTCATATTTAGGACCAAGATCAAATCTTCAAATATGCTTTATATTAAGCACTGCATGGAGTAATTTCCTAAATTTTTGACCCAGCACCTATTTGAAATTGGGTTATTCCACTTTCACTGTTCCTGCAATTTATAATAATTACTGATAGTCATGGTATCGTGTGTAATTTGATTTTATTATTTTAAGTCTACCTTGTTTCAATTTTAAATTTTATATCATAATTATTTGAGTTAAAATATAATAACAGTAAGGCTTAGCTTTTATATTTTCATACTACAGGAACTAATTTCTTATCATATTTCATGTGTGTGTCAGTGTGTGTGTGAGAGAGATATATTGTTGAAAATGACATCCGTAGTCCGTACATAAGTGCTTTTTTTCTTTTAAAAGCTCGTACATAAGTGCTTTACTCATCGTTCTTTTTTGTTTCTGCGATAGATTAAAGTAATAATATTCTTTTCTTGCAAACACAAGGAGCAAAAATAATACCTTCTTCTTTAAAATATTTATGAGCACATATGGTCGTATGTGTGTAGAATCCAATCGATGACAAGTTTTTCACTGTTCATATGTCTTGAATAATACGGATATTCTTTAAACATGTCAAATAATAGCGGTTTAAATACAAAGTGTGGATATATTGTACATAACTGATTTGCGTTCTGAATTATTGCTGGTGTTATAATTAAGGAGAATGACAGGTTCAAACTTCATGATCATTAATTTGCAGGGCAGATTTGTCTATCAATGAAAGAAATTGGACAATTTAATTTATATCATAGATATTATGCTTTCTAGTTGTGTGATACTCTTATCATTTGTTTTGCACCTTGGTAATCTTAATTTGCAAGTGTGATTCGTCACTTCTACCAGAAGGGCATGCCAATATATTCACTATTTAGGTCAAAGCACTAAATGGCCTTCTTTCCTTATTTCAGGTTACCAAATTTTTTTAATCCTTAAATAAGATTAATGTCAGCCCCCGCAAAATCTAACCTTCTAATTATCACTTTTAAATGCATCGAATTCGTTTTTCAGATTTGATGAAGTGTGTGGTCCGATGTCGAAATTAGCTTATCCTTATTATCTAAAAGCTAACTTTGAACTGAAAACAAAAATGTTTAAAATATAAAAAGAGAATGGAAAGAAAAATCTTAACCTTAACGGATATGGTATTTTATTTATTAGAATGACTTCCAAGTCAATTAGCCATATCATGGCTCTCGATTAAGGATAGATCAAGAACCTCCTATTTGTGTACGAGATTAATGGGAAGATCTCAAAGACAGTTATTCAATTTGAACAAGATTTTCATGAATCCGAAATCTATTAGTGAAATAAACAATACGTTTATCATTCTCATTCCTAAACTCGATTATCTTGGTTAAAGACTTGATCTCTTTGTGCAATGTGAGCTATAATCATCACTATAAGCTTCTCTCCTATCGTATTAAATTGTGTATGAATGACTTGATTGGAGAGAATCTATGTAACTTCATTCGGAGACAAAGCTCTGATAATATTACCATTGCTCAAGATTGTATACACACTATTAGAACCTAAAAAGAAAGAAAACGTTTCATGGTTTTCAAAATTGATGTTGAAAAAGTTTTTGGCAGACTGTCTTCGAATTAAACAAAGTATGTGTGTCTGTCCTTTAGCATTCTTTCCCCCCCTAACTCTAATATTCTAAAAGCATAAATATATATGCATACATACAGACATATTCTTTGCTTAAAAAACAAAAAGTAAAAGGAAGATGCAAAATCACTGTCTAAATAAATCGCTTGTACCAAAAAAGTTTTGTTCAAAATATAAGTCACTTGTAAGGTACTAAATAAGAGAAAATGTGCATCCTTTCATAAATAATTGTGTATATGGAAAAACTTATCCATTAATACTTTTCTTGGTTTGCGAGAATGAGATACAAGTGACTTATAAATAGGCACTGAGTGGTACTATCCCTCCGGTCCTATTTAAAACAATAAGTGTGCCTGAAATAAACCTTGTTTTTAAAGTATATATGTCCTTATTTATGATGGAGCAAGTAAGAGATAGAAATAGAGTGAATATAGGTATTACCAACTTTTTAATTAATGCAATTTATATAATTAATGAGGGGTCAAAATGGGAAAAACTCATTAAATGTTCAGACAACTCTCGTTGGGCTCTCATTGAATGTTAAGTTAGTTAATATGACGTGCATTTCGCAAAACACCCAAGTCATCTTCCTTAATTCCCTTCTTCCCCCGTCTCCTTGATTATTGTTGAGAGAGCATCAATAGGGGTAAATTAGAAAAAATATTGCAAAATATGAAAAGTATATCTTATATTTAGGATTAAGAACAACTCCTCAGCTATGTTTTATATTAAGGATCGCGGGGTAATAATTTCCTAAATTTTAGGCCCAGCACCTATTTAAAATTGGGTTATTTCGTTTTCACTATTCCTGCAATTTATAATAATTACTGATCGTCGTGGTATCGTGTGTGATTGAATTTTATTATTTTAAGTTTAGTTTGTTTCAATTTTAAATTCTCTACGATAGTTATTTGTGTTGAAATATAATAACAGTAAGGCTCAGGAACTAATTTCTTATCATAATTCGTGTTTGTTTGTGTGTGTGTGTTAAATTACCTCCGTACATAAGTGGTTTTTCCTATAAGCTCGTACATAAGTGCTTTACTCATCGTTCTTTTTGTTTCTGCAAGACATAAAGTAATAATATTCTTTGCTCGCAAAAACGATGAGTAAAAATGATACCTTCTGTTTTTAAATTCATCAACACATATGGTCGTGTGTGTGTGTAGAATCCAATCTATAACAAGTTTTTCACTGTTCAGGTGTCTTGAATAATACGGATATTCTTTAAACATGTCCACTATTAAATACAAAGTGTGGAGATATTGTGCAAAACTAATTTGTGTCCTGAATCATTGCTGATGTTCTAATTAAGGGGAATGACAGTTTCAAAAGATTCAATTAATTCAATATTAGGGTCAAAAGATTTGAGATCAGAATAAGGACTAGAGATTTTCTTTCCAAGGATCTGAAACTCTTATTCTTTGATTTGCAACTTCATAGCCACTAATTAACAAGTGAGATTGGTCTATTTATGGAAAACAAATGAAAATTTACTCGTAAAATGACTTTTTCATGGGTTGATACTCATATTCCTCCTTATTTACAATTTTATTGTGACTACTAATTGTCAGTGTCATTTGTCCATTCATGAAGGAAAATGAATATTTTTCATGATTTTAAGTATGGTTCTTTAATGTAAGACCTATTTATTCAATAATTTGAGAAACTTAAGGAAGCTAAATAAATTAATTGATTATAACATGTGGCATGATCTCTCTAAAATGCCTCTATGTATTACTATAATATTATAAGTCAGCTTATAAATTAGGCAAATTGATTTGAAAAAAAAAAAGTGATAAATATTAGAGATAAAATGGAAAAAGATATTATACTTAGAATCAAAATTCACCCCCCCAAACTAGGTCATATATTTAGAACCAGAAGAGTAATTCGGTACTCATAATACTCCCTGATTTAACTTCATGATCATTAATTTGCAGGGCAGATTTGTCTATCAATGAAAGAAATTGGACAATTTAATTTATATCATAGATATTATGCTTTCTAGTTGTGTGATACTCTTATCATTTGTTTTGCACCTTGGTAATCTTAATTTGCAAGTGTGATTCGTCACTTCTACCAGAAGGGCATGCCAATATATTCACTATTTAGGTCAAAGCACTAAATGGCCTTCTTTCCTTATTTCAGGTTACCAAATTTTTTTAATCCTTAAATAAGATTAATGTCAGCCCCCGCAAAATCTAACCTTCTAATTATCACTTTTAAATGCATCGAATTCGTTTTTCAGATTTGATGAAGTGTGTGGTCCGATGTCGAAATTAGCTTATCCTTATTATCTAAAAGCTAACTTTGAACTGAAAACAAAAATGTTTAAAATATAAAAAGAGAATGGAAAGAAAAATCTTAACCTTAACGGATATGGTATTTTATTTATTAGAATGACTTCCAAGTCAATTAGCCATATCATGGCTCTCGATTAAGGATAGATCAAGAACCTCCTATTTGTGTACGAGATTAATGGGAAGATCTCAAAGACAGTTATTCAATTTGAACAAGATTTTCATGAATCCGAAATCTATTAGTGAAATAAACAATACGTTTATCATTCTCATTCCTAAACTCGATTATCTTGGTTAAAGACTTGATCTCTTTGTGCAATGTGAGCTATAATCATCACTATAAGCTTCTCTCCTATCGTATTAAATTGTGTATGAATGACTTGATTGGAGAGAATCTATGTAACTTCATTCGGAGACAAAGCTCTGATAATATTACCATTGCTCAAGATTGTATACACACTATTAGAACCTAAAAAGAAAGAAAACGTTTCATGGTTTTCAAAATTGATGTTGAAAAAGTTTTTGGCAGACTGTCTTCGAATTAAACAAAGTATGTGTGTCTGTCCTTTAGCATTCTTTCCCCCCCTAACTCTAATATTCTAAAAGCATAAATATATATGCATACATACAGACATATTCTTTGCTTAAAAAACAAAAAGCTAAAGGAAGATGCAAAAGAAAATTATACTGCAGTAGCTTCTACTTTTAATTTGAGCACCACAGGCAACGCGTGAATAGGTACACAACAATATTTTCAAAAGGGGAGAAAAAAAGACACAGCAAGATGTAACGCCAAAGTTGCATCTTATCTCTTCAAAAAGTGTAGTCATGATCACTTGGCATCCCTCACGTAAAACTTTGGATGATTCATTCATTACAGAATGATATAAAGTTTGAATTGTGCTCTTGTTTAGTTGACCAAAAAAAAATTTGTGCTCTTTTTTTTATGCCTTTTTTGCTTAATGGTGAGTTTTCCAAATATTATTCCAAGTTCTTTGCTTAATTAATAATTCATTATTTTCAAAGAATCACATATATAAAGTTCTTCACTTCTTCTAAGAATCACTTCGACAGTTTCATATAGAAAAATTCCTTGATACTGCAAATATAAATGTGGCAGAGAAAGGCATATTAGAGGCCCCAAGACCATAATAAAGTGGTAATATCGTCCTACAATAAGTTTACACAAAACCCGTCCAATTAAGCATGTGCTCCGGAAGGGAAAGGAATTTGGTCACTGACTGGGTTGTCAAAACTTCGTTGAAGGGGTCATGTCCCAGTGGCTGGGTGTGGAGACCTCTGGCTTGCTTGCAGAAGCTACTTGAAGTGGATGTTAGAAGAATTGTTTTTGATAATTGATAGACTCTAAGTACCTGTTTTGAAACTTATTATGTTATTTTGCTTTGGTATTGCTCTGTTGGTTATTTTATTTTGTGTTTGTCAGAACCATTTCTAGTTCAATGAAGTTAACTTATCTTTGCCGTCAAAAAACAAAAAAAATCAATCTAATCAAAACAACTTAGTTGCCTAACTAAAATGAATTATTAAATCCACTAAGAAATGAATCATTAAATTAATTAAAAACGCGTATAGGAAACAACCACCAAACAATCAAGGAAACAGCAAATATTTATTCATCCACTATTTTCTTCAGTGAAATGCTCCTACTTGGTGATTGGTTTCCAAAACTCTGTAGTTAGCCCGGAGCTCTCTAGTGTCTGTAAAAGTAATGTTTTTTTAAACCATTTATAAACATATATTGACTAAATCTACAGTCTGTATTCCAATTTACCTGTATCAATGAATTATCCTCAAATGACTTATAAAATTCTACTTATTAATGACTGTGCAATGAGGTACTTAGGTATATTCTTATCATATGTGCAAATATATCCTTTGGGATTTAATTAGTGGTTTATCTTAGAATCCTTTTCCAGTTAGTTCATCTGAAACACTCAAATCTTCCTATATAAGTTGGCCAGACAAATAGTATAAAGACCAAATAAAATTGGAGTGAATAAAGAAAAGAGTCCAGTGAATAAAGAAAAGAGTCCATTTCAAGGTCCCAATTAAGCGGAGCATTTTGGTAACGTTGAGACATCGCATATAATTAAAGTTTTGTTTTGAATGTTAGGAAATTATTATTGGACTAATTTGGATATACTAATCTTCTCCGTCTTCTAATGTTTCTTTTTTCTTTTTTAACGACTGCCGTAACATTCTAGCCAAAGGCTTGAGCTGAGATATATTCTTCATCGCTCGATCGGGGAAAAAAAGTAAATGGGAAATTTTTGAAAAGAAAATGCCTTCTGTTTCTTACTTTAGGACCAAATACATAACGCATCAGTGGTTGGTAGAATTCAAGTGTGAACATAACGAATGATTGAATGTTAGAATCGGTACTAGCCTCATAAAAGTTAAAGAAAAAAACCACAAACTCCAATCACAAGGCTTCCACGTACAAACACTACAAACTCGTTTGGGAGAAAACTGTAAGGAGCACAAGTATTTGGGAAAACCATACCCCAAAAGCTAGTTATTGGAGTTAGTTAACCCAAGCCCTTATAAGGCCCCTCTTTCAAGGAAACCCACCCGATGTGGGACTCGTTACAATGCTTCACTAATTGTAATGAAACATCACCATTGATTAGGATATTTTTGCACGTTAGCCTTGGCCACAATAAAAAATTAACTAAGAATTACGTATAGGCAAACTGAGGATCATTTTCTCTTCTCGATGAGCCATTTATTGATTCTTAAGTAACCTAAATGCCATGCATGTGCAATAAAACAAGGGCAAATTGGTTTTGGATTTTGTTGAAAATAAGTAAATGCAAACTTAATTAAAATCCTCAAGCTACTATTTTTTTGTGTGTTTTCTTTATGAAATGGAATGGAGTATGACAATGGCTATGTAATGTGTAACCCCCTACCTTAATAGTCAAATTTATAGTTCGAGAATACGTCATTAATTTGAAATAGATACCAGAGGTTAATTTAAAAGTTTTCCAAAACTTGGTTAGTGCGGTCTCACATTCACATCTCGAATATAATTGGTCTGTCCAATTCGGTTTCAGTCATACATATCAGAGTGCAACCAAAAATTCCTGACAACGCTCAGGTTTCGTTACTTAATAAAGAGTTTACAACGCTTAGTTTCCCATACAGGGGATTACACAACACTATTCAATATATACAACAAGTGCAACTAATCCCCAACAAAATATGACAACTAACTACCAAAATTAAAAATTCTAGCTAGGAGCTCTAACCGCCCTTCATCACTTGCTTTTCCTTTGAACCGCTTGCCCTTGCTGTAGGTTAGTCATTGGAAAGAATGAGATTCAAAAGAATCCCAGTAATAACAATTCACTTATAACATGTACAATCACAAAGCATGTAAGCAAATCACAACAACAACAACACAACGGCATTTCTGCAACAGCTTTCGCTGCATTCACAACGGCATGTTTGACAACAGCACAACAACGGCATTTCACAACGGCAATGTTACATCACGGCATATTCAATGAAATGACATACATGCAAGGCATCATACACATAATAAGACAAAGAGTCACTACCTTGTTCTTTCCACTCTTGCACTGGCACTGGTTTATCACGTGCAGGGCAAATGTCAAATCCTATAATTAGAATTTCAGCGACAGGTTATTACATAATCCAATTCTTTAATTCAAACACTCAAGTTGGTTATCATTAGGGACATTTAATCAAATGAACTAAGGAGTTAAAGTGGTCAATTAACCTAAAAGACCAATTGCTAACCTCAAAGTTCAACAATACTACATTATGCCATTACATCTTCAATTTTCGCATAAGGGACCAAATCTGCCAGAATTTTCTCCAGATTTTGAAAAATCATAACTAATTCTACAAAAATAGAAATGAGGTGATCCCAAGTCCTATGGAAATATATTGAAGTCCTCTTCATAGGAAAAATACGAATCATTACCGGAAATCACCACACAATTCCAGAATTACACAAAATCCCACACTGCTCCAGAATTAAGTCCAGTTTCGACATCAAACTTTGGGCAACCAGAACTCCCAGCTCAAAAAACGAAATGACACAAATTATATGTCCATTTTGAAACTTGGAATGTGAGATTTAAGACTGGAAAGTTTCATAATTTTTAGAGATCATTTGGTTATCCAAAAACACCACACAAGTAGAGTACCTCGCTGGAATTCTGTTTAGGCTGAAAACCCAGATTTACATTTTGAATTTCAATGACTCAAAATTCACAACCCAAGGCTATTCCCACATAATTTTTCGTGTAGAACACAATGGTAACATCAAAATTAACAAATTCCCACTTATTCTCCATGTCCTGTTTGGCAGAAAATTCAAAATAATTCCCAACAATTACCAACTTCTAATTTCAGCATCAAACTTATGTCAAATGGTTTCCAATCATCATAAACCACCAATAACATAACCAAAACATCATGAATTACCCAAACCCTTGTTTAGCCAAAATCAGGGCAGATTTACACATGCCAAAATTCTCATTCAACCAACACAACCAATAGCTCAAATTGATGCTAACACTCACCTCTTGCTTCTCCTTAGCTCCTTTCTTTGGTTTTTCAGCTTTTGTTCTTGGATGATGGCACAAAACACCTCCTCTTGAAATTATAAAACCATAGAAATGAAGCTCTCATCAAGAGGAACAAAGTTTGTGAAGGACACTTGAGCCATAGATGAGGTTAAGGAGGTGAAAATCAAGGTAGAAAGTCTCACCTTCAATGGCTTCTTCTTGCCTTTCGTGTTGCAGCTGTACAACCGACTTAAACATGGAGAGAGAGAGTGATAAATGATCGGTTTTTTCCTTTCCCTTATCACTTAAAGTCCAGCCGAAATATGGGACTTGAAAGGGATAAATGATTTATCAAAAATATCACACTTCCACCTCCTCAAAATAATATATTCTAATGGCCTTAACATGTGCCAACAAATTGATATCATCATCTTTCTCTTTCCTTCTTTATTCCATACGTAAGGTGACTCTTTTTAATGCAAGTTATCACCTTTTATTTAGCCAACAATTGTTGACCGAAAATGGGACAAGAGGAAGAGAAAAATGGCTCCTTACTTTATCATATTTTCCTCCTTCTCACATATTGCTTTTAAAATGATATTTTTGACTTTTCTTCCTCTTGTAATACTTGGTCGCAATTGAGTTCCCTCCTTTCTCTCTTCAAGTGACGTGAATGTGGCCTTGTGAAGGAATTAATTGGCTTCTTGAATCAGCCATTCCACTTGCTTACATATCAATATCCAATTGCAATTAAGCACATACTAACTTTTGACTTTCCACCACATTTACTTGGTAAAAATTGCTGCATCTTTTAACATAATTATCTCAACATTTATTTTCCTCTTGCTCCCTTATGTTGGACGAAATTTATGGCCCATTGGAAGAGAATAATAATTTCTCAAAATATCCAAATCAGACTTTGTTATCACGATTAAATTTTTGACAATGGGTTTAGGCATTTTCCACTGCTAATCGGATAATAATTCACACTTTATTCCACAAAAGTGTTTCCTAATATAAGTCACATTCTCTTCTGGAGTCATTAAACCCTTGTACATATTTTGGGGCATTACATAATGTATAATGAATGCTCTTGGAAATGGAGTAGTGGCTATCAAAGTTCAATTAGATGTAGGAATAAATTTTCACTAAGTCATGATAAAAAAAACCCCCAAGCAAATGCTTGAGCCTAGTGTTCTTAATTAGTTATTACTCTTACTAACATGGCTAGCAATCACCTCTTAAGACACTATTCAAGTGCAATTAGTGTGCGATTAGGATTAGAATAATGTAGTTTGCTTCCTCTTGATATGAATGCAATAACACAACACTCAATTGATCCCAATCAATCATACTTCCTAACAATAACAAGTAGAAAGCACAATATTATTGAATCAATAAGGAAAATACATATATATAAATTTAACAAGCTACAAAAATCCAATCCAATCATATAGATTCAATCCACAAAGTTATCCAAACGGGTAAACTAAGTCTAAATAATACAAAACAATATTCCTAAAACTAGGAAATCCAAATACAAATAGAGAAAATAGATTGAACAAAATAAACTCCCCTATTTAAGCTCTGAAACTCAAGCTACTGTCCGTCTTCAAGAAGCAAAATATGCTCAGCCACGCATTAATTTAATTGCAGAGTAACAGCAAATTCCAGAAACCATAAAAAGAGCATAATTACAAGTTAATTATTTGCATTATTTTTATCCAGAGAAAGAGAGATGTATGTAAAAAAGGTACTCGTATTAGATATAAAAAGAGCATGTACATTTATAGACGAGCTTGGTGATGATGAGTTGCTGAGGATCTTAATGACTCGTAAAAGCACTAGACATTCTGGCGAGAAGCTGAAGACGTGTCAGCTCATTTTGATTCTTCTTCCCAACCAGACTGCTCTTATCCATGTTCATGATTATCCAAAGAGCTATATCTGCACATGCATCTGGTTCAAAATTATTTTGAACCATATATATAGTATACTACCTCTGATTCTAAATATAAGCTACTCAATTGAATTTTTTAAGTAGATTAAAGAAGTTCATTAAATTACTTTAAAGTATTTATATTTATCATTCTTTTTTCAAACTAATTTGTCTCACTCATAAACTAATATATAATTTAATCATACACAACATATGATTTGATTAGATAACTTATTTAGTTTCCTCAATCTCTCTTGAAAAAAAAAAGTCAACTATGTCTCATATTTAATTAGGACAAGAGGTAATACATTTACAAGTAGTTGAGAGAGAGAGAGAGACTTACCAAAGTATTGCCCGTTCACACTAGCATGAAGAATGGTCTCTCCAGAGCTTTCTTGATGAATTTTCATGTCACCTTGTGCACGTTTGACCAAATGACTCAGAATCTTGAGGTTACCGAACTTAGCAGCCCTAAACACTGGCGTTTCACCTTTTAAGTTTTTCCACTTCTCCAATGGCCTTCTTTCCTCCTGGGCCACCACCGGCCAAAAAGTGGCCTTTTCGAGATCAAGTACGATGTCTGCCATCTCCACCACCTTGCAAAAGACGGCGATTTCATGAAGAAGGGTGTTGTCTTGGTGGTTCTTCTTCCTCAAGAAACACCAAATTCAGATAACTTTCCCAGCAATTCCTTCAAGATTTCTGGTTTATCAAAACAAGCTGCTATGTTAATGGCGGTGTTCCCGAACAAGTCAAAATCCTCCAGCAAATATATCTTTTCATTAGTACTATCAGCTAAGATTTTCTTGAATTTGTCCCATTCTTGGAGCCTATAAGCTCTTTGAGCAACTCTCATTGTGTCGCTGAACAAATCTCTCTCTATTCTCATCCCACTACTCTTCTTTCCCATTTTTTTCTCTAGTCCTATTGCTCAATGGGTGGGTCTGTTAATTATTTATAGACACACACTGTGTGGGGGAATATAATTTCACAAGCTTTCTTTTTAAGCAATTTTTAGGTGAAATTCAAGATTATTGTTATTTGTGTATTGTGAAGTAATAATTTTTCCAAAGTTTATAGGAAAAATCACACTAAGATCCCAGTTAAGAAAAATAATATTAGAAGAATCTCATAACTTATCAAAGGTAGTACTTTCACTTGTCAATAGTAACTCTTTTACTTGTCATTGACAAGTTATGAAACTTTTATGATATCATTTTACTTAGTTGGAATCATAGTGTGATTTTTCCAAATTTTATATTAGGCCCAGCATTATTTAAAAATTAAAACTGGGTTATTTCATTTTCACTATTCCTGCAATTTATAATAATTACCGTTATTCATGGTATCTCGCGTGTAATTTAATTTTATTATATTTTAATCATAGCTTCAAAAATATCTAACTTTGAAATTTGGTTTGTTTCAGTTGTAAATCTTATATGATACTACTTGTTCTTAATATAAGACATATTTACCTAATTTGATTAGATTAAGGAAATCAGTTGAGTTAGTTAATATAACATGTATTTTCTAATTAAAACATCCTAGTCATCTTCTTTAATTCCCCCTTCTCTCTTCTCCTTGATTATTGTTGAGGAAATATCTATAGGAGTAAATTAGGAAAAAAATTGACAAATATGAAAAATATGTCTTATATTTAGGACCAAGATTAAGTGCCTATTTGGAAAACCCCCAAACCATGATTTCAGAAACCATTTTCCACAAATCGAGACAAAATTCCTCTTATATATAGTCACCTTATAAGTTGTAAAAGTACTTTTAAATTAAAAGGTTAAAACAAACATATACTAACTCTCCAAATATATCATATATTAAGAATAGGGGAGGAGTAATTTAACCGTAACGCATATATGTCTAAGTACTTTAATTAGTCATCATTCTTTTTGTTTCTACAAGAGATTAAAGTAACAATATTCATATATTCTCTGTCTGTTGAGACCTCAAATGTCTCTGAATTTCACTGTTGATCGGCTTTAAAATCTCAACTCTCAAATACATCATTCTGAGGACGCTTAAAGTGGCCCATTATTTTTTTGTCCAAAAAAAAAAAGGTGGCCCATTAGTTAGACTAGCGGCACTAGTCTCGGGGGGCCTAATCCATATGAATAGAGATTGCGTATGTGTGTTTGAACTTGATTTCTTTGGCCCCTATATTTTAATTTTTAAAAACCTCTTTGTCCCATTATGTAGTTATCTTTTTACTAAATTTTAGGATGTTCAAATTTAAAGAATCCATTTTCGGTCAAAAAAAAAATTTAAAGAATCCATGATCGTGCAACTATATATTAATATATACATATATATATCTCCTATTTCTGTCTCTTATCAGTGTTAGATATAAAGCAGTTAAGATTGAAAAACCATCCCAAAATATAGGTCTTTTAAAATATATGCATAGAGATTAAGAAATACAACTAAGATGCTAATTTTTTTACAAAATAAATCACAAAAATTAAAACTTGATATAATGACGGAGACAGTATAAGCATTGTTGTTAAACTCGCGAGTTGGCTCTTCGAGTTTACTGGTTTTACATTTCTAACTTATAAAATCGTGTCCGTTTGTATTGAAACTCGAGCTAGCTATAAACTAGGTTAAACTCACGAATTTACAAAATGAGTTTACCATTTTATATTTTTACCTTATAAAATTGTGTCAACTCTCTCTTAAAATTGATTTAGTTTGTTTATTTTGATCATGTTCAATGGCTTTACATATGAACTTCATACGAATTTCTTTTTTGGATATGAATAATTACAAATGTTGATGAATTTAATTTTAATTTTTCATATTTAAAATATATTTAAATTAAATTATTGTCATTTTAAATATTTATTATTTTATTATATACACTTTTGACACGTATTTATTAATAGAGGTAAACTCATATGAGTTTACCATTCAAGTTTACAATCTGAGTTTAAATTCATATCACGGGTTTATTTAAAGTTTTAAACTCATGAATTTGACCACCTTACATATAAGTGGGGAGGAAATGAAGACATTTGTCTTCCACAGATTAGGGGAATGAAATAATCAAAAGAAATCTTACACTCTCTTCATTATTATATATCCAAATTCAAATTCATTTATGTGCCTGTTTGGATTAATATTAAAAACTGTTTTTCCAACGTGATTTACGATATAAAGTTTATAAGATGAGTTTTGCCTCGATTTACCTGAACGTGCTTTTTCACCGCTTTCTCAAACAGGCCCAATATTATACTAGTGTAAGAATAACACAGCACACCAAGCACACGGCTGCACTCTCTCTCTCTCTCTCTCTCTCTCTCTCTCTCTCTCATCAAACACCCACAATGTCATTTATGTAGCAGAACAAACCTTTGATTTGAAATTTGCACTAAAGTGTAAGGTATTCGATTAAGGATACTTTGCCCTTTGAGCCCTTGTACGAGAACAATGCTTGATGGCTCTATCAATTGGAATAACCTTCATGATCTTCGTAGATACCTTAAAGATGAGGCCTGGAAGCATCATGTAAAGTGGGAATTCAATCAACCCAAATATGGTGACTGGAAAGAACGCTGCACTATACACCAAAGTTGAGGTCCAATGCTTCCATTGAAGCTTAATAGTGAGGAAAATGGTAGCACTAAAAGCAAGCATTGTGGTGGTCAGCGAGCAAAACAGAAAAGCAAACCCTAATTTCAGTTTATGTGGCAGTGACTTGTGGAAATCCCACAGCTCAAATGGTGACGTCAGGGAAACATCACCACCGAAGCCAAGGAGAAGGCAAGTGCCACGATGTCCATGACGGTGAAGAATATGAACACCGGCGATCTGAGGTACACCGGCGTGCCGCCCTCACTGCCACCTGGGATGGTGTAGGCTGCAGCAAAGACAACCGTGGACACAAGCACCGACACGGTGGAGCAAGACTCGGCGGTTTGCTTGATCCATGATTGTGCGTCTGTAAGCATGTTATCGTGCTCTATGTCTAGAACATCTGTGGCGGTAAGTCTCATATGGTCACAATGCATGTGTAGGTGACTGGGGACAACTTCTTCCACTCGCTGCCAATCGATCACACCCAACAAAATATTATTGTAGATCTTTAATAATTAACTATGGATGAAAGATGTTGGGAAAAAAACAAGCTATGGATGAAAAAAAAATATTAGAATATATTAAGTTCCGTTTTAGCCAGTTAGATGATGAATATCAAAGGTATTTATGGCCATATAGTATGTCCTACCAAATTTGTTTAAGCTATTTACTAACACCTAATTTACTAAAAAAAGGAAAGAAATAAAGATTGAAGGAAGCAAATGAAAATTGAAGATTGTGTAACTTGAGACCTTTGAGACACAAAAGAAGGAAAAAAAAGTAGTAGGATATTAAAGTATACTACCTCTACTACTAAATCTAAGACCTTTTTATCCAATTTGTAGAAATTAAGAAAGCTAAATAAATTATTTAATTATAATATATGTAACATGATCTCTTTGAAATACTTGGGAGAATTACATTCATGTCTCAAGGAAGAAGAGAAATGAAAAAAAAAAAAATGGTCCTTGGAGATTGCAAAATGAAAAAAATGGTTCCACGGAGTTGTTAATGGGACCATTTTTTCATTTTGCAATCTTCAAGGACACTTTTTTCATTTATTTTCTTCCTTGGGACCTAAGTGTAATTCTCCCGAAATACTTCTATATATCTTTAGATTAAGCATCAATTTATAAGTCAGACAAATTATTTTTAAGAAAAATGATAAACATAAGAGATAAAATAAAAAATGTATTATATTTAGAACCAAAATTTACATATAAACTAAGTCTTATATTTAGGACCGGAGGTAGTAAGTCCTGTGTCAATTAGTTGGAAAATGAATTAATAAGTTTTGTCAAATTAACTTAAGCTGGAAAGCTGCATTCTCGCAACTTGATGCAACACGGTACGATTCTCCCTAGAAATTCGAGTAACCAAAGTGCCAAACGCTGGATTTTTCTTGAGAAGCTTGAAGATTTCAATCTGACGATGCTTGACGGCCATGTGCAATATGTTTTGCTCATCTTCACTTACGTGATTCACAGACTCTGGATGCTCTTCAAGGAACAGTTTAACGATTTCTATAACACCATTGCTCGCAGCTACCAGCAATGGAGTGTGATTATCGTAATGGTGTCTCTTTTCTTGTTTGTTAGGATCATCGTCAAGAAGATCCTCTTTTTCTTGTCTTCTTTGCGTTCCACTTGTTTTTACCTTTTTGCGACGTTGTAAACGACAGATGGCAAAACGACGAGTGTTTTCTTAATATCATTGTGAGATATTTGCCACGAGTAATCATTCTGAACCTGAAACTTGGCCACACTCTCTGCTAACTGATGATGCTTCTTTCTTTTCCAGAGAGAATCGATCCCCACGAACACTGCTTAATTAATATCGTTCATGTTGGTCAGACATATCAATATAGATATATATGCATGCATGCACAATTGTTTCATATATTAGTGTGTGTGTGTTGATTTATATATAAAAAATGTTATGACCTTTAGCTAGATATTTCCAAACAGCGTAGTTGATCCTTGAAAGACCTACATATCAGTTAAATATTATCATACAACAAAAAAGCTAAGGTACCCAAAGTTAATTAAGGAAGCAGAATAAATTATTTAAATCATAACATATTTTGTGTATTATTAACTTATATACTAGTTTATAAGTCAAGTAAATTAGTTTGGAGAAAAACGATAAATATAAATACTTTAAAATAATTTTTTAAGCTTCATTGATCTCTGGAAAAAAAGAGTTAGCCAGGTTTTATATTATGAACTGGAAGTAGTATTATCCATATAAATACCTGAAGTTGGTGGCTTGGCACAGTCTTCTTGTCCAGTTTCTAAGTCTAAGGGAGGCCTAAACAACTCGAAGCAATCGTAACCTTCAATCTCGTATCTTTCCTCCACATTCATTTGAATTTACAGAGATCTATATATATATATATAGAGAGAGAGAGAGAGAGAGAGAAGGTACAATTATAGATGAGAATGGCGAATGATCCCATAGGGTAGTGGCTGCGAAAAGCAGAAGGCATTCAGACGAGAAGCTGAAGACAAGTGAGCCCACTTTTGTTTCACTCCAACAGCATACTCCTCACATCCATTCTCTTCATTATCCAAAGAGTTCCATCTGCACACCCACACATTTCAACAAATATTCCATTAAGACTTAAACTTAACTACCTAGTTTTATATATTTAATATACTTTTATACTGCTACCTCTTATCCTTAATATAAATTCTGTTTATAATATAATTGCAACATGAACAAGGTCTTATATTAAAGACCGGAGGTGATATATGATTAGAACAATGATGAGCATCATGGTGCTCATTGCTAGGGTGAAATCTGCACCATTTATGTACAGTTTCAATGGTTTAAATTTAAAACTTTTAATCTAATAATTTTAAATAAAAAATCCTTTTAAAAAAAATTGATGGTTATAATATTATTTTTTACTTTAGATTATATACATAATAAAAAATAAAACTGAAAAAAACTCAGTCTAAACCTTCTAAATTAGATTTATATGGTGCGCAGTGATGATGAACTCTTAATGCTCCTCAGTTTACTTAGCACCGAAACTAGTTCATCAACTCCTTCATCTGCACTCTTGGAATATTTGGATAGCTATCAATTTTTTGCGCAGGAATTAGCTTTTTTTTTTTTCCTTCAGGAATTAGCATATTAATAGGATCTTACTGTAGGACAAGTAATAAGGCACTCTTATAAGTGCGCTAAAGCCTATATTAATACTTTAATGCTTTAATCCCCATTTAATTACATGTCTTGAAAAAGCATGATTCTGTATGTGTTTGCCACTTTAACATGAGAAGAACTTGATTCCAAAATTTTGTATGCCAACTAAATGATAATTAAAACTAAATTATTAGATTGGCTTTATATATATGCAACTCCAAATATGTCCTATCATTTGGGGCATTCATCATTCTGTTTTAAGACACTGGGAATCATCAGCTTAATTAGTGAAGAATCAATCACTTGCCTCTACACATTTTTGAAAAAAGCTAAAAAGAAAAAAAGTGAAGCAACCAAGAGAGTCAACATTTATTTTGGCGGGGAAAAAAAAAAGGTCTGTCATGATAGCATTATGATTATGCAAAACGGTATAAATTAAAGTCTCAACACTCGCTCTCAACTACTTCAGTCTAGAGGCACAATACTTTTACGTTAATCATAAAAGTAAATTTTATAGAAATATACAAATTGAATATAGCAAACAATATTGAAACTTCAAATAATAAAAAAATCTGATCCACTGTGTGTCTCTTTTCATATATAGAAAGAGAGAAAATGATGTTTTATAGTTTAAAATCTGTAAAGTGACGTCAGATGATTCAAATTAAAATAATGATTCAACCAACGCTTCACAACACAATAAACAATTCCAGATAGATCAGTATCTCGGAGAAACCAAAATTAAACCAAGTGCAACAGAGAGAGATATAGTAGTTACCAAAAGATTGGGCATTCATGCTAGCATGAAGAATGGTCTATGTATTACTACGAAGATGAATTCTCATATCGCTCTGAGGCTGAGCTGCTGCATATTTGGCCATATGGATCACCATCTTCAAGTTCCCAAACTTAGCTGCCCTAAACAATGGCGTTTCACCTTTTGAGTTCTTCCTATCCACCAATACCCTTCCTTTTTTCTCCTCCTCCTCCTCCACCTCCGGTGGCGGCGCCGCCATCTTCTTTACGAACTCAAACACGACATCTGCCATCTCCACCACCCTGAAAACCAGGGCGATTTCGTGAAGGAGAGTGTTACCTTCACAAGTCCTCTTAGTCAAAGCAAGCCAAAGTTCTTGTTCTGAAAGCATCTCCAGCAAATCCCGAAGGAGCTTCGGGCTATCAGAGCGAGTTGCGACGTTAATGGCGGTGTTCTTGAACAAGTCGAAATCCTCAAGAAGATCATTCTTCTCTTCTTCAAAGATTTTCTTAAAGGCTCTCCAATTTTCACCGCTGAAAGCTCTCTGAGCTCTTTTTATTCTCTCGCTGAACAGAGATGTCTCTCCCTCTATCTTAATTTAATCATTACTCTTCTTTCCCATATTTTCCTCTCACCAACACACTACTACTTGTGCTCAATGAGTTTGTAAACTTCTTTATATCTATATAAAAGTGTGTGAGGGAGCTAGCTAGTGTATCACAAGCTTTCTTATTAGGCAAGATCTATGTCTTTTTATGTAAAATAAAAATAAAATAGAATATTAATCTATAGGTTTGTAAAATTTAGAACCACTACATACAATTCAAAAATGAGCTACACGATAAAATATAAATAACAGTGGAATCTGCTGTATCGGTTAGTTTCAATTGCTTAATTCCAACCGTATGAAGTAATTAGTATTGTATTTTTATTTATATATTGTCGTGTAATTTAATTTTTATTTTAAATATAATAATGTCATAGCCTAGTTTTAAGTTTTTCTTTTGATAAAAAAAATGTAATCTAACTTTTAAATATATATGGTGCAATTCAAATTTAAATTTTCTATGATAATTATGGAATATTTATTAGTCTTATAATAAAAGTGTCTCCATCCACTAATGTTCTTTTTTTTTTTGGGTTTTTTTAACGACTGCTGTAATATTCTTGCTAAAAGCATATGCTGCGATATATTCTCTGTTGCTTGCAAAACAACAAAAGTAAAAGGGAAAAATAATATTGAAAAGAAAATACCTTATGCCTTTTTACTTTAGGATCGGACCACGCAATACACATGCATCAGTTATTGTTATAATTCAAGTATGAACGTAATGAATGCTCGAATGTTAGAATCGCCATTAGCCTCAAAAGGATTCCATTAGAAGAGAGATGATAAGGAATTAATGATAAAGGTTCTCTTTTTTTCATGGCCAGAACCTGATCAACGTTCATTGACAGATATGAATGTGGACGGGCTAGCTAGCTAAGGCCCAAAGTGCAATATTGATTGTCCAAATTAAGTTAATCAAATAAGAAATCAATTAATTAATTTATTCATCCATAATTTTCACCTTTAGATGAGTATTGAATTTTAGAAAACTAAATCGTGCAAGTAAATTTATAAATATTTTAATTATGATATGTTAAGAGAATGGAGTATATTAGCTCTATAGATTAAGTAAATAACTCTGTAAATATCTTAATTACGTATACATCTCAACATTTGATACAACCAACCATAGAAATTTGATTTGGCAGTAGAGTTCACCGCTATAGATATTTAAATTACTATTATTGGCAATGAATAGAAAAATAACAAGAGGTCATGGCTAGAGAAATGGATAGAGGTAGGAGAATGAAACAGTCTCAAGATATTTAATCTTATTCATTAGAAGTTTAAAGAAACAATCAACAAGTACTATATTTCAAAATTAAAGTCGCACATATGTTACAGAAATACAACCCACCACACCAAAGTCGAAGTCCATTGCTTCCCTTGTAACCTAATTGTGATCACTACTGTAGCACTAAAAGCAAGCATAGTGGTGGTCAACGACAAGAACAGAAAAGTAAACCCCATATTCAGTTGCCGAGGCAGAGATTTGTGGAAATCCCATAACTAAAATGGCGCATTGAGGATTGAAAGAAACGTCACCACCGAAGCCAAAGAGAAGGCAAGCGCCGTGATGTCCATGATGGTGAAGAATATGAACACCGGAGTTTTCAGGAGCAACGCGGAGCGACCCTCAATCCCGCCCGGTATGGTGTAGGCCGCCGCAAAGACCAGCGAGGCCACTAGGATTGCCACGGCTGAGCAAGACTGGGCGGTTTGCTTTATCCATGTTTGGGCATCTGAAAGCATACGATCATGCTCTATGTCCAAAAGATCTCCTGCTGTTAGCTGCTCACCGTTACAATGCAAGTGAAGGTGAGGTGGAACATTTTTTTCCACTCGCTGTAGATCATACACAAAACATTGAATATTGGATTCATTGAATATTAAAGCTGTAATATTATATACTATTCATAATTCACAATGGTTCAACCCTCATGAGAACAAGTTAAACCCTAAATTTGAACCTGGTCCAATTGACTAGCAGGCCACAGATTTGAACCTGGTCCAATTGGACCAGCAGGCCACAGAGATATTTTATTTAGAATAGAAAACCCTAATATCTAGAGTATGTAGGTATAATCTCAATGCTAATAATAGAATATATTATATCATTATCATAAAATATCTAACATAGTGCTCTATACTTACTCAGCTCTACACCACTCCAACTCTTTTTGAAATAAAGGCATGTAAAAGGTAAGATATGTCCTAACAAATGCCTCAAGTCATTTTGAATGAAAGACAACCTCAACCTGCACATATATCTAAAATTCAACATGGTGTGTATCATAGCCATTCAGTCTATAGGATGAAAAGAAAATGTTATGGAGCTGAGGCCTCTGTCAGCTATACTTACTCTATACCACACCAACTCTTCTTGAAGTTGGAAAGCTGCACCAGGTAGGGGTGATCCTCTGTAATAATCTATCCGCGCAACTTGGTGTAATGCCGTATGATTCTCTCCATCAACTCGAGAAGCCAAGGAATTAAGCTCTGGTTTTTTCTCTAGACAGTCGAATATTTTCTCTTGGCGGTGCCTCACGGCTATGTGAAGTAGGTTTTGGCCATGTTCACTGACGTGGTTTATAGACTCTGGATGCTGTTTAAGGTACAAGTCTGTGATTTCTGTAATCCCATTACTAGCTGCTATGAACAATGGGCTGTATTTTGTGTATTGTTGTTCGTCTTCTTTATTTGTATCTTCCTTAACTTTTTTTCTTTTTCTTCCATTTCAATTCTTTTTTCCTTTTGGCTACATTGTAAAGAACTGGGGGAAGTTTCTTCAATGGTTTATATTTAGATTCGTCATCATAGTCATAAGAGAGCTGCCACGAGTAATTGCACCTCACAAGAAACTTGGCCAAACGATTTGCTAACTGATGTTTCTTCTTTTCTTTCCAGATTAGATTAATCCACTCGAATACTGCTTGCTCATATGCACGATTAAAAATTCATGTTAGTATGCATATATACATATATATATCTGAATATTCAAACTACTAATGAGTTAATTGATTCAGTATCGATTATGATAACATGCGTATTTGTTTGTTGATTGTATATTCAATGATGTTGGTACTGTAATATCCCAAAATGTACTCAAGGGCTAAATGTACAGAATAGATGATGAGATTAATGATAGAATTACTTCTGAAAATTTTGTTATGACTTTAGTCAAGTTTCACATGCAAAATTGGCAATTAAATATTATATTGCAAGATGAGATTTTACAAGATCATCTTCTTCTTCAAAGGGCCATGACTTATGTATGACAAGAGGAAACAATATAGGCTATTACATATGACATGTGAAGGCAATTTGACCAAATTATAAAAGATGATGACTAAGTCAACAATTTCAACTAAAGAAGTAATATTTGAAGAGTTGAAATTATGATAAATTGAAGAAGCCCTTTTGGCTATTCCATGGGCTACAATTCGTATGGCATGAAGAGGAAAAGAAAGTATGTTGAATTTAGTCAACAATTACAACTAAAGTAAGGAGGTAAATATTGATAATTCAAGAAGCTTTCTTTTGGTTACTTTAAGAGCTATTTTCGGTGCAATAAAGAGAGAAAGAGAAACACATGAAAGACCAAGTAAGGAGATGAGGACTTGGTCAATAATTGTAGGCCAAACATAAAATGACATATTGAATACAAAGGGCAACCATTTCGGTCAAAAAGGGAGGAGGAAGGAAAGAGAAAAGTTGAAGCAAAATATACTTAGTTAATTCACCATAAGTGCATGACCAAGTGAAGTAATTTTCACCACAACTCTTCTCTACTTTTGCACCATATTTTTGTTTGGACTTTAAGTGATAAGGGAAAGGAAAAATCTAATCAATTATCACTCTCTCTCTCTCTCTCTCCATCTTTAAGTCGGTCTAGCAGCTGCAACACGAGAGGCAAGAAGAGGCCATTGAAGGTGGGACTTTCCACCTTGATTTTCACCTTCTTAACCTCATCTATGGCTTAAGTGTCCTTCATGAAACTTGTTCCTCTCTTCCTTAGCTTCATTTATATGGTTTTTGTTTTTGAAGAAGAGGAGTTTTGAGCCATCATCCAAGAACAAAAGCTGAAAAACCAAAGAAAGGAGCTAAGGAGAAGCAAGAGGTGAGTATTAGCATTAATTTGAGCTATTGGTTGTGTTGGTTGAATGAGTATTTTGGCATGTGTAAATCTGCCCTGATTTTGGCCAAACAAGGGTTTGGGTAATTCATGATGTTTTGGTTATGTTATTGGTGGTTTAGGATGATTGGGAACCATTTGACATAAGTTTGATGCTGAAATTGAAAGTTGGTAATTGTTGGGATTTAGTTTGAATTTTTTGCCAAAATAGGACATGAAGAATGAGTGGGAATTTGTTAATTTTGATGTTACCATTGTGTTCTACACGAAAAATTATGTGGAAATAGCCCCGGGTTGTGAATTGTGGGTCATTGAAACTCAAAATGTAAATATGGGTTTTCAGCTTGAACAGAATTCCAGCGAGGTACTCTACTTGTGTGGTGTTTTTGGATAACCAAATGATCTCTAAAAATTATGAAACCTTCCAGTCTTAAATTTCACATTCCAAGCTTCAAAATAGACATATAATTTGTGTCATTTCGTTTTTTGAGCTGTGAGTTCTGGTTGCCCAAAGTTTGATGTCGAAACTGGACTTAATTCTGGAGTAGTGTGGGATTTTGTGTAATTCTGGAATTGTGTGGTGATTTCCGGTAATGATTCATATTTTTCCTATGAAGAAGACTTCAATAGCTTTCCATAAGACTTGGGATCACCTCATTTTGATTTTTGTAGAATTAGTTATGATTTTTTAAAGTCTGGAGAAAATTCTGGCAGATTTGGTCCCTTATGCGAAAATTGAAGATGTAATGGCATAATGTAGTATTGTTGAACTTTGAGGTTAGCAATTGGTCTTTTAGTTTAATTGACCACTTTAACTATTAAATGTCCCTAATGATAACCAACTTGAGTGTTTGAATTAAAGAATTGGATTAAGTAATAACCTGTCGCTGAAATTCTAATTATAGGATTTGACATTTGCCCTGCACGTGATAAACCAGTGCCAGTGCACAAGCGGAAAGAACAAGGTAGTGACTCTTTGTCTTATTATATGTATGATACCTTGCATGTATGTCATTTCATTGAATATGCCGTGATGTAACATTGCCGTTGCGAAATGCCGTTATTGTGCTGTTGTGAAACATGCTGTTGTGAAATATGCCGTTGTGAATGCAGCGAAAGCTGTTGCAGAAATGCCGTTGTGTTGTTATTGTTGTGATTTGCTTACATGCTTTGTGATTGTACATGTTATAAGTGAATTGTTACTACTGAGATTCTTTTGAATCTCATTCTTTCCAATAACTAACCTACAGCAAGGGCAAGCGGTTCAAAGGAAAAGCAAGTGATGAAAGGCGGTTAGAGCTCCTAGATAGGAGTTTTAATTTTGGTAGTTGGTTGTCATATTTTGTTGGAGATTAGTTGCACATGTTGTATATATTGAATAGTGTTGTGTAATCTCCTGTATGAGAAACTAAGCGTTGTAAACCCTTTATTAAGTAACAAAACCGGAGCATTGTCAGGAATTTTTTGTTGCACTCTGATATGTATGAATGAAACCGAACTGGACAAACCAATTATATTCGAGATATGAATGTGAGACCACACTAAACAAGTTTTGGAAAAGTTTTAAATTAACTTCTTATCTCTATTTCAACTTAATGACGCATTCTCAAACTATAAATGTGGCTATTAAGGTAGGGGGTTACAGGTACCTCCAGCTAGATATTTCCAAACAGTGCAATTTGTCCTTGAAAGATTACCTGCAACTCATCAATTAAATATTAATTCTCAGACAAATTAAAGATACGACAGATTAAACAAATAACATACTACAACGATTTTATTAGCTCATACAATAGGATAAAACGGTTGCTACAGCTTGGGTGGAAAATTATTACCCTATAGGCAACAGTTTTTAGAGGTAATGCATGTCACTGTTACCTAATGTTTAAGGAACCGGTTTTGTTTTCTAGACCTCATGGATCCATGATAAAACTAGTTTTGGTGCCAGTTACACTGATGAGTACAATAATTGTAGTAATTATTACTACAGTGAGATATTTTGAGGTTTTAATTTTCTGACAGCCTTTTGCTATTGTCAAGTTTTTTTTTTATATACAAACTATTGTCAAGTTATTTATGGCAACAATTTCAGCTGTGGGCTATAACTTAGGTATATGTAGCGACAGTTTTTTTTGAAGTTACAACTAGGTTTTTATAGGCAAGCTTTAATGTTGTCATTTTCATTAAAGGTGTTGACCAAAACCGAAGTTTTTTTTATTCAGTAAGATTATTAAAACCGGACCGAATTGGTCAGAAACCACAAATCGATCACATAATTAGGCCGGTCGGACCACATAACTAGTTTAACCAGTTCAATATTTTTCATTTAAAAAAAATAATTTTATTCAATTTTTTTTAATTTTCTTCATAATTTCATATTAATAACCTTATAATCATCACTTCCTCACCAGTTTTGTTTCAAATTAGCTCCGGTTTAACTCCTATATATCTAACCCACTAACCTTTTATCTAACACCCCAACCGATTTAGCGCCCGATCCAAAATTAATAACCATGATCATTAATGAAAAATATCAATAGCTTAAAGTGATCAATATTTTTAAAACAAAAGTACCTGGACTTGGTGGCCTGGCATCATATTGGCCACCAGTTTCTATGTCTCCCACCGGAGGCCTAAGCAACTCGTCAAAGCTGTTACAACCTTCAATGTCGTATCCTTCATTGGGAAGCACTATCCTCCAAAATTACAATTTAATTATTTACATTTTTATTAGAGAAAGAGAGATGCAAGTTAACAAAGGTATTAGATATAAAAAAGAGAATGTACATTTATAGACGAGCTTGGTGATGATTTCCCGAGGATCATAATGACTCTCAAAAGCACTAAGCATTCTGGCTAGAAGCTGAAGACATGTCAGCCCATTATTATTCAGCATCGAAACCAGACTTCTCTTATCCATATTCATGATTATCCAAAGAGCTACATCTGCACGCACATATATTCAATATAATTAAATATCCTTCTTATCCGAATTAGGGCTAGCATGTTCAGAAAATTGAAGAGCATTAAAATGATATTACCTCACACCCTTAATGTAAGAATTAGTTGGGGGTTAGATTTAATATTAAATATAAGACCTAAATCCACTTTATCCTGGTATTTATCGTTTTCCCCTGAACTATCCTTGCTCATTGCACATGTTAAGGGAGTTTATATTAAAGGATATCAATGTAAATAATTTAAGAGAGCGTATTTTAGAGAAACCAGCATACATTCTTAATAAATGCTCCTCTGGTCCTTGACATAGAGATATATTTACTTAATTTGGTTATATTAAGGAAGTTAATTGAGTTAGTTAATATAACTTATTTTTTTTAAAACGCCCTAACCATATTCCTTAATTCCCTCGCCTCCTCTTCTTTTTTATTATAGTTGATGGAGTATCAGTAATAGTAAATTAGGAAAAGATTGATAAATATGAAAATTATGTCTTATATTTAGGATCAAGATCAACTCCCTAAATATATCTTAATATACAAAAATTATTTAAGTAAATCTTATATTAAAATTCAGAGGTAGCATAAAATTTTAGGTTAAAATAGGCTTACCGAAGGATTGATTGTTCACACTAGCATGAAGAATGGTCTCTCCAGAGCTTTGTTGATGAATTTCCTTGTCACCTTCATCTACACATGTCGTCACCAAATGGCTTAGCATCTTTAGGTTACTATACTTGGCAGCATTGAACACTGGCGTTTCACCTTTTAAGTTTTTCCACTTCAGCAATGGCCTTCTCTTCTCCTCCTCCTCCTTCTCCGGCAGCTCTGCTATCTCCTCCTCCTCTTCCGCAATCAGCTCCGGCGGCAAAGGCATGGTCCTTTTGAAATCAAGTACGATGTCAGCCACCGCCACCGCCACCATACTGTGATTGACGGCGATGTCATGAAGAAGAGTGTTGCCTTGCTTGTTCTTCTTCCTAAAGGCACGCCAAGTTTGTTCTTCAGATAGATTTCTCAGCATCTCCTTCAAGAATTCTGGATCCTCGGAGCGAGCTGCCATGGTAACGGTAGTGTTCCCGAACAAGTCAAAATCTTTGAGCAAATCTACCTTATTATCAGCGAAGATTTTCTTGAACTTTCCATTCTTTGGACCTATAAGCTATTTGAGCTTTTCTCACTGTTTCACTGAAGAAATCTCCCTCTATCTTTCCCATTTTCCTCTCTCGTCCTGCTGCACACTGAGATAAACCAGAATCAATATATGCAATCTATCTCTGAAATTTTATTGCAATTCCTCTCAATTTCTGATACAGAGAATCCTTAATTGCATAAGCAAAATATAGAAATGCATAAATGATTAAATCTGTTACAGCAGGTTGATAATGGTCCAGAATAACAGAAATGATAGAGGGAAAGTAGAAGAAAATCAGAAATGCAAGAATGATCAAAAAGAAAGATTTCCCAAAATCATGCTTGTCTTCCTTCCCTTGCCTTCCTACCTTTTATGCAGCATTTTCCATCACCTTCCATATGGACCTGCCAATTCGATTACTCTTACATGGCATCTTAGGCATATCTTCTTTGAACCTGCTGATTGAACCATATTTTTATATGAATTTTTCATGATTAATTGGGGATTTTAATGTATTTTTTGGGACATTATTCCATTATTAAGCATTAATTTTGGTTAGGGACAATTATTTTGAATTAATGGGAATTAGGGGCAAAATGGTCAAAATTCATTAATTATTTTATTTTTTATTGTCCCTTGAACTTTTGATATTACCTTGTGCTTAATTTTGCATTGTAGGTATTAAAGAAGGAAATTGAGGATTTGGAATGTTCAAATTAATTATTTTGAGTTGAATTGGGCCAAGTGGAAAGAAAGAAAAGAAAAAAAACAAAGGAACAGAATAGGCCCAATTAGCTGAAGCCCAAACGCATATCAGCTGGAAAAAAAAGACAGATCCGACATCTAGACCCGACTTGGCTGTGGATATGCAAGGGACCCGAGCAGCTGATATAGAAAATGCGAGCTGAGAATAGAAAGGGGGGAATATATACAGAGGCGCCGCAAGGATCATCAGCGAAGGATCATCATCGTCTACCTTCATCTTCCTCTCGCCGGCGGCATCATCCACCACTTATAGCCGCCGGCGAGCATCAGAGCTTCACCAGTCACCATCATCGCTATGAGGCTAAAGGATGAAAGATCATATTGCCTGACCTAACGTGCCAACCTCTGGATCAGGAACAGGAATAGTTGTACCTTCTTCCCCCTTTCTAACACTCGTCATATTCACCCTACGAAAATCCTGCGGAATTTGCTGATGATGGTGGGTGGTAGCACGTGTGTGAACGAGAGCATCGGTAACAACACGCAACAGTGGATCATCCAAATAGAGGGTGGAAGGGTCTCCCGACACTGGAGTGGGAGAAGGGTCGCCAAGTGGTTCCTCCAAAAGATTGTAACTTCCTTTGGTGCTATTGAAGGCCAGGGATTCCTGAGTTCTATGCTCGTCCCTTGCCCTTTGCGCTTCGAACATCTTTGCCATTTCAAGTTGAAGCTCTGGCAACAGCTCTTTTTGGAGCTTGTCGCGAAGGTTGGCCTCGAGCTCTCGTTTGAGGTTCTCTCGAATCTTGGCCACAAGGTCCCTACTAGGTCCAGCTTGTGACGAATAACGTGAGTCTCGTCCAAAATACCTCGCGGCACTAACTCCCCGTGTCTCTTCTCGAACACGACCAAGGTCATCTGCCTTCCCAATAGCCGTTAACAAGATGTCCATCCGTCTACTTGGATTGAATGAACCTTGGCTACTCTGATCTTCCAGTTCATCCTGTAGCATACAATTTATCGTAAATGTATCGAAACCACTCTCGATATGCAAAAAATTATGTACTTATGGTATAACTACTTACAATCCTCGCAGCAACCTCAGCAACAACCGCATTTATGTACTTCCCACCCTTAATCCTCCCTGCTTTCCATTTTTTGTGACGTGGAGGAGGTGGTGGGGCCTGGATAACAACGCTAGGATCAAATTTCGCTGCTTCTTTCATTTTCTCTAACTCTTCTTGCATCATTTGCTGCTCAAGCTTCCGATATCCACCACGAGACATGTAATGTTGATATTTATTTTTTGATTGCCTCTGTACATTTGCTGCACTTAATTTCTATGAATGAAAAACAATAAAAAATAAATCAACGATATCAAGTATATGAAAATTAAAAGCTCTATATCATGATGACAAAAATCTTACCAAAAACTTAGGATCTACCCGTGATGCCACAAACAACCTCCAGTCCTCTGGAGACAAATACGAATAATGTGTACATGGATCCTCACCCCTCTGGGCCCCTCGAATGTACCTTGATGTTAGCTTGTTCTTGAAACCTTTCCATCGTATACGGACCTCATCCATCCCGTACCTGTACATCTCCCTGGTGTCTGGGACATCGTATGTTTGCTGCAAGGTAAAACATAAGATAATTATATTTGAAACAATAGGAATAAAGCTACAATTACCATATATGTATGAAAACTTATATACCAAAAGTTGTTGCCAAATCATGTCTTTCATTTTTGGGGGAACCAATCTCCAATTATCATAGGTAATGCGCACTTTGCTTCGACCCAAAAACCCTATGTAACTAATGAAATGATCTTCCTCAGGACCAAATGGATTCAGATTGGCATCGAAGTCTATATGCAGCCTCTCTTGTTGATGTTCATGACGTGCAACCAAGGCTCCCATCTTTGTATAGCCTCTAACCCTCCTTCTTGCAACGGGTTCATCTCTAGGCCTTTCATCATCGCTAGGGCTTTCATCATCTCTACGCCTTTCGTCATCCCCAGCACTTTGATTTGAGTCACTAGAGTTGTCCATATTCCTGTTAACACAAAAAGCATTGTCAAATACGTAAATAAATTGCAATAAAAATAAAATAAACTAAGCAAGAGTAAAACAAAAAAAAACACACAGTTCTCTTCTATAAATTAAGATCTTACTCTATATTGTTTCCCATATTCCTTCATCATGGTCATTTCTTATAGCATATTCGTCATCATCTACCAATTCTACTTCATTTGTTCGAGGTGGAGTTGTTGTGAAAGGTGGTGTGTCGTCAAGGTTGAAGGTCGGATCACCATACTTTTGTTTTTTACTTTTAAGGACAATGGACACTACTACAAAAAGGTCGAAAGGTGACGCACATTTTGTGGCCCTTCTTTAAAGAAGTGCCATAGCTGCCTTTTTTTCCTTTTCTATTTTATTTTTTTTAATTTTGGGTACCAGCTGTGGCGCTTGATGGACCAGGTGCCACAGCTGGTTGGCTTAAGTGTGGCGCCTGCCAAGACAGGCGCCATACTTGGGAGCAATTATAAAAAAAATTACACTAGCTGTGGCGCCTGGTTTTCCAGGCACCACAGCTAGTTATATTATAAAAAAAGTTTCACTAGCTGTGGCGCCTGGTAAACCAGGCACCACAGCTAGTCATATATTAAAAAAAAAATTCACCAGCTAACCACCACGTGACCAGCTGGTTTTATATAAAAAAAAATTTAACACCAACTGTGGCGCCTGACCAACCAGGCGCCACAGCTGGTTCTTGTATTAAAAAAAATTTTTAACCTCTTAAGTGGATAGCGTAATTCACTCCCCACCAATCACAATTGCCCCCACCCCCACCCTTATCTTTTTTTCCCTTTCCCGCATGTGGCCCCTCCTTCTCTTTTATTTTGACTCCCACTCTAATTATTCCCTCCTCTCTCACTTTCCCTTTCTTATCTTCTTGCCGTAGACGTTGCCCCCTCCCTCCATTTCCTATCATCTTCCCACTTAAAAACACACCCACACACACATATGTCTTCATCATCAAATCTACTTCTTTGTTTTGTTCCAACTGTCACCAACGGGCAACGTGGTCCCCCACTCCACTGCACTGATCAATTAAGTTGTAAGTTCAACATGCTTCTTCTTCTTTTTTAATTGGCATATAATTTCTATAATTTTTTATTTCAAATTAATTGTAAATATTATGCAGACGTGTGTGCGTGTTTTATATATATCTTATTTCTAATATTCCTATATAATGAGGTATGAAATTAAATTGCCTAACATTGCCTCAAGGATGATCTTTAGTAGAAGGATATTTATGCTTAGCAAAAGAAAAGTATTATTATGAAATGATAATTTATTGTTGGCATATAATAATACAGAATATGTGAACTGAAATTTAATTTATGGGTATATAAGAGGTATAAGGTTTGTTGGAGGATTTAAATTTTTTTTTAAAAAAAATACCCTCCTGTGGCACTTCCTCCAACAAGCGCCACAGGAGGGTATTTTTTTTAAAAAAAAATTAAATGATGTGGCGCTTCCAAGTGCCACAGCTTCTTTTTGTGACGTCCAAATATGTGGCACTTCTCTAGCACCACAGCTAATGCAATTATAAGTGCCACAGCTTTGCTTTTTTGTAGTAGTGGGACATGTTTTTGCACGCAAGATCTGTGACATAAAACACTTGTTTCACCTGGCTTGCTAGAATGAAGGGCTTATCTCTATAGCCAACTCTTCTAAGATCGACTGAGACAAATCCAAATTATTTATCTATTACCACAGCATTATTGCTAACCCACTTATATTTGAATAAAGCAACTTTGAACTTGTTGTATGTAATCTCCCATATTTCTTCTATAACTCCATAATAGACCATAGACACTAATATGGGGTTTTTATCTCTCGAACTGGAAAAGTGCATGGCTTCAGCTTCTACCATGACCCCACTATTTTGCATGATACTTCTGTCATCTTGCTCTTTTGTATAGAAAGAATAGTCATTTATATCATAACCGGTCCAAGTAATGACCTGAAACGAATG
Organism: Inga oerstediana; assembly: GCA_963210345.1. NCBI lineage: Eukaryota > Viridiplantae > Streptophyta > Magnoliopsida > Fabales > Fabaceae > Inga > Inga oerstediana. The sequence goes on along the minus strand of OY723400.1, from coordinate 8,056,422 downwards.
CCCCCAAGCTAGCCACTCGATTGTCTCAGACACACCGGTCTCATGTGAAACCTTTTCCTCGAACCACTGCATGAATGTCTTGTTTTGCTCAATAGCAATCTGCATGTCATTCTTCCTTGGATTCTTGTTCTTCAAAGTCTTTATGTGTTCATCTATGTAAGGTTGAACTTCTTCCATATTATTCAGGATATACAAGTGGGCTTGCAACACCTCTTCACGAGGAACATTCTTCACTTTCTGTCCTCGTGTTCCCTTGCTTCTCCCCTCTTCATGCCAAGATTGTTCCTTCTTCCCTGACATATAATCTTTGCAAAACTCCATAGCCTCCTCAACTACATATCTTTCTACTGTTGAGGCTTCTGGTCGATAAGGATTTTTAGAATACCCTTTTAAGATCTTCATGTATCGCTCGAAAGGGTACATCAACCTCAGGTAAACTGGACCGCAGAGCCTTACCTCCCTTACCAAATGAACTACCAAATGCACCATTATATCAAAAAATGAAGGAGGAAAATGCATATCTAGTTGTGACAAAATAATATATCCCTCATTTTCTAGTTCATCCAACTTTTCAGTGTCAATGACTTTGTTATAGATAGCATTGAAGAAAACGCACAATCTTGTTACAGTGGTTCGTACTTCATCTTTCATTATGCCTCTAATAGCTACCGGTAATAGTTGTTGCATCAACACATGATAATCATGAGACTTCATTCCCACTAACTTCAAATCGTCCATTGAGACACATCTTCTCACATTCGAGGAATACCCTTGTGGCACCTTAATTTCATGCAAACACCCACACAAACTTCTTTTCTCTGCTTTTGATAGTGTATGCGATGCTGGCTCCATGTATGCCCTCCTACCATCATCTCTTAGTTGTGGATGTAACCGTTCTCTTATTCCCATATCAACAAGGTCTAATCTCACACTAATCCCATCCTTAGTCTTCCCTGGTATGTGCAAAAGCGTACTGATAAGGCTATCACAAACGTTCTTCTCCACATGTATTACATCAATACTGTGTCTCACGTCAAACGAACGCCAATATAGAAGATCAAAGAAAATGGATCTCTTCTTCTATATGTTCTTCTCACCCGCAGTCCTCTTATTCTTACCAAAAGTGACATTGATACGTTTCACCCGACTGTAAACTTTCTCTCCGATTAATGACTTTGGAGCCATTCCATGCTCCGGTAAGCCGTTAAAACGCTATCTTACCTACGATACCGGTGGAACCGATGAAGAAACCTCCTGTGGCCAAGGTAGACAGTTTTTCTTCCATGCTTTAGTTGATGAAAGTGTGTGTCTGCTTCACATATTGGGCATGCTCTATGACCCTTCACGATGTACCCTGACAAGTTTCCGTACGCAGGGAAGTCATTTATCGTTGTGAAAATCATTGCACGTAGCTTGAAGAACTCCTTCTTATAAGCATCAAACACATCTACGCCTTCCTCCCACAACTTCTTCAAGTCCTCAATTAAAGGTGCCAAGTAGACATCAATATCGTTCCCTAGCTGTTTTGGTCCAGAAATCATCATAGAAAGCATCATATACTTGTGTTTCATACATAGCCAGGGAGGCAAGTTGTACATTATAAGGAGAATCGGCCACGCACTATGTGTGCTAGTAAGAGTTCCATACGGATTGATGCCGTCTATACAAAGCCCAAGCCAAAGATTTCTCGGCTCGCTGCCAAATTGAGGGAACATTTCATCTATTTTTTACCATTGTGGAGAGTTAGCTGGGTGCCGAAGATATTTCCCATCAGATATTCTCTCATCAGAGTGCCATCTCAACTTCTTCGCTTTTGTTGTAGTCGCAAACAAACGTTTAAAACGTGGTATTATTGGAAGATAGCACATAACCTTTAAAGGTTGCCTTTTAGTTGTCACATCGCCACAACCACCATCTTTTTTCACTTTATATCGTGCAATTTTACACTTAGGACACTCACTAAGACCTCCATACTCATTTCTGTACAGTACGCAGTCATTAGGGCAAGCATGTATCTTTTTATACTCCATACCCATCGTAGACAGGATTTTCTTGGCCTCATACATACGATTTGGAAGTACATTATCCTCTGGAAACATATCACACAATAGTTCAAGCAGCAATGTGAAACTACTATCGGTCCACCCACAAGTTGCCTTTAAGTTAACCAAATGCAATATTCCCATCAGCCGCTTATACTTACTCCCAGGATACAATGGTGTCTCTGCATCACTCAGCAGGCGGTCATACTCCTGCAACTGCGTAAAGGATTCTACCTCAACATCATGAATCATTTTCTCCATTCTATCTTCATCTATGATATCCATATCTTTCTTCTTGTACGACGAACAATCCGTTACTTCCTCACCATGCCATATCCACCTTATGTATCGCAGATTTATTCCATTACAAAGTAGGTGATCCTTTAAGACATCAACATCCTGTCGACTCTCATTTAAACAATTCACACAAGGACAAAAATACTTTCCATTTTTTGCTGGAGCATTCTTTTAAGCGAATTCAATAAATTCTTCCACCCATTTCTCATATTCTTCACTAGTTCTCAAAGCATTCATCCAACTGTGATCCATTTTGTTACCACCTAAGCCATTTCCAATAACACTCACACTTTTAGTACAATTGTCAACGATATAGGATGAGATTGCCTTTTTTTACTTTTTTCAACAAAACATTCGACAGTATTTCTCCTTAAAAGTAAGACATCCCAAAATTTTAAGCAACCCTATCTTAGTTATTAACTCTGTATTCTTAGCTATTGATAATATAATTCTCCTATGAATATAGAAAATAATATAGAATTTCAAATAAATATTCAATTTTTTTTATTCTAGGACATAAAGAACTTATAATAATTTGAAGAGAATGATTAATAGAATATATTTCAATCTATTTATTAAGTATATTGTGTTTCTTAATAATCAATTATAAATTTATTAATGATCAATGCCTTTATCTTATTAATCCCTTTATCTTAAAATAAGATTTTCACCACTACACTAATAATAATCATACTAATCTAATCTAAAAAAAAAATAAAACCAACCATAGTTAAACAAACAAAAATTACTATGTTTAATTGTTATTCATTTCATCAAAATCAATCAATAGCTCCATTTATTTATAATAATATACATACATTTTTTCCCTCTCAATTTCCAAACTCCATACATATAAAACAAACATTTTCAAGCTCCAAACATATCAAACAATATATTGTTGCATAACTACTAACTAACAACGATTCTATGGTTCTGGCCAAAAAACACAAAAAAATTCAATCACAAGATAAAATCACTCCAATAACTAAAATCATATAAAATAATTTCACATTGCAAGTTTAAATTTAATTCAAGTAAATTCATATTTTTTTTTAAAAAAAACTAACCAGAGGGGGGAGCCTGCGTGCTTCACAATGGAAGGAAGGAGGTGGAGGGCATCACAATGGTGTGTGCCTTGCTTGAATCTTCTTCTTGTTTAATCTTGTTTTGTTTTCTTCAGAATCCGCAGCTATTGAATACGCAGCAAGAAGAAGGGGTTCCGAGTGAGGAAGTGAATCAGAGAGGCATAGGACAGAGGACATGCGACAAAGAAGGGAGGAGGAGGAAGAGTAAAGTTGAAGAAGAAGGGAGAAGAGGATGAGTTGTGAAGAAGACAAAGAAGGGAGGAGGAAGAGTTGAATAAGACAACAAGAAGAAGAAAGGAGGAGGAATGCCTAAAACATCGACGGAGGAAATGAAATGAATGAAGAAGGAGGGAGATTGTCAAAAAGTAAAGGTGGGGTGTGTGTGTGTGAGAGGACGCATGTCAGACAAGTGTCTGACATGCGTCCAGAAGGCGTTCCAAATGGCCATTTGGGACGCCTAAAGATGAGTTTAGGCGTTTCAAATGCCATTTGGGATGCCTAAAGTCCCAGTTTTAGACGTCCCAAATCCATTTGGGACGCTTAAAGTCCAAATAGATTTGGGACGTCTAAACCCAGTCCCTGGCACTTAAAAAAATTTAAATTCGCGCCATGAACCACTTTAGGCGTCCCAAATTCAAATTTAGGACGTCTAAAGGTTTCCTTACATACAGATAATTACAAAAATGCCACCGCCTTTCTTTTTAATCACCCAATTTTAAAATTGGGACATTTATTGGGGTGGTTATATCATGATTCTGAAGTAGTGTGACCTTGTCATCAAGGTCAAAAGCTGGATAAAGAGACCGAAATGAATCAAGATCTTCCCATATAGGATTCTCTAACCCATCCTATTGGACTTGTAGTTGAGTTACCCAAGTGTCTCGTATCTTCACTGTGCGAGTTAACAGAATTTTAAGGGGCTGTAGAATAGGACCAGAGAGATCAGTCATAGTTGGTAAAGGCTGATAAGAGCTGTCAGGATTGCCATAACATTTCTTAAGCAAAGAAACATGGAAAACAAGGTGGATGCGAGCTTCAGGTGGTAATTGTAGTTTATAAGCCACTGAACCAATACGGGCAAGAATCTGATAAGGACCAAAATACCTTAAAGAAAGTTTTCGAGTAGGGTGATCTGGTAAGGACTGCTGGCGATATGGTTAGAGCTTAACAAATACATAGTCACCCACTGCAAAGGCCTTCTCAGTCCGGTTTTTATCAGCATAAAACTTTATATGGGTCTGAGCTTTTAGCAAATTGTTTTGTAATTGGGTCAGTAAGGCATCCCTTTCAGCAAGCTGATCCCGTACTGATATAGGAGCATCCAGCGATTGGTCTAACAGAATAAGTTTAGGATAGTCACAACCGAACAGAACCTTATAGGGAGTTATGCCAATGGAAGTATGAAAAGAAGTATTATAGCAAAACTGAGCCCATGGTAAGAATTTGGCCCATAAACGAGGGTGTTGATGAACATAACACCGTAAGTACATCTCCAAGCAGCCGTTCAAGGCCTCGGTTTGTCCATCACTTTGAGGATGATAAAAAGAACTCATACATAAAAGAAGTGCCCTGACACTTGAACAAGTGCTTCCAAAAGAACTAGTAAAGACTCTATCCCGATCAAAAATAATAGATCGAGGTATCCCATGTAAACCAACAATATGATGAATAAAAATTTCTGCAACAGATTCAGCATTATAATTGGACTTTAAAGGCATAAAATGGGCAAATTTAGACAAGCGATCAACTACCACAAAGATAACAGTATACCCTGTGGAATTAGGCAATCCGGTGATAAAATCCATAGCAATATCGTCCCAAACCTGAGAAGGAATCGGAAGAGGTTGCAGAAGTCTATATGGTGGCTGCTAAATTGATTTAGCCTGTTGACAAATACTGCAGTGTTGAATAAATTGCTTAATATCATGGCACATGCCATGCCACCAAAATTCAGCTGCAATTCTAGCATGAGTACGTACTGTACCAGCATGTCCTCTAATCTTTGAGCAATGAAATTCGGATAGAATAAGCTTCAAAAGCTCCTTATCCTCATGGGGCAAAACTAAGCCCTGTTTAAAGAATAACCGACCATGATAAATACTGTAGTGTGGAAAATCATTAGGATTCTGTTGTACTTTTTCCCTGAGCTCCAATAAATATGGAGAGGCATTAATAGCCTCTTGAATCTGATTAAAGAAAGTATTTGTGACAAAAGTCACAGCCATAAATGATCATGACAATGCATCAGCTACGATGTTAGATTTGCCAGACTTATATTCAATTCGAAAGTCATAACCCATTAATTTTGGTAACCAAGCTTCCTGTTTTGGGGTTTGAATAACTTGATCAGCCAAATGACGTAGACTCTACTAGTCAGTCTGTATAGTAAAGGAATGTCCTACCAAATAATGTCAAAATTTGGAGACAGCCTCAGTTAGAGCATATAACTCACGGACATAAGTAGAATGGGATTGCATTCATGGAGATAATTTCGTGGAGAAATAAGCAATGGGGTGATGATTCTGACTTAAGACAGCTCCAATACCAGAACCCGAGGCATCCACCTCTATAACAAATTACTGAGAAAAATCTGGCATAGATAAAACAGGGGCAGTCATTAAAGCTTGTTTCAATTCTGTGAAAGCCTTGTGATCAATAGGAGACCAAGAAAAAGCATCTTTCTGTAATAGATTAGTTAAAGGTGTAGCAATAGTAGCATAATTCTTGATGAACTGCCTATAATACCCTGTCAAACCCAAGAAACCGCGCAACTGTGAAACCAAAATAGGTGGAGGCCAATTGCTGATAGCAGCTAAATTGATGGGATCCATTTCCACACCATTAACAAAAACTATATGTCCTAAGTACTCAATTCGCTCAGTAGCAAAAGAACACTTGGAAAGTTTAGCATAAATTTGATGATGCAATAAATAGTCCAACACCAATTGTAAGTGATGTAAATGGAGTGTCTAATCCATGCTATAAATAAGGATGTCGTCAAAAAATACCAGCACAAATTTATAGAGGAAAGGATGAAAAATGTCATTCATTAGAGCTTGAAATGTGGTTGGGGCATTGGTAAGGCCAAATGGCATAACCAGCCATTCATAGAGTCCATGATGGGTTCTGAAAGCTGTCTTAGGATGATCTTCAGATTTGACCAAAATTTGATGATACCCCGAACGAAGATCAAGTTTGGTAAAGAACCGAGCACCCCTTAATTCATCCAATAACTCATCCACAATAGGAATAGGATAAGAATCCTTGACAGTCACCGTATTAAGAGCACGGTAATCAGTACAGAAACGCCATGTGCCATCTTTCTTGCGAACTAACAACACAGGAGCTGAAAAGGAACTATTACTGGGCTGTATTATACCTTGGGCTGACATATCATTCACCATGGTTTCAATAATATTTTTCTGACTAAATGGATATCGGTGTTCGCCTTTTAGCTTCTGCAAGCGTATGGGTCACAAGTAATAAAGTGATGAGTAAAGATCGTTCCCACGAGGACTACGACGAAAGCAAACTAACGAATGCAATCTTATGTTCATTCAGGTTGAATAGATTCATTTGAAATTGATCAAGTTGGAACCAAACATGTTGGTTGGATGAAAAAGAAATTTAAAACTACTTTTCAACGGAAAATTTATAAAAGCAAATGATTCTTTGAATTCAAGTATTTAATGAAGCTTAGGATTGTTTATCCCCCTTGTATTTCAAAAGCACTCACTAAATCCCTCCAATATATGCTACTTAATAAAAGATTATACTAACCAAGGATACTAATTTACCTATAAGTGCTCTCTCAAGTCTCCAAATAGGTGTATAGTTTAATTAATTCATTAATCTCTTAATTAACTAATCAAACCCTGATTTCATTGCAAATCCTATTTGGCTATGTGAGGTCAATGGGTGTATCTCTACCTCATTAACAAAGCTATCCATTCCATTTACAAATTTCAAGCTCTCACACAATTTATCTCAAGTTATACACTCAATCTAGCCCTCTCAAGCATTAATCAAGTGAACCCAACAACCTTATTGGTGGCCAATCAATAAGAAGCATTAAGCAAAGAGTAAATCAGCATAATCTCATCATTAATCACAAATATAAGGGGAAATGAGTGCTTAATCCATACAAGGGTTCAAAACAACCCTAAAATAAGGTGCCTAGCTACACATAGTCATGGAAAAGCTACAATTATGCAGAATAATTACAGCCATATCAAAAACTAAGCAAAGAAAGAGAAGAGGAATGAGAAAAACTAAGGATTGGAGCCCAAAATCTCTTCTAGACTTCAACCCAAGCTCAATACTCTTCAAGGAGGCAAAACCCTAGCACACCTAGCTCCTAGGAACACTTGAAAACTGAAGAATGACCTAATTTCGGCCTATCCCTTGCTTAAATACCCTCCACATGCATTTCAGTAAGTAAAACACATGGTTGCATAGTCTGTCGTATGCTTCAGCACACTGGTGTGTGCTGAAGCATATGACACAGTAGGTTCTGGTCCTCGTTGGCTTCAGCACAGCGCTAGGTGCTGAAGCATATAGCACAGAAAGTCCAAAAAGTCCATTGGCTTCAGCACATGTATTGTTGGCTAAAACCAACAACACAACAACTTCCTCTTTGCCCATGAGCTAGCTCTTAACTTGTCATCTTCCACCCTCTTGATCTTCAATCCTTTAAAAGCTTCCAAACTTGTCTCTATCCTCCTACAAAAGAGAGGATTCATTAGTTCTAACTTTTCCTTTGAACTAAAGCCCACAAATATATTGTTCTACTTCAACTTTAGTTCATTACTCTAATATGCACATTTTCTTCTATTAACTCTTTCTATACTCAATTTGAATCCAAAAATTAGTTAAAAATAGAAGAAAATATGCTGGAATATTATCAATTTCTGAGAGTTAACAATCGGTATGGTCGTACCTTGACTGTTTGCACCCCGTCATATAACGGAATAGGATGATCATGAGATCGAAGAGGAGGTAACCCTTTAGGTTCTGTGAACACCACTTCGAATTGTTTGAGCAATTATAACAAATCATTAGGCAAATGGGGAGGACAGCATAATGTAGGAGAAGATTCAGTAGGTACACAAATCAAGGTAAATAACTCATGGACAGAATCAGTATCTTGGAATCTTCTAAAATGATGATATTGTAAGGGTCCGGTGGAAGAAGACCGATTACCAGTCAAAGTAATGAAAGACCCTTGTAAATAAAACTTCATAGTGCCTGTATTGTAATCAGCGATATGAGGACCCAAAGTAGCTAACCAAGAAGCTCCCATGACCAAGTCAGAACCCGCAATAGGCAAAACATAAGCCGAAAGAGTAATATTATGGCCCTGAATATTGATAACAAAACCATGTACCATACCTTTGCCACACATAAACTGACCATTGCCCACCATTACACGATATGTAGAAGAATGAAGAGGCAATTTCAGGTGCGATACGATCCTGGGATGAATGAAATTGTCAGAACAGTAGTGCCATTAATCGAACCCAAAAATGAATAGTAGATTAGTTATAAGACCCATGAAATTCATGAAATGAAACATGAGGAACAGCCGAGTCGGACAACACAGAAGGAAGGGTTTCGTCGGCGTAAGATCTGGAGAAGGTGGAATATCCGGATAAGGATCGTCATCCTCAACATGGAGCAAAAGAAAATGAAGATTAGGGCACTTATGATTCCATGAAAACTTCTCATCACAATTGTAACAGAGGTCCTTATCTCGGCGTAGCTGCATTTCAGTGGCAATGAGCTTCTTAATCAATGCGATAGGCTGGAAAAGGGGCTTGGGTAACAGACCTGCAGATGATTTTGAAGTCATGGAGGTCGGAGTCGGAGAGATTGATGAAATTGAATTGAACGAGACCGAAGAAGCCGATGGGGAATTCATGCTAAGCGGAGCTTTGGAACCTGACCTAGTTATGGTAGACCGTTCATCAAAAAGGCAGGCCAAGGAAGCAGCCCGTTGCAATGTTAGAGGTTCTTGGGCCAAAACTTCACTTCGTAGATCTGGTTTGAGGCCACTTAAAAAACAGTCCCTTAAAGCATCCTCCGATAGACCCTCGACCCTGTTCGCCATCTCCATGAATTCGGTATGGTAATCAAGAGCAAAGCCCGTTTGAGCTAGCTTGAATAGTTTGATTCACGGATTATCAAATTGAGAAGGTCCAAATTGACATTCGATTGCCAAAGCAAGAGCTCGCCAAGTCGGAAGCTGGGAAGTGCGTTGCAGCAGTTGGAACCAAGGAACCACAGAACCATCGAAATATACAGATGCTACTGTGATACGTTGATCATCCAGAATTTGATAGAAAGAGAAATATTGCTCTGCAGGGAACAACCAGCTGAGAGTGTCAGTGCCATTGAACCGAGGTAAGTTGAGCTTGATTTGTTTCCCAAAAGGAACGAAACCGCTAGACGATGTGGTGGAACCCGTCGATGGAGATATGCTACCGGAATTAGTCATATGAGTCCAAGATTCGAAGCCCCTGGTAAGAGCATCAACCGATCGAGACAGAGTAGCCAACGAATGCTCTAAGCCCTGCAGACGCGTAGTATTAGCAGTTAAAGTATATTCAAATGTCGTCATACGCGTGTTAGTAGCCTCAGCTAATTTCTGAATCTCAGTATTCATAGTCTGAAAACCAGTACTCTCAGCCATGAAATCAGAATGAAAGCACCAATGAGATAAACTAGAATCAATATATGCAATCTATCTCTGAAATTTTATTGCAATTCCTCTCAATTTCTTATAAAGAGAATCCTTAATTGCATAAGCAAAATATAGAAATGCATAAATGATTAAATATGTCACAATAGATTGATAATGGTCCAGAATAACAGAAATGACAGAGGGAAAGTAGAAGAAAATCAGAAATGCAAGAATGATCAGAAAGAAAGATTTCCCAAAATCATGCTTGTCTTCCTTCCCTTGCCTTCCTACCTTTTATGCAGCATTTTCCCTCACCTTCCATGTGGACCTGCCAATTCAGTTACTCCTACGTGGCATCTTAGGCATATCTTCTTTGGACCTGCTTTCCTCATATGGACTGTTAGTAGCTTGGGCCTCTAATACTTCATTATTTTTAGGCCCATTCATAACACACACACTAGTGCTCAAAGTGTGGGTCATCTGTTTAGTATTTATATACAAACCGTGTGAGGGAATCTCACAAGTTTTCTTTATACCTTCGCAGCACTCAGTGTCTATTTATAAATCACTTGTATTAAATAAATTTTATTTAAACTATAAGTCATTTATAGGATACTAATAAAAAAACATGTACAATTTCATAAATAAGCATAAATATGAAAAAAAAAAAGTTATCCATTTAATACTTTTTTTTTGTTTGACGGAATGAGATACAAGTGGTTTATATGATTTATAAATAGGTACTGAGTGGTACTCCCTCCGATCCCATTTATAAAAGCCCGATAACCAAATTACACAGTTTAAGAAAGTGGTTAAAATTAGTTAAAAATAATAAGTGTGTATGAAATAAACCTTCTTTTTCAAGTATACCTTTATTTATGAGGAGGCAAATAAGAGAGAGAAATAAAATAAATATAGGTATTATCAACTTTTTAATTAATTCAATTTATATAATTAATAAGGGGCAAAAAAGGAAAAAAACTCATTAAATGTTCAGACAACTCTTGTCAGACTCTCATTAAATGTTAAGTTGGTTAATATGACATATATTTTCCAAAACACTCAAATCATCTTCCTTAATTCCCTTATTCCCCTGTCTCCTTTATTATTGTTAAGAGAGCATCAATAGGGGTAAATTAAAAAAAAATTATAAATATAAAAACTATATCTTATATTTAAAATCAAGAACAACCCTCAAGCATGTTTTATAACAAGGATCATGGGGTAATAATTTCCTAAATTTTAGACCCAGCATCTATTTAAAATTGGGTTATTTCATTTTCACTATTCCTGCAATTTACAATAATTACTGATAGTCATGGTATCGTGTGTGATTTAATTTTATTATTTTTAGGTTAGTTTGTTTCAATTTTAAATTTTATATGATAATTATTTATGTTAAAATATAATAACAGTGAGGCTCATCTTATATTTTGAAACTACAGGAACTAATTTCTTATCATAATTGGCGTGTTTGTGTGTTAAATTGCCTCCGTACATAAGCTCTTTTTTCTATAAGCTCGTACAATAATTCATTACTGAATATTTTAAAGCTTTAATTGTGCTCGCTTTAAAGCCTTTTTTGCTTGGTGGTGAATTTTCCAAAAATCATTCCAAGTTCTTTGCTTAATTAATAATTCATTCTTTTCAAAGAATCACATATATAAAGTTGGGAAAATTGTGAAAAAAGACCTCACTAGCAACTTATTTGTCAAATGGGACCTTCGCGTGCAGATCATCTTCCACATGTGCAGAATATCTTCCCTGGTGTGCAGATGATCTTCCCTGTGTGCAAACTTCTTCTCTATACGTGTGCAGAAATCTTCCCTGCGTGTGCAGATATCTTCCCTCTGTGTGCAGATATCTTCCCTCCCTGTGCAGATAATCTTCCCAGGTCCCATTTGGTAAATAAGTTGCTGGTAAGGTCTTTTTTAGCAATTCTCCCTATAAAGTTCTTAGGGTGTGTTTGGAACAGCGGTTGAAAAAATAGAGTTTGTCCATTTAGCTTTTGGTAATCTTATTTTTGGTAAAAGCCCGATTGTGTAATGTGATTTATGTTTGGATTGGCGATTGAAAAAATGGAGTTTGTCAATTTAGCTTTTACAACCTTGTTTGGATTGGTTTAAGCATAAGTGATTTTAGAAAGAATAGTAAGAAAGAAATTAAATTTGAAATTGAAAAAAAAAAATTTATAAAAGTTAAAGTTGGGAAAATTGGAATTTAAAATTAACACAATTTGTCCAAAAAATATTACATAACAACTTGTATCACATGTCTCGTACAATGTGGTATCTAATTGAGTCACGCAACTGATTCATTTGAATGGAAGATCGCCTACCATAATTTGACGCGGAAGGCTGTTCATCTACGCTATTAAAAACACCAAAAAATAGTTTAAAATAATTTTTGGAATTGAAAAAGAATATTAAAGATAAAATTGCAATCAGTCTGATAACACATTGGGTACAGTTGAAAAAATATTTTAAGGGTTAAAAACACCAAATAATAGTTGAAATTAATTTTTGTAGCAAAAAAAAATACATTAAGGGTAAAATTACAACAAGTCTGATAGTACATTGGATACAACTGAAAAAATATTTTAACCATTTTCACTCTCCCCAAAAGCTAAATCAGTAAAAACTGAGAAATGAAGCTTATGACAAAAGCTATTAAAATAGAATTAAGCTCGATTGCTCACCTTAGAAAACAAACACTCAAAAAAAAATTTTCAAATTAGGTATTAAGCTTATAGAGGGAATTTAGTGTTTGGGGGTACAAACGCTCCCCCCAAACACACATGCTTTTCTAAGAATCACTTCGATCTTATCATATAGAAAAATTCCTTTATACTGTAAGTATAAATGTGGCAGAGAAAGGAATATGAGAGACCCCAAAACAATCATTTACACAAAACCTTTTCTAAAGAAGTATAAAAGCTTTTTCCTTTTTTTTTTAAATTAATTGCTTTGTCGCTTGTCCGGGAAACATCATATAAGTTACTTATTTATTTTCTTAAAAAATAATGTTAATTGCTTTGGCACTTGCCTGAGATTCCAAATATTTTTTTAAAAAAATAATAATAACCATCTTTAACACTTCTTTAAAGAAGTATTACAAGAGTAGCCCCACTGAATCCTTCTTTTATAATAATGAAGTAAATTAAGAAAATATTGATAAATATAAAAATCATATTTTATATATAGGACTAAAATTATTTTCCCAAATATATCATATTTTAACAACTTTAACACCAACGCATATACCTGTAAGTAGAGCCGGGAAAACGGGCCGAGCCCGTCGGGCCGGCCCTTTTAGGCCCTGGCCCTTCAAGGGCCGGGCTTGTAAATTGTAGCCTCAAAAGGAAGTCGGGCCTAAAAGGGTCGGCCCTGTAGGGCCTCGGGCTTAAAAGGGCCGGCCCTGGAGGGCCTCGGGCCGGCCCTTTAGGCCCTTTTATTTTTTTACTTGGAAAGGAACCATGTTACATTTTTGAATTACCTTATTGAATCTATATGTCACTCTGTCCTCATATTGTATAGAGTATGATTTTTAAGTATATTGTTTTGTCTAATTGAATTATATTGTGATTTTTGAGTATATTGTTCTGCCTATTTAGACTAAAATCATATTATATACTATTCTGCCTGACAGAGTATGATTTGTTATGGAGGTTGTGATTATTTGACTATTTGAACATACTGCTCAAAGTGAAACACAATCAAATATCCTTGAAATTGATGATAGTGGCAAAGAAGGTGAAAATGATAGTCGTCATACTCATGTTGTTAAGAGGTTAGAGTATTTAGCTTCTTGCCTTTTTATACTTTGGCCTTTGTGTGAGTTATTTATGGACATGATTTTACCTTTGATTATACATTAGTAACTGTGTTTGTTTGTTGCAAGAGACATGTTATTTAAACCTTAATGTTGACAACATTAATGTATTAAATTAGAACTTTAATCGTTGTTATTTACTAATTATATCTCTTTGGGGAAAATATGCAGGAAAAATAGTTAAATATTGTGAAAAGGATTTCCAGGCCCTGCGGGCCGGCCCTGGCCCTGACGCTCTCGGGCCGGGCCTTGAAAAACTGCAATTTTCCTGACCCCGAGCCCTTTAGGGCCGGCCCTGTTAGGCCCTGGCCCGTCAAGGGCCAGCCCTGTAGGGCCGGGCCGGCCCTGATTCCCAGCTCTACCTGTAAGTACTTTAATCACTCATCTTTTTTTTTTTGTTTCTGCCACATATTAAAGTAACAATATTCATATATTCTCTGTTTTTTAAGACCACAAATGTCTCTGTTTTTCACTGTTGGTCGTCTTTAAAATCTCGACGCTCAAATACATATCTCCGAGAACGCTAGAAGTTGGAGGAATATTTTATAAGAAAATACCTTCTGCTCTTAATTTTATCACCACCACGTGATACATGTATCAATAATATAGGACTCGTTTGAAATTGTTTATTTTTTATTTATAAATATTTATAAATCGTTATTTACGATATACGAGATAAATATATTAAAGTAGTTTTATCTTGGCTTACGTAATAAATATTATATCCAAAAAAACGTTATTCCAAACATAGCTATATATAATAATTATGAAGGCACAATATATATATATATATGTGTGTGTGTGTAATAATTAAATATATATATATATATAAATATATAAGCTGGGAAAAAATAATTTAATATATAAAAAGTTGCATGGTTTAAGTTCTTTGCTTAATTTCATCAAGTTCTTCACTGTACTTTTTTCCAAGAATCACTTCGAGCTAACTTTCACTGATAAGAAAATTCCCTTGACATTGTGCAAGTATAAAGGTAGTACGAAGCTAACAGTGGAATACTGATTCATGGCATCGTCCTACAAGAATTCGATGCCAAAATCCAATCAAGCATTAGCATCATACTTTCACTTATCGATCAATTCAAGCTAATCAAACAACTAGTTGCATAAATAAAATGAATCCTTAAATTAATTTTAAAAAAAAGGGCAAATTGGAAACAAGCTTCAGATAATCAAGTAGAAACAGCTTATTCATATTTATTCATAAATCCACTATTTGATTAGGTGAAATTTGCTCCTACTTAGGCGATTGCTTTCCAAAGCTTTCCAACACTCTGTGTAGATAGCCTGGAGCTCTCTAGTGTCAGAAAATTTAGTGATTTTTAAAACCATGTATAACTAATTCTACAATCTGCATTTTAATTTACCTGTATCAATGAATTAACCTCAAATGACTTGAAAAGTTCTACGTGCTCCTTTTTTTTTTTTTTTTTTTTTGCCGATTCTACGTGCTCTACTATGACTGTGCAAGGGACTCATATATATTATTCTTATCACATATGTACAATTATTTATTGAATTATAAAGTCAATATCTTGTGCGATCTAATTAGTGGTTTATTTTAGAATCATTTTTCCAAATTCATCTGGAACACTCAAATCCTGTTATATGAATTCGGCCTGACCAAATAAAATTGGATTACATGAAGAAAAGAGTCTTTGGGTCTACGAAGGATCTAATGAGGCGTTTGAGCATATTTGGGCCAATGCCTGGATGCTGCTTGTAAATTTTCAAGGCATTTTTTAACCCTCTAATACTAACATATTAGTGCGTGTTTGGAATGGCTTATTTTTGTCCAAAACGTGCTTATAATTCGTGATTCACGGTATACGAGTTAAGTATGTGAGAGGAGTTTTTTCTCGGCTTGCGTAATAAGTGCGTTTTTCCTGTACAAAACGCTATCACAAACACAGCCAGTCTCAAGTGATATTTTTTTGCAACGATTATTATTGTAAAAATCAAATTAATAAGTCAGAATTAGAGAATATTTTGTTAATATTTAAAATTTAAATCTCAGCATATTTTTTTAACAACAATAATATTAAATTATTGAAAAAACAATTTATAAAACTAAGAAAGCAAAATAAAATCTTACACAAAGTTAAAGAATTAAAAATTCAAACCATAACACCTAACCCAGTTGGTACTTAGCTGGGTTCTTTAAATATTTAGTTAAAGGTTTGATCCCTGGCGGTATGTATGGAAAATGTTTCATGGCCAGTATTAATTATTACAGCTAGCGGCACCCTAGGCCCACAAAAAAAAAGAATTAAAAATTCATTTTTACCGAAGTTTTAGTCATCAACTTTGTAGTGTTTCTTGGTGGTGTTGAAGGGTCTCGCACTCTCGGTGACTCTTTGTATAATAATACCCTTGAGATTATACATACCTATCTTTAGGCTAGGTAAGTATAAGAGTATTTAGGTATTTTTGGAAAACTTATGATAAGCACGTTGAATTTTTTTAATACACTCTCTCCGTCATAAATACTACTCCATCTAGTCTTTAATATATAAAATATAGTTAACTTTTTTTTGGAGAAACTAAGGAAGTTAGATAAATGACTTAATCATAATATATGTTGCGTATAATTGGATTATATATTACTTTATAAGTCACATAAATTAGTTTGAAAGAAAAATTATAAATATAAATACTCAAAAGTAATTTATTTAGCTTCCTTAATTTTTATAAAAAAATCAACTATATCTTATATTTAAGACCGGAGGGAGTAAGATAAGACAGAGTTAATTTTTTTGTAGATATTAAGAAAAATAATTAGATTACTTTAAAATATTTATATTTATTATTTTTTCCCCAAATTATTTTGTCTAGCTTATAAACTGATATATAATTTAATGATACATAACATATGATGTGATTAAGTAACTTCTTTAGCTTTCTTAGTTCTCGTTTTGGATAATTTATTTTTGGGCAATAAGTGTTTATAAACCGTGATTTTCGGTATACGAGGTAAGTATGTGAGATGAGTTTTATCTCGACTTACATAATAAGTGCTTATTACTCCCAATAAACAATACCAAACACACACTTAATCTCTCTGAAAAAAATTAACTCTACCTTATATTTAAGATCAGAAAGAATAATTATTTAATATTCGATGTTATCAAATATTATATAGATATTTGTCAGGTCAACAACACCTCATCTTATTGTTATTAATAATTTTTTAGGGGGAAAACTAAGAACGTGCTACAAAAGTGGAAATGTGGAATCATTTAGTATATTTGGAATAGCAATTGAAATATTTAAAAACAGTTTTTTAATTATGATTTACGGTATACGAGATAAATATATGAAAAGAATTTTATCTCGATTTACATAAAAAATAATTTATAAACCACCCAAACACCCATCCAAACATGCTCGTTATCACATTCAAAAATCAGAAGTTAGCTTGAGTGAGCCTTTATAATAGTCACCAAACTTTGATGCTGATCCACTCACCCGCCTTTGAATCTCATTTCCCGTCCTCTCAAATCTCAACCCCCCCCAGACTCCAGGTGCGAATTTTTTAAAGAATTTTTAGGTTTATTCGCTTTATGCTATGTTTAGCTAATTAATAGATTTTAATCCCAGAAAATTGGCTAAAAAAGAGATTATCATACTCCTAAATCTAAAAAATTAGGATAAGAATTAGTGCCGGTTTGGCAACATCAAAAAAATAACTTTTTTTAAGTATTTTTTTACAAATTGAAATAAAACTTTTTTCAAGCTGAAACAAAATTTTTTTCACATACTAACTTTAAAAGCTATAAAAACAACTCTGAAAAGCTAGTGTAAGTTTGGAATGGCGGTTAGAGTCTTCAAAAAAAACTCTTTTAACGTAATTTATTTTGAGATAACCATATGAGAGAAGGGTTATTTCAATTTACATAAATAAGTGTTTTTGATATACCCAACCAAAATTCCAAACAAGTATTAGAGGCAGTTCTTAAACTTCCAATTTACCAAAGTAACCCTCTTAGATCGAACGGTGTTGAATCGGCGAGGTTTCAACGATCTTTAACCTTTTCAAGCCCTTTTTCAACCTTCCTTCTCTAACAAGAATTGTATATCTACGCTTTCCTCGCCCCACACACACTCTTCTTCATTTTCTCTTAGGGAAAAAAATAGGTCATGACTCTAACAAAGGCTTACGGCCTAACTTACATAAAGCCTAGTCTAACCTATTTAGTAAATAGGTTAGACTCAGGCTTAAACCTATTGTCAAACCTATTTAGATAAACAGATTATACCTATTTTCATGAGGCCTAGCCTACAGGCCTGATCTATTTAACTTTTTTAATTTATACTGTAATATAAGAATATATAATATCATTTAAATAATTGTCTAATTTATTTATAAATTTACTAACTTAACCTTAATTCTAAGTCTCACATTTCATTGTTATTACTCTCAACCCTTACTTTCACGTCAATCATTAACTCTCATCTCTCTTATTTGTGATCGCTCGAGATGATAATGTTAACTCACTTCGTCCCCCTTGATTTGTGCCATCCACTAAAACATAATAATTTGTATGAGTTTATTTTAGTGCCAAATGAAATATTATAATCTTAGTAGGAGGAGTTTGTCCCAATTTATATGGGAACAATAAAAGAGATAAAGTCTAATTTTACATGTTACTTATTATGCTTGGTCAATTTTAGAAAATATATCTTATTAGTTAACATACATTAGTTTTTCTCATTCCTATTTGCTCGAACAATTGTTGTCACTAGAGATTCTTTTCTTTTCTTTATTAAGCCTTTATATTACAACGAGAATAGATATTAAGCTTTTAAAACATAATGTAATATTTTAAATAAATGTGAAAACAGTTATATATAAATTTTGATATATATATTTTAAAGGCTATTTAAATACCTATATTTTAAGTAGATGTTTAAATAGGCTCCAGAACTTATCAAAAAAACCTAAGTACAAATTTAGGCCCAGATCAATTTAGATAAATCCAGAGCTCACCTAACCTATTTCCACCCATACTCCCTCTGTTATCTGTGGCACCGTCTTTCGTACCGAACGGTGGCTTCGCCGCCTGTGAAGGTGCACCGACCTCTGTCACCGCTCGGCTCACCTCCGTCTACAGTGAAGTCCAAAACAGCCATATCGACTACGAACTTCCTCTTCCCTCCGTTCTCCAAATGCCTTTCAAGTTTGTTGATGGTCCCCGCAGCTCTGCCGCTGAAAATCCAGGTCAGTCTCTGCCACTCCGGCTTCTTTTGGATGCATTTTCACTTCTGGTTGATCTATTTTTTCCATATGCATTGTTTCATAAACTGCCATTTTAGCTGGACAGCTTGGTTTTTTTTTTTTGACAGCCAAATGCTTGTCGAATATCACGTTTACTTCTTCTTTACCATTGACGGCTGTTGTATTGAAAAAAAGAAACTTAAGATTTGGATTTTATGTCGAGTTTTATTTCTTAGATGCTGTTATTTATGCAAATGAGATCGCGAAGCTATTTCCCGACTTGTTCGGGCAACCTTCGGCAATGTTGGTGTCGAGTGAGACAGAGACTCTGCCGTCGGATCAGAAGCTGAAGATTGGCGTCGTTTTGTCTGGAGGTCAAGCACCTGGAGGTCACAATGTCATTTCTGGAATTTTTGGTAAGCGCCTCTGTGAGTTGGATTAAATGAATATATTGTATCTATTCGTTACATGTTTGTGACACAGAGCCAAGCTGATCATCTATTTTTCTCTTTGTTCAAGATTACCTGCAGCACCGCACCAAAGGAAGCATATTATATGGTTTCAGGGGAGGTCCTGCTGGCATCATGAAGTGCAAATACGTTGAATTGAATTCAGATTACATTTATCCTTATAGAAACCAGGTTCAATTTTATTATTATTATTTTTTTTTTTTTGCAGTCAGACGATTTTGTAGCATAGGTGTGCTTCAAACTTGTCATAATTTAATTGGGAAGGGCAGGCTTTTGAATGTGCATTCTTCTTCTTGATTCCTTCCTAGTTAGTTAAATCTTTAAACTTCACACGTTTTCTCATTACGTAGTAAGGCTCCTGCTGGTATGGCCGAACTTCATTTCTTTCAATACTTTATTTGTTGTTTGGTCATTTTGTTTGTAGTTTTATGCATCTTTGTTTCTGCTGTTGTAAAGGTGATGCACTTGGCATAACTGCGAATGCAGGCTCATTCATTTTCATGTGTTAGAGTGTGCTCCTATTAGTACTCTCTCTGCAAGAACGATGATCACGAGGTTTGACATCTAACATTAATGATATTTGTTGGCAGGGTGGCTTTGGCATGATTTGCAGTGGAAGGGACAAAATTGAAACTCCAGAGCAGGTGTGAGATCATGAGTTTGCTATATGTTACTTTACATTAGCCTTTTTTTAATGTCTGAAGAGTTTTTTAATTGACATGTATAGTTTAAACAAGCTGAAGAAACAGCTCGGAAGCTAGACTTGGATGGGCTTGTGGTTATTGGTGGAGATGACTCCAACTCAAATGCATGCCTCCTTGCTGAGAACTTCAGAGTTATATATTTGCCATGATCTTTTGCTATGAAGTGTTGTGGATACAGAAATATTTGCAACTTAAGGTGTTGATTTACATTTCAACCTCAAGGTCCTCTTGGATGTCGATTTATTGTTTTAACCGTTATGCACAAGACAAGCAAAATTCATCTATGAATTTATAAGTGTTTGTGAATCGATGCAGGAGCAAAAATATGAAAACGCGAGTGATTGAATGTCCTAAAACTATTGATGGTGAGTTGAAATGCAAAGAAGTCCCTACAAGTTTTGGATTTAATACTGCCTGCAAGGTCAATGAAGCTATGCATTCTGCCTTCACTGTGCATTTTAATTTATATAGTGAAACAACATAGCTATGATACTTATATATATATATATATATATTCTTGTCAAACATTTTGGGGATTTATTCATATTCTATTTCCTGGAAATGCTTATTTTCCGTGCTTATATGTAATTGTTGCTAAATTATGAATAATACTCTCTTTAATAAATGTTGCATGGGCACAGAAACGGACTTTTTTCACATTGAAATCGCAATTTTTGCAGATATATGCTGAAATGATTGGAAATGTCATGATTGATGCAAGATCAACTGGAAAATACTAGCATTGTAAGTATATCCATGTAGACAAGTAATTAGAACTCAACAATTAGAGATTGGTGACTTTACAGAGTTGCAATGATTAGTGAATCACCGTGGACTTTTATTTCTTGGTGCCTTGGCCATGCTTTTCATTTCCCATTAAAACATATAACCTTCCAAACATTTACACTGGAGTTCTATTCAAGCGTCCGCAGAGATGAGATCATAATTCAAATGCCATGTATTTCAAGGTTGTAATAATGTAATTACATCATTCAAGCTGACAACCATGTTCCAATTCTTAAAGGGACTTTAAGCATGAGATATGCCATTTCACTTTGTCACAAGTAACTCATTATGTCCATCATGCATTGAAACCTACCTTTAATGTGAATAGTTTGCATTATTTCAAAACAATTGCCCTCCTTCAACCATGAAGCATTCATAGAATAACTCCTAACTTGTATAAAAAAAACTGCTAAAGCCCTCTTCAACTGCAGTTCTTAGTTTCTCTACCTGTTCGTTATCCTATTGGTTTCTGGATATTTAGTAACATGTTTACACATTTGTCTGCAGTTGTGCGACTCATGGGGCATGCAGCTTCACCCATTACACTAGTATGTGCTTTACAAACTCATCCAAACATTACTGTTATTGGAGAAGAGGTTTGTCATATATCCAATCCTTTTGTAGTATTTGTGTATGCCATGGATTGATAAAATGAATTTAAGAAGCTTCTATCTTGATCTTGTGATTATAACCACTGGCACGGCACTGCAGAATTGCTGTGTTATAAATGTCAAATGTTTTTGGTTCCATTCGAGGAGTTGTAAAACTTTTTAGAGCAAATTCATGCTATGTTGCTTGCTTAAATTAACGTAGGAAACACAATTGAATAAAGACATAACGGCCATATTTCCATGCCCCTGGGTGTAAATAATCATTTCCTTCTATCTGCGGACAATGAAGTACAAGTATGGAAAGGTTGAGGAAATACCTGGAGAAAGCTTAAGTAACTAGTATTTTCAAACACTCGTCACTTTCTTACACTCAGCACCCTAGTGGCCCACGCTCCTCTAGCAAAAGACATGGTTTTTATGATTTCCTTCTAAGATTCAGCGTTTATGATTGTCCTCTTGTCTCTGTTAAATTGACCTGGAAATATCTTATTGCAGGTTGCTGCCAAGCTGTTGACACTGAAAAATATTACAGATTACATCGTAGATGTTATTTGTAGACGATCTCAAGTTAATTATAACTATGGTGTCATTTTAATCACTGAAGGTCTAATTGACTTCATTCCTGAGGTATCTATCGCTTTGAATAAAACATCTATTCAATCTGATTCCCCTTTTATTTCCTTATCTGTCATCCTGTACAGTCAGTATAGACATGCATTGGCTGATAAGCATTTATGTATATAATTGTGCCTTATGCAGGTCCAGCAGCTTATTGCAGAGTTAAATGAAATCCTGGCTCATGATATTGTTGATGAGGGCGGACTATGAAAGAAGAAACTTACTGATCAGTTATTAAAGCTTTTTGAATTTTTACCCCAAGCAATTCAAGAACAATTGATGCTTGAAAGAGATCCACATGGAAATGTTCAGGTACTTTATGGTGCTATAATGCTATTCTTGTTGCAGTTATTTGGCCCCAATATGCAATTTGGCTTAGAACAATGCTTATGCTAATTTATTCTCGTATAGGTTGCCAAAATAGAAACAGAGAAAATGCTTATTCAAATGGTTGAAACAGAGTTGGAGAAGAGAAAACAAGAAGGCAAATACAAGGGTGAATTCAAAGGGCAGTCACACTTTTTCGGGTACTTCATCTAATATGATATTGTGATTGGGCATTGTCCTTCTGAATTTGATCTATGAAGCCGTGATACAAGATAAATTTCCAGGACCTCACTCTGTAATTTCCTTTTGCGTAGTAATATTTGTTTGGTGTATCACTATCTATTGCTCATTTGTTACTTATACTTTATTATAATGTGCAGGTATGAAGGGAGATGTGGTTTGCCAACTAACTTTGATGCCATGTACTGCTATGCCCTGGGTTATGATGCTGGAGTCCTCCTTCACAGTGGGAAAACTGGATTAACATCATCGGTTTGTGCTTTATCCTTTTGCACTTGCATTTTTTTGCTTGCTCAACTTCCAAATTTCATCATAGTTCGATGTTGACTGATAATTATTGTTTTTGTGAGTGGTTAGTTTAGTAATGTTGGTATCTCCTGGATCCTTTAATTTTCTCCGATATTTGATCAGGTTGGGAATTTGAGCGCTCCAGTAGAAGAATGGACTGTTGGTGGAACTGCATTGACCTTATTGATGGACGTTGAAAGGAGACATGGTACATATAAATAAACCCTAGTAGCTTTACTTTTCCTTCCAATGGCATTTCCCTGATCAGCCCTGCATCAGACAACATTTTCTTCCCATTTTGTTGCAAAACTTAGATTCGTGTTCCATTGTTATACTTAAATGTGTTGCAACCAGGAATTGACTGTAAAATGCATTCAAAATCCGTAAATTTTTATCTTTTATGTATTTGGTGTACTTATTTCAATGCTTTCTCTGCACTTTATTGACGTCTAATTTTCCATGCAGGTAAGTTCAAGCCCGTGAACAAGGAGGCAATGGTGTAACTAGAAGGTTTGATATTCATCTGAACTTCAACATTCTAGGCTCAAAAACAAACTCTCCACTTGGTGATTGAGGATAGAACAATGAGTTAAATATGATGTCAGATTTATTATTCACCTGCTTGGAAGGAGAAAAATGAAATTTAAGATAGTAATATATAAGTACTTCTCTTAATCGGTCCATATAGTAACCAAAAATATAAAATGCGCATGATCTCCCAAACCTTAATAGTTGGATCTAAATTGTAAGTCCCTGGGGTTCTTCAACTTCAATTTGGATATGGGATCTGCAATTCAGATGCCATAATGATTTCTCATATTTTAAACTTTAAAATACTGAATGACTGTATTTCCCGGTGACATTTTGCAGGGGCACCCTTCAAAAAGTTTGCCTCATTGAGGGATGATTGGGCCTTGAATAACCGTTACATTAGTCCAGGTACATATTGACTGGTCTTTCATATATTGACTGGCCTCTTCTACCTTCATCTAATCCCTTTTCCGTACGCCATTAAATTGAATGGATTAAGAATTATTTAGGTTAAGTCTTCATTGATCTTTGAACTTGAGGTTCTCTACAAACTAGACGTATGCTCATTGTTGGTAATGATCTTCACTGCAGGCCCAGGTGCAGATGCAGCTAATCACACCCTGCTCTTGGAGCTTGGTGCTGGATGCTAGGGCTTCTTATATCAACAAACCTTTGATTTGAAATTTGCACTAAAGAGAAAAGCATTCGCTTAAGGATACTTTGCTCTTTGAGCCCTTGTACGAGAACAATGCTTGATGGCTCTATCAATTGGAATAACCTTCATGATCTTCTTATATACCTTAAAGATGAGGCCTGGAAGCATCATGTAAAGTGGGAATTCAATCAACCCAAATGTAGTGCCCGGAAAGAACGCTGCACTATACACCAAAGTCAAAGTCCAATGCTTCCATTGAAGCTTAATAGTGAGCAAAATGGTAGCACTAAAAGCAAGCATTGTGGTGGTCAGCTGGCAAAACAGAAAAGCAAACCCTATATTCAGTTTGTGGCAGGGACTTGTGGAAATCCCACAGCTCAAATGGTGACGTCAGGATCGAAAGAAATATCGACACCGAAGCCAAGTGCCACGATGTTCATGACGGTGAAGAATATGAACACTGGTAGAGCAAGACTCGGCGGTTTGCGTGATCCATGATTGTGTGTCTGCAAGCATGTTATCGTGCTCAGTGTCCCGAACGTCTGCGGCAGAAAGTCTCGTATGGTCACAATGCATGTGTAGGTGACTGGGGATAACAACTTCCACTCGCCGCACATCGATCACACCCAACAAAATATTGTTGTAGATCTTTAATAATTAACTATGGATGAAACATGTTGGTAAAAAAACATGTTGAAGATTTCAAGTTGACGATGCTTGAAGGACATGTGCAGTATGTTTTGCTCATCTTCACTTACGTGATTCACAGACTCTGGATGCTCTTCAAGGAACAGTTTAACGATTTCTATAACACCGTTTCTCGTAGCTACCAGCAATGGAGTGTGATTATCGTTATGGTGTCTCTTTTCTTGTTTGTTAGGATCATCGTCAAGAAGATCCTCTTTTTCTCGTCTCTTTTCTTCCTTGCGTTCCACTTGTTTTTTCCTTTTTGCGACGTTGTAAACGACAGATGGCAAAATAATGAGTGTTTTCTTAATATGATTGTGAGAGATTTGCCGCGAGTAATCATTCTGAACCAGAAACTTGGCCACACTCACTGCTAACTGATGATGCTTCTTTCTTTTCCGGAGAGAATCGATCCCCACGAACACTGCTTAATTAATATCGTTCATGTTGGTCAGACAAATCGATATATATATATATATATGCATGCATGCACAATTGTTTCATATATTAGCGTGTGTTGATTTATATATAAGAAATGTTATCACCTTTAGCTAGATATTTCCAAACAGCGTAGTTGATCCATGAAAGACCTGCATATCAGTTAAATATTCTCATACAACAAAAAACCTAAGGTATCCGAAGTTAATTAAGAAAGCGGAATAAATTACTTAAATTATAGCATACTTTGTGTATCATTAGCTTATATACTAGTTTATAAATCAGGTAAATTAGTTTAGAGAAAAATGATAAATATAAATACTTTAAAATAATTTTTTTAGCTTCATTAATATCTAAAAAAAGAGTTAACCAGGTCTTATATTAAGGACTGAAAGTAGTATTATCTATATAAATACCTGAAGTTGGTGGCTTGGCACAGTCTTGTTGTCCAGTTTCTCAGTCTGAGGGGGGCCTAAACAACTCGGAGCAATCGTAACCTTCAATCTCGTATCTTTCATCCGGAAGACCTATATATATATATATCAAAATGAAGATCCACATTCATTTGAATTTACAGAGGTCTATATACAAATATATATATAGAGAGAGAGAAGGTACAATTATAGATGAGATTGGCGAATGATCCCATAGGGTAGTGGCTGCGAAAAGCAGAAGGCATTCGGGCGAGAAGCTGAAGACAAGTGAGCTCACTTTTGTTTCTCTCCAACAGCAAACTACTCACATCCATTCTCTTCATTATCCAAAGAGTTCCATCTGCACGTACACCCACACATTCAAACAAATATTCCATTAAGACTTAAACTTAACTACCTAGTTTTATATATTTAATATACTTTTATACTGCTACATCCTTAATATAAATCCCGTTTATAATGCAAATTGCAATATGAACAAGGTTTTATATTAAAAGACCGGAGGTAATATTATATTAGAATAATGATGAGCATCATGGTGCTCATCAATATGGTGAAATCTGCACCGCTTATGTACAGTTTCAATAGTTTAGATGTAAAATTTTTAACTAATAATTTTAAATAAAAAATCATTTTTTTAAAACAAAAATTGATGGTTATAATATTATTTTTATTTTATATTCTATACATATTAAAAAATAAAACTGAAAAAAAATTAATCTAAACCTTGTAGATTAGATTTAGATGGTGCGTAATGACGATGAATTCTTAATGCTCCTCAGTCTACTTAGCACCAAAACTAGTTCAACTCCTTCTTCACTTTTGGAATATTTGGATAGCTATCACTTTTTTGCTAGGAGTTAGCTTTTTTTTTCCCCTTCAGGAATTAGCATATTAATAGGATCTTACTGTAGGACAAGCAATAAGGCACTCTTATAAGTGCGCTAAGGAACCTCTTAATTAAAAAGCTTATATTAATACTTTAATCCCCATTTAATTACATGTCTTGAAAAAGCATGATTCTGTTCGTGTTTGCCACTTTAATATGAGAATCGCCATGGTCATGAATGGGCATTTTGAAGATCAAGTAGAACGAACTTGATTCCAAAATTTTGTAGCCAACTAAATGAGACATAAAACTAAATTATTAGATTGGCTTTATATATATGCAACTCCAAATATGTTCTATCATTTGGGGCATTCATCATTCTGTTTTAAGACACTAGAAATCATCAGCTGAATTAGTGAAGAAACAATCACTTGCCTCTGCACATTTTTGAAAAAAAGTGAAGCAACCAGTCAACATTTATTTTGCCGGCAAAAAAAAAAAAAAGGTCTCTCATGATAGCATTATGATTATGCAAAACGGAATAAATTAAAGTCTAAACACTGTCAACTACTTTAGTCTAGAGGCACAATACTTTTACTTTAATCATAAAAGTAAATTTTATAGAAATATATACAAATTGAATATATATATATATATATATGTATGTATGTATGTATGGCAAACAATATTGAAACTTCAAATAAAAAAAAATCTGATCCACAATGTGTCTCTCTCATATAGAAAGAGAGAAAATGATGTTTTATAGTTCACAGTCTGTAAAGTGATGTCAGATGATTCAAATAAAAATAATGATGAATTACTACGAAGATGAATTCTCATATCACTCTGAGGCTGAGCTGCTGCATATTTGGCCAATTGGCCATATGGATCACCATCTTCAAGTTCCCAAACTTAGCTGCCCTAAACAATGGCGTTTCACCTTTTGAGTTCTTCCTATCCACCAATACCCTTCTTTTTTTCTCCTCCTCCTCCTCCGCCTCCGGTGGCGGCGCCGCCATCTTCTTTACGAACTCAAACACGACATCTGCCATCTCCACCACCCTGAAAACCAGGGCGATTTCGTGAAGGAGAGTGTTACCTTCACAAGTCGTCTTAGTCAAAGCAAGCCAAAGTTCTTGTTCTGAAAGCATCTCCAGCAAATCCCTAAGGAGCTTCGGGCTATCAGAGCGAGTTGCGATGTTAATGGCGGTGTTCTTGAACAAGTCGAAATCCTCAAGAAGATTAGTCTTGTCTCCTTGAAAGATTTCCTTAAAGGCTTTCCAATCTTCACGACTGAAAGCTCTCTGAGCTCTTTTTATTCTCTCATTGAACAGAGATGTCTCTCCCTCTATCTTAATTTCATCATTACTCTTCTTTCCCATATTTTCCTCTCACCAACACACTACTACTTCTGCTCAATGAGTTTGTAAACTTCTTCATATCTATATGTGTGTGTGAGAGGGAGCTAGCTAGTGTATCACAAGCTTTCTTATTAGGCAAGATCTATGTCTTTCTATGTAAAATAAAAATAAAAATAGAATCTAGATATATATATATAATAGTAAGGTTTAAAGCTGGTCTCCTGTTGTTCCACGTCAGCATCTCCCTCTCTCTCTCTCTTCCTACGTTTTTACACTATCTTATTCTGTTTATCTGCTGGTGCTCATATTTGTGGTTAAGCCGAAAACACGCTCGTGCTCTGTGCCCACTATCTGTTCCTGTAACGCACTTCCTCAGATCACAATATTTCACCTACACCGTGACTGTTTCAAGGCCGTCGGATGTTTATCTGCGCAACTGCATGGTGGTTTCCTCTCTGCCACGTTCGTCCTTTTAGTTTTCTTTTGTTCGTGTATATGTTTGGTGCAGGTATCTAAGCTCATCTTCTTCCGGACTTTTTGGCGACGTGGATGGTTAGTTTTTTCTTTCTCTCCTCTATAAATACCTATTGTAGTTCCAATTCTCTCATTCTTCACCGTCCATTTCCTCATCACCCGTCAGATGTTGATTCCCCCCCCCCTCTCTCTCTTTCCTTTCTCGCCAAAATAAGGTTCGGCGAACTGGGATAAAAGTGAAGTGAAACCACCCCATAGATCGAGTTCTCTTGTCTGGTGTTTTATTCTTTCATTATGGAGGACATTAGCCTTTTTCTTTACAGCACAGTATTTTCTTCTATATTTAATGTTAATAATAGGTTTTATCAGAATCTCTGTTATGCTTTAATTACAAATATCTGGTTCGTTTCTTTATGGCTTCATAGTTTTTTGGAGTGTTTATAGTCATGTTCTCGCTCTTCTTTTCCAAGGAAATTCTGTTAGTATCGAATATTGATAAGCAGGTAGACTACAGAGCATGGATACTGGAGGAAATTCTCTGTCGTCTGCTCCTGATGGGGTGAAGAGAAAAGTCTGCTATTTCTACGATCCGGAGGTTGGAAATTACTATTACGGGCAAGGTCACCCTATGAAGCCACATCGTATTCGAATGACACATGCTCTTCTTGCCCACTACGGATTGCTCCAGCACATGCAGGTCCTTAAGCCGTTTCCTGCTAGAGACAGAGATCTTTGCCGATTTCATGCTGATGACTATGTTTCATTCCTTCGAAGCGTAACTCCTTAAACACAGCAGGATCAGCTTAGACAACTCAAGCGCTTTAATGTTGGTGAAGATTGCCCTGTCTTTGATGGTTTATACTCCTTTTGTCAAACTTATGCTGGAGGTTCAGTTGGTGGTGCTATTAAGTTGAATCATGACCAATGTGATATTGCTATCAATTAGGCTGGGGGGCTACATCATGCCAAAAAGTGGGAAGCTTCTGGATTTTGCTACGTTAATGATATAGTCCTGGCAATTTTGGAACTTCTTAAACAGCATGAGGTTGGTTTAATAATGAGCATCCCCCCCTTGATGTTTCCCTTTGTAGCTTCGGGTTTATGACCTATTTTGACTTAATAAATTCAAGTAAAAACCACAATTTGCATTGGTCAGAATTGAGCCTGTATCATTACCAAACCTCATGCTGACACTCATAGTTAAGAGACCGGGTTTTGGCAAGTGGGAGATACATGAACCCGCACTTAATCTCCTAACATTGTTATATCTTGCTAGATAGGCTTAGATTAAATCAAAGCTTTAGGTCACTTTCTGCTGAGGTTTTATTCACAAATACTATTTTTAATAAAGTTTAGTCTGTAAAGAATCTAAGTTCACTTATAGTTGGTTTGAAATAATTTATCAAGCTTGGAATTTTTTATTTCATTTTTCTTAGTAAACTGGATTCAACCTCTTTTGGTACCATCGCTGTCTTTTTCTTTTAGCTTCTCTAAATGATAAATATCTCCATTATTCTTTTTCTATATTGTTCTGACGTCAATTTCATGTGGAATTCTTGTTTTAACATATTAAGGGTTGGCTTCACATCTAGCATTTTTTTATTGATTGGAAACCCAGGTTGTCTACATCAGATAGTATGCTTTCTTCAATTCAAGAAAAGATAAAATGGGCTGATTCAATGAGTGAGTTGGATAAGAAGCACAAGAAGGATGTGGAAGAAAATGCGGAAGAAGTGAAGAAGTTAATTTTCAAGGTCGGTTGAATTTAATATCATGCCCATCTCATTCATAATTGGTGATTTGCTTTACTCACATGGATAAGAGGATGACCCATCAGAAACATGTATGTAATTTGAATCGTTGTTGGCAATTTCCCCTTTAGTAGGTTGTCTTCTAGGATTGATCTTTAATTCATTTGCTACTTTACGTTCAATTTAGGTAGGACAGTTTTGAATGAATGGCTTGTACTGACACTTGTAAAAGAATTTTTAATTTATTCTGAAGTTTGTGTATTTGTATTCTGCAATTGATTTAGCACAGATTTGTCTTGAGTTCTGCATGGCAGTACTCATGTTCCACCCACCTCATGCACATACTCATATACATGTTGATATGGTAATAGAAATAAAGAATAAGAACAGAGAGAGCTAGAGAAGAAACGGGAATTTTCTAAATGGTACCCTTCTATTGATGAACAAAATCGCAAATCTGATCTATACAATAGCTTTAGGGGTTTATATAGACTACTAATCTCACCTACACCCCTTCTAACCACCTCAACTAACTAACCGTCAATTATTACTTAAAACAGAATAACAAACATAAGCCCTAACTGACTGAATTAACTACCCTTCACAACAGAATATTGTTTATATAACACATGCCCTCCAGAAGAGGAGGATGGAAGAGATGAACCACTTCATACTTGCAAATCTGGGCTTATCTTGAAATTTTTCGTAGTATCTTTACATGATAAAACCACGACACTAATGTTAAATGGGAGAACTACAATTTCATCTTTCACTAGTCATACAGAGTTGGGTGTGGAATTAAAGCCTTCTCAACTTTTATTAGCTCAAACAAGGTTCGCATACCAAAAATGTTTATCAAACAATTATGTGCTGCCAACTCAGTAATCTTTGCTCAGATATATATTTGTATATAAGCTTCTATTATGCATTATTGCTTTTCTTTCTTGTCCATTGTCGGTCACAAAATTCGGATGTCCATGGCTTATAATGTTATGGTTTTTAACTCGAAGACTAGAATATCATTCTACGGTCCAAAAATATCACAAAAGAATAATCATAAAGAATCAAATTCATCTAACGGGTAAGGTTTATAGAATAATAAAAACATCAGTTTTCTATGTTTGATTGGTTCTGATAAGTTGACCTGTTATATTTGTTTTATTTTGGACTTAATTGCATATGAAGAGTTGGTGTAGAATCGATGGAGTCATTCCAAATTTTTTAAAAATCAAATCAACTTAAAGGTTTGGTTTGGCTACATTTTCTTAACATCTTTACTATCTTTACTATGCATATCTAATTGGGATCATGAGGGAGCTTGGTCTCCGAAAGAGAGTACGAGGCTGTACCTTGCACCTTCATCAAGGAGGGAAGCAGATATATAGGAGAAAAAGTAGTATATAAGTATAAAATTTGAATATGTGAATCTAAATTTGGAAATGAAATCAATACAAATCACGAATTGTCTTTTAATTGTATATGGTCTGTTTACTATTAGATTGTTTATGCACTACAACATCAGTATGTGCTACATATCTATGTATGAAATTTATTTGTAGTTATACATTAAAAGTGTCTGTATGAAGTTGTTTGCTGCCTTGCTTTTGTAACAGTATTTCCTGTTATCTGATCATGGCTTCATATGTAGATCAACCATACATGCCATAGTTCATGATTAATTTATTGATAATTCTGAATTGTATTGGCTATAGATTGGCCGTAATAGTAAGGTTTAAAGCCAATCTCCTGTGCGTCCACGTCATCATTTTATCCTCTCTCTTCTCCTTATAAGTTAATCCCTCGCGGTCTGTTATTCTCCTGCACATCTCAATGACGGTTACAAAGCAACCACGTTCATTGTTTACGGCCACGTTCTGTTCGTTGTTTACGTTTTGTTTTTTTTTTTCTGAAAGCCAATAACTAACTCCTTATATAACTATACGGGTCCCATATATGGTTGTGGTGTTAGTGGGTTGCGTTTCAAGCTGCGCTTTGTGTTTCCCGCATATTACGCTTACATGGGCTGAATGGTTGTGTTCTCTGTTTCTCTATATATATGGTGCTTTGGGTGCTTTTATGTATGTAGATTATGGTAGGTAACCGTAGTGTTTTACTCAATGCATACTTTTGTTTCTTCTTTCTGCTTCATGCCTTCTGTTTATGGTTTGAGAGCTTTGGTCAAGTTCTGGCTTTGAGTCACTATCCCTGATATATAGGTGCCTATTTTTTCCCCATAACTTCTGTAATTTTCATCATTTTTCATGAGTTTGTTGTTATTTTGCTTCATCTTGCTCTCTTAACTATGATAATAGTTAGGAATTTCTATTCCATTCTTTATATTTCAACGCTGGTCATCTGATTTTTCATAACCTATCCTAAAAAACCTAATATTCCTAACGATAGCGCAAAAAATAATATTCATAGCGACGTCGAAATGAATCAACAAAGCCCACTAATTAAGAACCCATAAAAGGTCGGTTCTGCAAGTTTCAGACTTGTAGCCTAGGTACTCTATTATTGTTGCTTCAACGTGGTATAGGGTTTTTGACAGTTGCTTTCAACTCTTAACGCACACTAAAAGTAGGCCGAAGGAGAAACATCCACTGTCTTGTGCGAACCGGTATGCTATTTTGTATTGATTCAGATTTTCACTTCACAATAGCAAGCTTGATATAAGCCATAAATGTATTGGTTAGTTGTAACCGTTATTAATGAATTTGATTTGAGTCAGTAATCTAAAACATGAACAACAATGTTATCTTCTCACTTGTCATCGATCAATTACTGTATTTTTCAAGCTTAAGCGACTGTATAACATTTGCTTGATGTCTTTTTTTTCCTCCTTTTGTTAAGGATAAAAAAGTATTCTTATGGATTCTAATTATGTAAAAGTACAACTTGCTTCTCCAAGGAAGGTATGATTTGAACATGTTCATTATTGAAGTGTTCATTGCGTTCTTTGGGTATTTGATGAATAACTTGAACGGTTGCAAGTAAAATTTGCACCAAGAGCTCCACCTCATCGAGTGCCAAATGCAGAAGTTAAAACGTATGTGACATTTTGTTATTTACATTGACACTTCTCAATTTAATTATCCTCTTGACTGCTCTGCCCCTAACTTGGTTTTTTCTTTCTATAGAGAAGTGGTTGACGATGCGGATGCTGTTCAGGCTAGGGACTTGCTGCGCTGTTTTAATGTATTAGTGCTTCCATTTTCATTACTTCTCCTGATTCAATTTTCTCTTTCATTCTAATTTACGTGTTGAAAATTTCTGCATTTCATGCAGGAGAATGCAATGAGAGCAAGGGCTAAGGTAGAGAAAAAAGGTTTAGGTTGTTACTTCATTCTGTTGTGAGATAAGTCAGAAATTTGTTTTATTTAGTTAAAAAGATTGGAATTAGATAAATGTTAGCCTGATACATAACTGATACTGAAGATCGAATTTAAATTAGAATCCTTCAACAAAGCAGTTTATGAATGGAGTGACCACCGAAGTCAAGTTTTGCTGTAATATGTTTATATTTTGTTTTTGGTATTGTTTCCTTTCTATGTGGAATTGCACTAGAAAAATTTACTATCTCAATTGTTTGCAGCATTTCTATGTTACACATCAAAGGTAAGTTCAAGTTACTCAATTTAAATGCTTTGTATCTCTGATTTATTGACCCCCTCATCACTCATAAGATGAAGTTTTAATCAAATTAGGCATTATTCTTTTGTGTTTGTTTTCTAAAATTTCACTTTTCATCCTTTTTTTTCTTGGCAGTATCAGCTTTGCAAATTGCTTTTGGTTCTAGAGGTTCATCATCTACAATCAAATCATATGGTACTCCCTGGGGTGCGAGTCATAATGGAAGCTCTCAGAGCTCAGCCTTCGGTAGTATGTTGCCATTCAGGCCATCTACCATATCCCTTCGTGGCCATTGGATCCCTCCATTGTCTTTATAATGACAATTTTTCTGTGATGCTTTCACCACAGTTGTGAGAGAGAAAGAATACCAAGAACCATAGGTAAGCATACTCTGAGTCAAATAAAAATGAAATTGTATTCATATATTTATCTGTTTCCCTGTGTGTATATTTGGAGGCACATTTGTGCGTGCACATTCTTCTTTAAGTTAATGGTCTGAGGATTTTGCTGTAGGACTATTACAGTTATTATTCAGTTACTCTTCCTTTAAGGAGGCCGTATGAGAGAAAAGCTGACAAAAACAATAAAGGAAATTTTTGTACTTTAGTCATTGATGTCAATGGTTTGACTTGTCAACCTGCTACAAAACTACAAATGTTGTAGACTTCTGGTCCGTTACATGTATTGTTAACTGTTAACATGATTTTTGTTCTTCTGCTAGAGTTGAGGATTTATTTCAGTTATTTTGAAGGCATTTTGTTTTCTGCAATATCAAGTGTTTAATTTGCAATGATGTAATAGAACTTCTGGATGAGGAGGAATTTGGGGAGGCCGCAGAATCATCAACTTATAATGAAAATTCATCAAATCAAGCAATGGAGCTTGGACTACAGGTAAATGATATGAAATTAGGACCAAAAAGTTTTGTTTTTTTTATAATTTTAGGTCGATTTGTTTATCATAAATCTTAATTCTCTTAGTAACTTGCTGGGTAGAAGGAGAATCCAGAGCCAAGTTTGTTTTGGTTTCATTTGCTGCCAAACTTTACTTCAATCCTAAGGTTAAGGAGGTTGGGATCTAATCCAAAGCCTATAATTATCATTATCAGTAGCTATTTCAAGCAATACACATAACAAAACTAACATTTGTGTTGGTGATATTTCAGGTACTTGTACACAGATCTGTATGCAGGCTCTGTATTGATAGGTGCAGAGAGTCCTGAAGGAAGTTGAAACTTTCACAAGGGCCAAAATTCCTTGTACATGTGATCCTGACTCTTCAAAGCAATGCTCTTTTGTGAAGGGGAAGTTCAATTCCTGTATAGGAGTATGTGTTCTCATTTGCAGAAAGCAACAGGAAGGACATTTATTATCTCACAAGCACTGGCGTTTATACAGTGACACATCCAAGACATTGTGGATATTTGTGTCCTAAGGAAAAGGCTGTTGTTTCATAACATAATAAACCTCACTCTTCTTCCTCATTTCCTAAGGAGCTTTTAGTTGCATTGAATGTTTTTCCTAATTTTTTGTAAAATATGTCATTAAAAACTAATGCTGCAAGGATTATTATCTGCCTGGCATGCATGTATGAGGGGCACTAATTTCATGTAACCAGGAGTCAGCTTGTGTCATGTTACATAGGATCTTATTCAATGCACTGTGACACCAAAAAGAAATGCTAGGTTATGAGCATTGTAGTAGCAAGTGCATTTTTGAAAACATGATTGCAAGTGGCTCATAATCTGCATAAGAGGAAAGTTCAGTATTAAAACCGGGCTCAAGTTATCCCAAATTTAGCTTTGCAAAGATCAGTTCACAATGGATGAAAGTAATTATTTGTTCTTCCATCCTAGGCTTCATTTTTCTAGCTGCACAAGTCTTTATGCTTTAGTTCGAGGTAGCTACGTAATTGCTCAGATTAATCCAGTTTCGATGTAGAAATTAATTGCTAATGATGGGGGAGGAATAGAAAGAGATTTGAATTCACTCCAAGTTCATGATTCTCAGTGTTTACTCGACCTAGGTAAAGATTGAAGTCCAAGTTAGCGGGATGTTTACCTTTGAATGCTTATATTCTTCTCATAATATGCTTTAAAATTTTCTCCATAGGCACAGAAAATTAGATGTGATATGCTATTCTCATTTTATGAAATTTCCCATTCTCTATTGACCCTTCATTAACTTGCTATGCCGTTTAAAATTGCCAGGCTTATTCCTTCCAGCTGTTGTGAGGCCCATACTGGATTCCTATCAAGCTTCCAAGCCGCCCCCTCAACCTGCTTTGAATGATGTAAGTAATTTAGTTGGCACCAACCTGTAAAATATTTTATTCTGTTGAAACTTTCCTATTAATGCTAATTTCTGTTGTCTGGCTACATACTTAATATATGCCCGGTTTTTTCACTGAAATACAACATTCTAGGAGAATGACTATGCCATTCCCTGCTCAACATGTAACTAGAGCTATTAATAGGAAGGTGGCAATCTGGCATTTTAGGACCACCTCCATGTTCTATTTCCTCCGCCTTTACCATTTGAGACATAGCACTACCGTCATGAAACCGTGTCTAAGATGTCAACCAACCATGAGACAACAATTTCTTTTTCTTGCCTGTCATCTAACGGTTTTCATCTGATATTGTTGCCTTTCATCTTGCAGGTGGTCGCAGGTATGACTAGTGAAAAGTAAGGGTGATCTACTCTGAGGGAAGTTTTTCTAACTACTTCCCTGTTTGAAGCCATTTTTCATAGAGTGGAATGGAGAGAATAAGAAAACCATATTATATATGAATTGGCAGCATCCCATTGTGAACATATTCCTGCTTTTACAAGCATTTCCAACATATTTCCCTATCATTTGTTTTTGTTTAGGGGATGAATTGAATATCAATCAGTTTATTTGCCTCTATAATATTTCGTCTAATTAGGCAGTAGTACGGTTTTTGAGTTTTTAACCAATTCCCTGGCGGCAACATGAGGGATTTGTGTACACTTAATTCCTTGTGGAGTGGGTTTTAGGAAGGTAAGTCCCGTTTGTTTGGTGGAAAATCGGGCAATGGAAAAGGAACTGATATTCATTTCCTTTGTTTTTTTTTCATTTAAATTTTGTTTTATTGCTGTATATCTATGCGGCCAAAAATTTTTGGGAAAATGCTTTTAAAAGAAAACTAATCATTCAAATTCTTAATTGGGTTGTTAAATTCAATAAATCATAAATCAGATTATATGTCTTAAAATAGGATTTTATAATTTATTAATTTTACCTTACTGTTTCTGATTTGATTTTAAAAAATAATTCCATGTGTTAGGTGTCACTCATCCATCTTTGTTATTTTAATTTTTTTAAAAATACGGACTCATCCATCTCATTGTAATTAAAATAATAGAGATGGAAGAGTGATACGTAGGCTGACATATAATCAAATGAGAGGTAGTAAAGTGAAATTAATAAATTATAAAATTCTATTTTAGGATATATGATCTAATTTAGAATTTGTTGAATTTAACATGCCAAATGAGAATTTGAATGATTCAACAGTCTTTTAAAATGGATTTTTCCAAAAATTTTCTTTTCATTCTTTTTCATTAAAATATATTCTATGTATCAAATGGTCCTAATTGATCTTTGGATGACTTTTCATCTGACAGTTTGAATATGATTTTGTTCTGAAATAGAATCCCATCTCCAAATCAATATCTTGCTATACCTAGGCAGCGACCATGTTTGGCGAATTTATCCAGAAACAGACTTTCAATATTTTAACCAAGCAGTTCATGGCATTTTTCAGTCTTAAATATAAGATTTATTTGACTTTTTTTTAGAGAGATTAAAAAAACTAATTAAATTAATTTCTCCAAACTAATGTATCTCACTTATAACTTGATATATAAAATATGATGATATACAATATATAATATACTCCCTCCGATCCTAAATATAAGACAAAATTGACTGCTTTTTGAGATATTAAGAAAGCTAATTAAATTACTTTAAAATATTTATATTTGTCATTTTTTTCTCTAAATTATTTTGCCTAACTTATAATATGATATACAATCTTAGGATACACAACATATGATATAATTAAGTAACTTATTTAACTTCCTTGATCTCTCCAATAAAAGTCAACTTTATCTTCTATTTAGGACCGGAAGGAGTTATTAAGTAACTTATTAAGCTTTTTTTAATTTTTCCAAAAAACAAAAGTCAACTAAGGATTATATTTAGAACTAGAGATAGTCATATTTATATAGCTTCTTTTTTGCCGGCATAATATTTATATATCAATTTATAAGAAACTGTGTTTTATACAAGTGACTCATTGTAGACTTCATATTATACACCATGTGTTTTGCAATGAAGTCATACATTCATATTTTGCCACGCAACAACTTTGAATGTATTGGGATTTAGTTGGGAAAACAAGGTTTATGCGCACCATTGGGAGTTTGAGGCAGATGTTGAGTCAGCGTTCACGGGGATGCTCCATTACACAAGTGGAGCTGGATAGAGCTTCGCATATTTAATTTAAGCAGCCATATACTATACTCACTGATTCATGAACACAACTATGGTGAACTACTTACTACACACACTCTGCTGATGAAAAATAAAATAAAACAACAAATAAAGTGAAGTAGAATTGAAATTGGTTACTTAAAAATTAGAGGCTTAGTGATAGAGCACACTCATCTTTCTTCACTGTCTTGCTCCTCCATACTCCCATCTGCTTCAACCCCTCCCATGTTCTTCTTTGCAACATTCAATTCAATCATCTTACTAGTTGAGATGAACTATTAACACTATAATTTATGATATCGTTTTTATAGATAAATTTTCTACTCATATTTAAAATGATAGTGTAAAAACCAACCCAGAGTTAGTCTAACGGTATAAGGTCCTGTTAAATCCCTTTGAGTTTCGAATTCAAATCCTACAACAGACACATATGCTGGGAGGGACGACTCCATACTAGATACGGATGAAAATATCAAAAAAAAAAATAGTATTGTAAAAAATTCATATTCAGCGTAATAAAAAAAGAATTCGTTACAATGATAGTGACTATTACCCAGAGGCCAGAACGTGTTGGCTTCACTCTGTTCTTCCGAGAACCGTCAATGGCATCCACATCACTGGTCTCTCTATGATCAGCACCACAAGATGGGAACACATAACTACCGCTGCTTGCCTCTCTCTTCTTCGCCCTCCGAGAGCCAAACCACTATCGTTTCATTCCAAATCCAACCTACCCCCTACTCCGGATCACAGCCTAAATCGGAATCCGGCCTCTTCCAGCAAAGAAAGAACCATAGCGATCGGAACCAATTCTCAAAGAGGGAGAGTGAAATCACAATAAATGCAAAATAGTTGTGTAAGACACATTCATCTCCTAATATATGTCAAAACAACATTGACAATTTTGTTACCTTAATATGCATGCTTCACTTATTTACTCCTTGGAAGATGCAAGCCAAATTACTTTGTTTATTTAATTTGCCTTAGGACATTTGAATTCTTGAAAGACAATCAAAGGGTCAAATAGTTAGGACATGTATCTTTGAAAAAGCAAATAAGTATACTTTTGCAATGGCATTTTATTCTGTTGATTTTTTTAGAAGATTCTATTTTAGTCATCTTCTAAGTACAAGTTTCTCACCTGAAATGCCTTTAAAAAGGAAATTTCAATATATATATATATATATATAATTTTAGGGAGAAGGACAAGGAAAAAAAATATTTATTAATAAGGATCTTAAAAATTGTAATTATTTTCAATGACCAAAAATTAAAACATAAATTTTAAACTACGAAATAATATTTCCTACTGTTTCACTGTTGGTTATCAAATTTGATGATATCTCTATATAAATTTTGATTAAAAAAAAAACTTATGCAACTCAATATTTTTATCATAGTTTTTTCTCATACATATCAGATTATAAATGCTTCCAATTTTTTTATATCATATGTTTTAGATAAGTTTAGATAAAGTAAAGTAGTAAATGAATTAAAATAATTGTTAATAGGTATTGTATGATAAAAAATGGGTTTTTAAAAGTTTGTGTAATTTAAATTATGTTACCTTTAAAATATATCATGTGAGAGATTGAAAGAGATATATCATAAATTGTTGCTGAAATTAATTTTTTTTTCCGAATTTATATTGTACACTTTTAGCTTCCAAATGCTTTCTTTAGTAAGTAACTTTCCAAAGTGAATGTTGACATTAAAAACCCATAGAAAAATTCACTGTACAATTTGAATTTATATCAATATACCTGTAATTACAAAATATATTTTTAATAGATGCACACCAAAATAGACATGTTTATAAATCTTTGTGCAAAAATTTTTTTTACAAAATTAAAATTTAAAATTAATATAAGTCATATACTATATCAAATTTAAATTATCAATAACATATTGTGAATAAAACATATTTCTTTCTTTTTCTTTTTCTTTTTGACTTTCATTTGAAAGGCAATTTTTTTTAGTCAGTTAAAAGATTACTAAATGAATAAGTTTCAATAAATATGATTAAAATATACAATTTAAAATTTTATAATATAATAAAAAATGAAAAATTTTATAATACATTGGAAATTTTGAACATACATGTATAAGAATTATTTTTTTGTATTAAAATTTATTTTTAGGCAAATAAAAATGTTTATTCATTTGTTAATAAAGGGGTTTTTTTGGTCAAAGTAGGTGTTTAATAGTCAGACTTAATAGTCACCTAACGGTTAGATGGATGTAAATGGAATATCAAATAAGTAATGGAGGTTTCTGTGGCTTGCATTTTAATTTTAAGGGAGGTCTATATATATTTTCAAAATAGGGGGAGGTTTGTATAATTTAGGTCAAATAAAGGGGTATTCAATATATTTTACTCTTAATTTAGATTTCCAAGGTTTCATTTTGATAGGTGGTTGGAAAGTAAAACGCTATTTTTATTATGTAGTGGTTTTGTATGTTGATGGTATGGTTATATTAATTCATGCTCCATGGCATTACATTCCTAGGTACACCTATAACGGTTAGACAATATGTTTATATACATTTCACTTCGTATTGAGATGTCTCATTTTTTTGGAATTTGTTGTGTGTGTTGGAGTGATTTATTTTTCTCGACTGTCTCTTATGTATGGTTGTGGCTATCCAGATATCGCTCAACTGTAGTAATATAAAAGGAAGATATGCTTTCTTTGGTAAATTTTTATTTTCGAATTTATGTGTATTGACAGTGGCGTCCAGCGGTATTACGGCTTTGTTATTATCCAGGGGTAAAATGGCACACTCTCAATTTGCTCTTCCACTGAATATCAATGAAGAATATGTATGCAATATCAAACAGGGTTCGCATATAGCAAAATTAATCATCCATACATCTCTCATAATATAGGATGAGGCACCAATGGCAAATATGTTATGCTTTGAAGCATTAGATCGAACACTAAAGGATATATGCAGTCGTGTCTGTTCGGATGCATCTGAGTTACCGTTTGGTGGTAAAGTGGTTGTACTTGGCAGAGAGTTTAGGCAGATACTACTAGTCATTCCTAGAGGTTGTAGAGAGGACATTGTCTTGGCAACAATCAATGCGTCATACCTTTGGCAGCGCTGTAAAGTTTTTAAACTTACGAAGAATATGAGATTAATACATTCAGATATAACAAAAAATAATATGGATATAAAGGAGTTTACAGACTGGATTGTTATAATAGGTGATGGAACAATTCCAATAATTGATGGTACTACAGATTTTGTATAATGTGTGAATTAAATTTGTGTTTGTGGGATTTATATATATACTTTGCATATGATTTAATAGAGTGGCATGTTTGTTTATGTATTCAATTAAATTACATTTTATTTTTTATTTTGGTGTGTTTGTTTATTGCATTTAATATTTTAAAAAAAAATATTTAATTTCTAAAACCCTTTTTAACCAATTTCTCTTAGCACTTAATTTTATCTTAGGAAGTTAAAATAAAAAGGCTTTTTCAGTGAGACGACCCGAGTATTGTATTATACTGTAATTCTTGGATTTAAAATTTTGTATTTGACCCTAAGACGCAAAGACACGGTCAAATCAGTATATTAACACCGTTATAATTATTTATGTGAAAAACGCTGAATTTTGACAGGTTGCTCCAGTGACCTGTGTGCACTTATATTCATTGTACACGTATAGAATACGCTTGCCACATCAATATGATGTTTTTTAATTCAGGATTGATTAATTTCCCTTTTCATTACTTCATCATTCATCCACATCACAAACATTCCAGGCATGTGACAAAAGACACAAGGTTTAAATTGACTTATTTGTTGTTATTTTGCTATCTTCTGATCCTGCTTTATGTGAGTTCATTTTTGCTTAAAGTCATAGGTGATGTGTCTGCATTTCTACGAGGTAGTATTAATGAAGCTGGTTCAATTTCAGTATCTCATACACCTACAATATCATATATATACTTTGTGATATATTTGTGCATATGTACACAAGCAACATCAATATTGGATATGCAAAATTTCATTTAGTATGTATTCTAGCTTAAGTACATAGTAGAGGACCATCTATCTTTAAAAAAATGAAGGTATGAAGCCTCCTTTGCCATTGGTTTAAAGCTAAAACTTTGTACTCATTGGTACATGTTATATCATTTTTTGTACACTAGATTATAAATTTAATAGTAAAATACTCTTACACTCTTATGTTTTACTTCAATTACACGCACTTCCCCTTTATTTTGAAAACATACGTTTAAGTCGAAAATTTGAACATCGTTAAGATTTTTTATCTTGTAATGGAAATTTATATTAAAGTTATATTTATTTTGTTATTAAATATAAATAAGAGTACCGGACTTTCACACAACATACCTATGACATCATCTAATAATAACAAATGCTTAAGTAACAGACTTTCTAAAAAAACCAAGATTAAGCAAATTACGATGTAACATAACAAAAAGACACCAACATTATCAAA
The DNA here is from genome assembly GCA_963210345.1 of Inga oerstediana. Taxonomy (NCBI): domain Eukaryota; kingdom Viridiplantae; phylum Streptophyta; class Magnoliopsida; order Fabales; family Fabaceae; genus Inga; species Inga oerstediana. Next base: position 8,013,408 of record OY723400.1, on the reverse strand, counting down.
TGAAGAGAAAGACATTCTTTGACTAACAACCTATATAGAAGTTTGTAATGATTATAAATATTAGGTATAAAGTAACTAAAATATATGTACAGGACGCACACAAATGTTGCAATATATAGTAAGAACTGTAAACCTAAGAATTCAACCCTTTATGAGAATTACGTGTGAGCATATAACTAATCATTACCCATAAAGAATCAAAACAAACAACTTTACAAATTCACATCTGAATTCCAAAGAATCGTTTAGAGTAGAAGGCAAGAACAAAAAACCATACCAATATGAACAGCAGATTTGCTGACAGTGTGTCTAGGCAGGACGTGTTGCAGGATTCCATTGCTGCTATGCATTCTATGGAATTTTTAAGTGTGATCTCCATGTCTAGGATTCCTAATCATCAATTGAGACTTAAGGTCGGTTGTCCCATTATGCTAATGCGCAATATTTATAAGTCAATCGGATTGTGTAATGGTACAAGGTTGATTCTAACTCGCATTGACAGGCATGTCATCCAGACAAGATTATGACAGGTGACAATGTTGGACTCATACTCTTAATCCCTAGAATAATTTTATCACCATCAGACACATCATTGCCATTCACATTGTGTCGTCGACAGTTCCCCGTTCTGCCATCCTTTGCAATGACAATAAACAAAAGCTAGGGCCAAAGTTTGATGTTTTTGGGTTATACCTTCCAAGACTTGTTTTCACGCATGGCCAATTGTATGTTGCTGTTTCAAGAGCGAGAGATAAAGATGGCCCCAATATGTTACTTTTGGACAATGCTGACAAAGTAACAAACAGGACAACAAATGTTGTTTACAACGAAGTATTTGTCAATGTTGTAAATTAGATATATTAGTCATCATACTTGTGGTGTATACTACATGACACACATCATAATTTTATGCTTCTGTCTTAATTTAGTGGCACAAATAGCAATTTTATTGACTATTTCATGCAATATTTTGGTTGTATTTTTTGTTTTCTCATCATTGTTCCTTTGGAGCATCAACTTTTAAACATGTGAATTTGTACCATTTAAGGTTTAAAATATCCTGCTTTTTCATCAGATATATATAGGGCCAATGTTTAAACTATAATGAAATTATATGCAACAAAACTTTTGCTTCCAAAGTGTAGACACAAAAAACTGACGCTGGGCAAAATTTTAGGGAAATGTAGTATATTAATCATTTAATTAAAAACAATTAGAATATAATTGGGAGAATTCCCCACAAATAGCTCATTGGAAACTTTATTGTCAAATGGGACCAGAGGGAAGAGCATTTGCGCACAAAGGAATATTGTTCGAGCACAATGGAATGTCATATAGGGACGATATATTGAACATATGAGAAGATTGTTTGAACACAAAGGAAGATGTTTTGCACACGAGGAAGATTGTTTGCACCCAAAGGTCCCATTTAGCAAATAAGTTTTCATTGCAGGTCTTTATGGACAATTTTCTCAACATAATCCAACCACCTAATATGTCACATGTTACTGATTGTATTGTTTCAGAACCCGTACCATAAATAATTGTGCGAAATTGTTTCTATATTATATAGATGATATTCACAAATTTTACCGACAAATAAACAATTTACTACGGTATTACAAAGCCCTACCCCGTGCATCGCACGGGTATTGAACTAGTATTAATCAATAGCTTGGTAAAATTTAGAACCACCACGTACAATTCAAAACTGAGCTACACGATAAATATAAATAACAGTGGAATCTACCGTATCGGCGAGTTTCAATTTCTTAATTCCAGCAGTATGAAGTAATTATTATTGTAGTCTTATTTATATATTTTCGTGTAATTTAATTTTTATTTTAAATATAATAATGTCATAGCCTAGTTTTAAGTTTTTCTTTTGAGGAAAAAAAAATGTAGTCTAACTTTTAACTATATATGGTGCAATTCAAATTCAAATTTTCTATGATAATTATGGAATATTTATTAGTCTTATAATAAAAGTGTGTCCGTCCACTAATGTTTTTTTTTGGGGTCTTTTTAACGACTGCTGTAATATTCTTGCTAAAAGCATATGCTGCGATATATTCTTTGTTGCTTGCAAAACGACAACAGTAAAAGGGAAAAATAATATTGAAAAGAACATACCTTATTTTTTTACTTTAGGACCACGTAATACACATGCATCAGTTGTTGTTAGAATTCAAGTATGAACGTAATGAATGCTTGAATGTTAGAATCGCCATTAGCCTCAAAAGGATTCCATTAGAAGAGATCTGCCAGCAGATAAGGAATTAATCATAAAGGTTCTTTGTTTTTTTTTTATGGTCAGAACCTGATCAACGTTCATTGACAGATATGAATGTTGACGGGCTAGCTAGCTAAGACACAAAGTACAATATTGATTGCCCAAATTAAGTTAATCAAATAAGAAATCAATTAATTAATTCATACATCCATAATTTTCACCTTTAGATGAGTATTGAATTTAGAAAACTAAATCATGCAAGTAAATTTATAAATATTTTAATTATGAGATGTTAAGAAAATGGAGTATATTAGCTCTATAGATTAAGTAAATAACTCTGTAAATATCTTAATTACGTATACATCTCAACATTTGATATAACCAACCATAGAAATTTGATTTGGCAGTAGAGTTCACCGCTATAGATATTTAAATTACTATTATTGGAAATGAATAGAAAAATAACAAGAGGTCATGGCTAGAGAAATGGATAGAGGTAGGAGAATCAAACAATCACAAGATATTTAATCTTATTCATCAGTAGTTTAAAAAAACAGTTAACAAGTACTATATTTCAAAAGTCGCACATATGTTACAGAAATACAACACACCACACCAAACCACAAGGCTTCGACGTACAAACATTACAAACTCCTTTATTTAGCAGAAAACCACAAATTAACAGATCAAAATTAAAAATTTGCACTAAATACTGTTCTTCGCTTCTTGATATATACTTACTACACCATCTTAATTAGCCCTTGTGCCTGATCGACCAAATGAAATCTTCTTATTATTAAAAAGCTTTGAGAAGAGCCATGCAATCATCTTATAAGGCTTGAGGAAGAGCCTTGCAATATCCATCTTAGAAAGTGGGAATTCATTCCAGACAAATCAGCACCATACACCAAAGTCGAAGTCCATTGGTTGCTTTGTAACCTAAACGTGATCACAATGGTAGCACTAAAAGCAAGCATAGTGGTGATCAACGACAAGAACAGAAAAGTAAACCCAATAATGAGTTTCCCAGGCAGAGATTTGTGGAAATGCCATAGCTCAAATGGCGATTTGAGGATTGAAAGAAACATCACCACCGAAGCCAAAGAGAAGGCAAGCGCCATGATGGTGAAGAATATGAACACCGGAGTTTTCAGGAGCAACGCGGAGTGACCCTCAATCCCGCCCGGTATGGTGTAGGCCGCCCCAAAGACCAACCCAGCCACTAGGATTGCCACGGTGGAGCAAGACTGGGCCGTTTGCTTTATCCATGTTTGGGCATCTGCAAGCATATGATCATGCTCTATGTCTAGAAGATCTCCTGCTGTTAGCCGCTCACCGTCACAATGCAAGTGAAGGTGAGGTGGAACAATTCTTTCCACTCACTGCAGATCACACACAAAACATTGAATATTGGTTTCATTGAATACTAAAGCTGTAATATTATATACTATTCATAGTTCATGATGGTTCAACCCTCATGAGAACAAGTTAAACCCTAAACCTGAACCTGGTTCGATTGACCAGCAGGCCCTAGAGATACTTTATTCAGAATAGAAAACCCTAATATCTAGAGTATATAGGTATAATCCCATACTAATAATAGAATATATTATATCATTATTATAAAATATCTAATATAGTGATCTATACTTACTCAGCTCTATACCACTCCAACTCTTTTTGAAATAAAGGCATGTAAAAGGTAAGATATGTCCTAACAAATGCCTTAAGTCATTTTTTTTTTTTTTGTGATACAAAGGCAAGCAAAACTTGAAAAGATACAAGATCATGGGTAAGACCCCGAAGAATGTTCATGTGGCTGCATACCACGTTCTAACACAAAAAGACTAATACATTCCACCGGCGGTGAGCGTAGTTCTGAATAGCTCTGGGCAATGTAGTGAGCCGATCGTGCAAGGTAATCTGCACACCGAGTATTCTCCCTATGTGTATGGAAGATCTTCAAGTCCCAGTCTGCATAGATTAGGGATTTGGTATCAAGGATGGCGTCGTGCAAAGGGTGATCTATCTCAGAATGAGTTGACAGTAAGTGGACTGCTTGAAGTGAATCTGTGAACAGTCTGATTTTCACAAAACCCAACTGTTTGCAAAGACGGAGCCCGCTATGGATCGCGTGGATTTCGGCAGCTGTTGGGTAAGAGTGACCTAACTTCTGTTGAAAACCACACACCCAATTACCCTGGTGGTCGCGGATGACTCCTCCACAGGTAGATAATCCATCGCCGGCGGTCGAGCCTTCAACGTCAATTCTAATGTATCCCTCTTCCGGGGGAAGCCAGTTAAGGTGACCTTTCTCCGGAACTTGGAAGAGCTGGTGATGAAAATGGCCGGCCTCTACTGATTCTGAGAGATGAAAAATGCATCTGTGAACAAGCTGAATTGGTTTATCTGCTTTACCTTCGAATGCCTGACAACATCGGTTTTTCCAGAGGAGCCAGCATGTTGTACTGAATACTTTCTGCCAAGTCCATCTAGCCATTCTCTTGTTTCCCAGGGAAAGCTGTGAGTTCCGTGTGAGCCAATCCTGCAAATTACCAGAAGCAAACATAGTATAATATAAATGGTTAGTTAAGGAAAGCCAAACTCTCTGGGCCTGCTCACAGTCTCTCAGAACATGAAGGATGGTTTCTTCACTCTCACACTGAAAAGGGCAAGTGTTTAAGGCATTCGGGTTGTATCTCGCTCTGATCTCATTTGTCGGGAGTTTCTCATGGAAAACTTGCCACATAAAGAGTTTAATTTTCTCAGGAACATCCCAGTGCCAGAGTTGCCGCCAGTGACGTTGGTGAGGGAGGGGCTGCTGATGGTAGATACACTCGTAGGCAGATTTCACGCTGAAGGTACCATCAGGAGCATTGCGCCAACAAAACAAGTCATCTACAGAACCCGAGGGAGGGGGGAGCATCGTGATTTTATCCACAACCCAGGTAGGAAGGAAAGCCTCCCATTTCGCCCTGTCCCAGAGACCTGCCGTAGAAGTAAAGAAGGACACCGGAGCATCCATATCCACGAGATGCAAATTCCGATTTACAAAAAATATTAGCGGCTTTTCAAGAGGAGCCCAGTAATCCTGCCAAGCATGTGTGGTTCTTCCACTTCTCAGTTTCTTTCCGAGGCCATTTTAGAAATCCTCCCAAACCGCAACTATTCCACTCCATACGGCTGATTGGCTGCGCCACTTTTGAACATGAGGAATTGAGGATAAGCCACAGGAATATTTAGCACGAAGGCACTTGACCCACAAAGCTTCCTGGTTGGTGACAAGACTCCAACACAACTTCATGAGAAAAGCTTTGTTTTGGCAGCGCAAATCCTTAATCCCCAGACCACCCTCATGCTTGCTCCTTTTGAGGATGTCCCAAGCCACCAGATGCATTTTCCTGGAATCCTCATGCTGATTCCAGAAAAAGTCTCTACTTAATTTCTCAATAGTTGATAGGACACCTTTAGGAACCAAGGTTGATTGCATCTGATATTGAGGAATGGCGGTAAGGACCGACTTGATGAGGACCGTCCGGCCTGCCATACTCAGGAAACTGCCCTTCCAGTTGGACAGCTTTGATCTCACCTTTTGGAGAAGCGGTGCAAAGGTCATTTTGATCATACGTTTATGAAGGAGAGGGACACCCAAATACTTTCCAAGATCAGCCGTAAGCCCAACTCCCACAATTTGACTCATCTCAAGAGCTCTGTTGAAGTGGACATTTTTGGACACGAACATTTTTGACTTACTCAGATTAATCTTATGGCCGGAGACCCTACAAAATAGATCCATAACATTTCTAATCTCCTCCATTTGATCAATTGAAGCTTCTCCAAAAAGAAGGAGATCATCGGCGAAAAAGAGATGGGAAATACGGGGCCCAGAGGGGCACATTTGAAGAGGCTTCCAGTTCCCAATATCCACTTCATGATGAATGAGCTGGCCAAGAAGCTCCATACAAAGAACAAAAAGGTATGGGCTCAGCGGATCACCCTGTCTCACTCCTCTAGAAGGAGTGAAGGGGAGCGACGGAATCCCATTCCAGATAGTGCTCATGGAGGTAGAGGAAACGCAACTCATAATTAACTTGATAAAGTCCCCACGCAAACCAAGGCTTTGAAGGGTGAATTCCAAGAAACGCCAGTCTAACCTGTCGAAAGCCTTTTCCATGTCAACTTTTACTGCTATAAAGCCTTTCTTCCCTCTTTTATTCCTCATGGTATGAATAGCCTCCTGGGCAATGATGATATTATCCACACTTTGCCTCCCGGTAATGAAGCTGCACTGATTCTCCGCGACAAGATAGCCCATAACACCTTTGAAACGATTGGCAATAACCTTACTGACAATTTTATAGCTCACGTTGCAAAGAGAGATGGGTCTAAAATCTTTAAAGGAGACCGGATGATCAACCTTAGGAATAAGGACAATATTAGTGTGGTTTATAGCTTTCACCTCATCCGGGTTATCGAAAATCCTAATAACTAGGTCGCAAATCTTTTGCCCAATAATATCCCACTGAGATTGGAAAAAGTGCGGATTCAAACCTCAGGACCCGGAGCTTTGAAAGCCCCCATCTCAAAAGCCGCATTTTTTATCTCGACCGGGGTAATCCGCCTATGAAGAAGATCAAGCTGATGAGCACTCATGGGAGGGAAACGAGCCACCCAGGGGGAAAAGGGAGAGGAGACATTGACAGCCGAATATAGGTTCCGGAAATGCTCAAGAGCCATATCTCTCAGACGGTTCTCATCGGAAACCCAGTTCCCGTTATCGTCCTGAAGAGCCCCAATAGTGCCCCGTTTTCTCCTTGACACCACATTGGCGTGAAAGTATTTAGTATTTCTGTCCCCACCACGAAGCCATTTGCATCTAGATTTCTGAAACCAAATCAGCTCTTCTTGCATAGCCAGTTTATGATACATGTCCCAAAGCTTCTTTTCAATCCTGTGGAGACCATTTCGGGATCCCCCGTGGAGCCTGGCCCGGTCGATGCCTTCCAATCTACGAAGGATCTCTCTCTTCTTTTTAGCAACATTACCTACCACGTTATCATTCCAACTCAATGCATCAATGGCAAATTTGGAATTTCCGTGAAGCCAGTCCTTCCCCTGCCAAGCCTCTTTAACCACATTGCTGAAGCCATCTTCAATGCACCATGCAGCTTGATAGAGGAACTTCCTTGCCCTGCTACGACCGGTTCCAAGCTTGGGATCCGCCACAACAACCACACGGTGGTCAAACTTAAATCTAAGATGATGGAGGGATTTGGATTGGGGATTCCGGATATCCCACTCAAAATTACAAAAAACCCAATCAAGTCTCTCTTTAACCCCAGTTTTTTCCCAAGTGAATCTGTCACCCTCAACAGGCACTTCAATGAGGTTACAACGGTTAATGCAAGTTTGAAAATCCGTCATCGAGCTATAGTTTGGATTAGCCCCACCTTCTTTATCGCTTGATGAAAGATAAGCATTGAAATCACCCAAGACCAGCCAGGGGAGGGACGCCGTTTGAGAGATGGCATGCAAAGTCGACCACAGATCCCTTCTCTTAGGTACACTGGTATCCCCATAGACAAATGTCACAAACATCGGACTTGAATTATTTTTGTCATGGATTTTGCAATGTAACAATTGCGTACTAGAAGCAATATAATCTAGATGAACCTCCCAGTTATTCCAGAGCACCCATATGCCCCCAGCATAACCGGTAGCTTCGATACGCAACCAATCATTGAACCCCAGCCTTTTAACCACATTATCTGCTCTATTCCCACTAATTCTAGGTTCCACAAGACACATAACATTGATGCCATATTTATTAACCACATCTTTCAACATTCTAGGAAACGAGCTACCGCCCGCCCCACGACAATTCCAAGAAGAAATAATCATAAACACAAGCAAAAATGAAAAGAGGCACAAAAGACTTACTTGTCTGGTGGCTTTTCTTCCATAAGAACAACAACCTCGAGCTGGGATACGGAGCGCAACTCGGACCCATGATCATGCAATTCCTAATTAGGACTTGAAGGAATAAGAGGAGCTACGGACATGTTTACATTTTCCAAAAAATTGTTGCTCTCACGCTGCTCAAACTCACTGGGGATCACCACCGAAATAGGGGTGGGCTCCACTTTTTGTTGGTCATAGTTAATTAGAGCTGAGGAGTGATTTAAATGACTAACATCGCTGATGGGCTCAACTCTTGGGAGGTCAGAATTTTGTGATGCTGAGGAGTGATTTAAATCACTATTAGCGTTGGTGTTTGAAGTTTGGCCCACACCCTCAAGACCTTCACTTCCTCCAGCGTTTAAAATAGCGTCATCCTCCATGGGTCCTTTTTTATGCTCGGCCCGCTTCTCCAAGCTGCCTTTAACCAAGATGTGGGACCTGTTTTTTATTCCTTTTTTGGGCTTCAAATTGGGCGGAGGTAGAGGGACATTTGGGCTCAGATTCGAAACCTCATCCTTTCCTTCCCTGCTAGCTGAGGTGTTGGGCTTATCAAATCCAACGTGCTTCTTTGCTGTCCAAGTTTTCCTCCCCACGTGGACACCCTTGCTTCTAGAATGTTGACTAAAGTTGCTTCTATTTCCTTTCCTAAATGAGCCTTCGGCCATGGGAAGTGCATCGGATCTGTGATTTAGCTTATCAGCTCCCGTGACTTCATTTGAAACTTGATGGGAAGTCACGCCTTCAACAAGTTCAGAATCCGATAGGACAGCAAATCTTGACTGGGACATACTGCCATCGACCATACCCTGAGCGGCACCGGCGTGGATTTGAACCCCTACTCTGTTCCTACTCGCTGAGGTTCTCGGAGGGTGAGCTCTGGCAGGTTTGCGCACCAGCATCCAAGGACCGAAGATCTGATCCTTGGTCGGAGGGGGCTGCTCCGGTGGTGATTTCGAAGAGGAAGACGGAATCTGGGAAGAGTTCAAATTCTGCACAGTCGCCTTAGCCTTCTCAGACGATGAAGACTCCACTGCAGCCAAGCCGTCTGGTTTAATCAAAAAATTACAGTGTTCTTTGCGGTGACCATATCTACCGCAAGCAAAGCAGATAAGTCCTAAGCCTTCATATTCAATGTTAAAAATGTTGGCTGCCGTGATGATTTTAGAAACTAGCTTCTTCTGCAAATCAACTTCTACACAGAGTCGCGCATATCTTCCTCTGTGAATGGTAGTATCCCTATCATCAGGATTTTCCATAGTGTTCATATCCACTTTGATCGTTTTGCCAATCATATTCCCCATTCTCCAAAGACATTCCTTGTTATAACAGAGGAGAGGAACATTTGGGATATGGACCCAAGTAGCCACACGACCAAGGGGATTTTTGAGAGGGTCAAAGAAAGGGGACCATCTCTGAACCAGAATGGAATGCTGGGCCACCGTCCAAGGTCCACCAAAAAGGATTTTCTTGTATAGCAGCTCACAGTTCGCTTGATCTCTGAATTTCACAACGTAGTAGTTGTTTGGAAGATCAATTAAATCAAAGCTATTGGACTGCCAAATTTTGAAAAGGTGTTCTTTTAGCCTGAAAAAATTTACTTTAGCACCAAGAATGGTGATAACGAGAGAGGCATTCCAAGGCTTTGACCAACGATTGAGTTCCTCTTGTGAAATATGCATAGATGGATATACATCCATGAGTAGCTTCATGTCTTCAGAAGGCTCTGGTAATTCCCAAGTTTGATTAAAAATATCTGGAAGCATATCATTAGCCTCTGAGGCAGACTTACCCTGGCTAGCGCCATTTAGCTCTGATCCATGAATGAAAGAAAACCTCAACATACACGTGTATCTAAAATTCAACATGGTGTGTATCATAGCCATTCAGTCTATGGGACGAAAAGAAAATGTTATGGAACTGAGGCCTCTGTCAGCTATACTTACTCTATACCACTCCAGCTCTTCTTGAAGTTGGAAAGCTGCACCAGCTAGGGCTGATGCTCTGTAATAATCCATCCGCGCAACTTGGTGTAATGCCGTATGATCTTCTCGATCAACTCGAGAAGCCAAGGAATCAAGCTCTGGATGTTTCTCTAGCAAGTCCAGGATTTTCTTTTGGCGGTGCCTCACGGCTATGTGAAGAAGGTTTTGGCCATGTTCACTTACGTGGTTTATAGACTCTGGATGATCATTACGGTACAAGTCTATGATTTCTGTAATCCCATTACCAGCTGCTATGAGCAATGGGCTGTATTTTGCATATTGTTGTTCGTCTTCTTTGTTTGTACCTTCCTTAACTTTTTTCTCTTTCTTCCATTTCAATTCTTGTTTCCTTTTGGCTACATTGTAAAGAACTCGGGGAGGATTTATCTCCAATGTTTTCTCAGGTTCGTCATAAGGGGGCTGCCACGAGTAATCGCAACTCACAAGAAGCTTGGCCAAACAATATGCTAACTGATGTTTCTTCTTTTCTTCCCAGATCGACTTAATCGACTTGCTTACTGCTTGCTCATATGCATGATTAATAATTCATGTTAGTGTGCATACATACATACTACACAGATATATATATATATATATCTGAATATTCAAACTACTAATGACTTAATTGATTTAGTATTGATTATGATAACATGCGTATTTGTTTGTTGATTGTATATTCAAATATGTTGGTACCTCCAGCTAGACATTTCCAAACAGCGGAATTTGTCCTTGAAAGATGACCTGCAACTCATCAGTTAAATATTAATTCCCAGACAAATTAAAGATATGATAGATTAAACAAATAACATACTACAACTTATACAATACGATAAAATGGTTGCTATAGCTAGGGTAAAAATTTATTACCCTATAGGCAACAGTTTTGAGAGGTAATGCATGTCACTGTCACCTAATGTTTAAGGAACCGGTTTTGTTTTTTAGACCTCATTGATCCATGACAAAACTAGTTTTGGTGCCCATTACACTGACGAGTACAATAATGGTAGTAATTATTACACCAGTGAGAATTTTGAGTTTTTAATTTTCTGACAAACGTTTACTATTGTCAAGGTTTTTTTTTTTTTATACAATCTATTGTCAAGTTATATATGGTGACAGTTTCAGCTGTGGGCAATAGCTTAGGTATATTTAGTGACAGTTTTTTTGAAGTTACGACGAGGCTTTTATAGACAAGTTTTAATGATGTCATTTTCATTATAGGTGTTGACCATAGATGAAGTCTTTTTTATTCATCAGGGTTATTAAAACTAGACCGAACTGGCTGGAAACCAGCAAACCGATAACATAACCGGTTCGCTCCAGCCACACAACCGGTTTAACCGGTTCAATATTTTTATTCTAAAAAAAAAAATTTAATTCATTTTTTTTTAATTTTCTTCATAATTTCATATTAATAACCTTAAAATCTTCACTTCCTCACCAATTTGGCTTCAAGTTAGCTCCGGTTCAACTCCTATCTGACCTACTGACCCTTGACCTAGTATCCCGACCAATTCAATATCCAATCCAAATTTAATAACCATGGTCATAAGCGTAAAATGTCAATAGCTTGAAGTGGTCGATATTTTTAAAACAAAAGTACCTGGAGTTAGTGGCCTGGCATCATATTGCCCACCAGTTTCTATGTCTCCCATCGGAGGCCTAAGCAACTCGTCAAAGCTGTTACAACCTTCAATGTCGTATCCTTCGTTGGGAAGCACTATCCTCCAAAATTATAATTTAATTATTTGCATTTTTATTAGAGAAAGAGAGATGCATGTTAAAAAAGGTATTAGATATAAAAAAGAGAATGTACATTTATAGACGAGCTTGGTGATGATTTCCTGAGGATCATAATGACTCTCAAAAGCACTAGGCATTCTGGCTAGAAGCTGAAGACATGTCAGCTTATTATCATTCCGCATCGAAACCAGACTTCTCTTATCCATATTCATGATTATCCAAAGAGCTACATCTGCACACACATATATTCAATATAATTAAACATCCTTCTTATCCGAATTAGGGCTAGCATGCATATTCAGAAAATTGAATAGCATTAAAATGATTTTACCTCTTATCCTTAATATAAGAATTAATTGGAGGTTGGATTTGATCTTAAACATAAAAAATAGATCCATTTTATCCCCGTATTTATTGTTCCCCCCTAAACTATCCTTGCTCATTGCACATATTAAGTGAGTTTATATTAAAGGATGTCAATGTAAATAATTTAAGAGAGGGTATTTTAGAAAAACCAGCACACATTCTTAATAAATACTCCTCTAGTTCTTGACATAGAGATGTATTTACCTAATTTAATTAAATTAAGTAAATTAGTTGAGTTAGTTAATATGATATGTGTTTTCTAAAACACCTCAGTCATCTTCCTTAATTACCTAATCTTCTCTCCTTTTTTATTATAGTTGATGGAGTATTAGTAAGGATAAATTAGGAAAAAAGATTGACAAATAGGAAAATTATGTCATATATTTAGGATCAAGATTAGCTCTCCAAATATATCAATATATTTAAATTATTAAAATAGATCTTATATTAAGAACAAGAGGTAGCATAAAATTTTAGGTTAAAATAGGCTTACCGAAGGATTGATTGTTCACACTAGCATGAAGAATGGTCTCTCCATCAGGGATTTGTTCATGAATTTTCATGTCACGGCCTCGATCTAATCGTTTCACCAAATGGGTCAGCATCTTTAGTTTGCCAAACTTGGCAGCCTTGAACACTGGCGTTTCACCTTTGGAGTTTTTCCACTCCAGCAATGGCCTTCTCTACTCTTCCTCTCTCTCCTCCGGCAGCTCTAGATCTGCTATCTCCTTCTTCTCCTTCGCAGCCAGCTCCGGCGGCAAAGGCGTGGCCCTTTCGAAATCAAGTATGATGTCAGCCATCGCCACCCCCACCCCCACCCCCACCGTACTGCAATTGACGGCGATCTCATGAAGAAGGGTGTTGCCTTGCCTGTTCTTCTTCCTAAAGGCACGCCACTTTTGTTCTGCAGATAGATTTCCCAGCAACTCCTTCAAGATTTCTGGATCCTCGGAGCGAGCTGCCATGGTAATGGCAGTGTTCCCCGACAAGTCAAAATCTTCGAGCAAATCTTCCTTATTATCAGCGAAGATTTTCATGAACTTATTGTGCCATTCTTTGGACCTATAAGCTATTTGAGCTTTTCTCAGTGTTTCGCTGAACTCTATCTTAATCTCACCACTATTCTTTCCCATTTTCTTCTCTCGTCCTGTTGCACACACTAGTGCTCAAAGTGCGGGTCTGTTTAGTATTTATATACGAACCGTGTGAGGGAATCTCACAAGTTTTCTTTATACCTTCGTACCACTCACTGTCTAAATAAGTCGCTTGTACAAAAACAAGTTGTGTTCAAAATATGAGTAACTTGTAAGATACTAGATAAGAGAAAATGTGCATCCTTTCATAAATAATTGTAAATAGGAAAAAATTTATCCATTTAATATTTTTTTTGGTTTGTGAGAATGAGATATAAGTGACTTATAAATAGGTATTGAGTGGTACTCCCTTCGGTCCTATTTAAAATAATAAGTGTGCCTGAAATAAACCTTATTTTTCAAGTATATATGTCCTTATTTATGATGGGGCAAGTAAGAGATAGAAATAGAGTAAATATAAGTATTACCAACTTTTTAATTAATGCAATTTATATAATTAATGAGGGGCCAAAATGGAAAAAACTCATTAAATATTCAGACAACTCTTGTCGAGCTCTCATTGAATGTTAAGTTAGTTAATATGTCATGTATTTCCCAAAACACTCAAGTCATCTTCCTTCATTCCCTTATTCCCCGACCTCCTTGATTATTGTAGAGAGAGAATCAATGAGGGAAAATTAGAAAAAATATTAACAAATATGAAAAATATATCTTATATTTAGGATTAAAAACAACTCATCAACTATGTTTTATATTAAGGATCACAACGGATAATAATTTCCAAAATTTTAGACCCAGCACCTATTTAAAATTGGGTTATTTCGTTTTCACCATTCCTGCAATTTATAATAATTACTGATAGTCATGTTATCGTGTGCGATTGAATTTTATTATTTTTAAGTTTTGTTTGTTTCAATTTTAAATTCTATATGATAATTATTTGTGTTAAAATATAATAACAGTAAAGCTCATCTTATATTTCGAAACCACAGGAACTAATTTCTTATCATAATTCGTGTGTGTGGGTTAAATTACCTCCGTACATAAGCGCTTTTTCCTATAAGCTCGTACAATAATTCCTTACTGAATATTTTAAAGTTTGAATTGTGCTCGCTTTAAAGCCTTTTTTGCTTAGTGGTGAATTTTCCAAAAATTATTCCAAGTTCTTTGCTTAATTAATAATTCATTCTTTTCAAAGAATCACATATATAAAGTTCTTTACCTTTTTCAAGTGTGTGTTTGGATTAGTTTTTGAGAATAGTTTTTACGATTTATGAAGTAAATATGTGAGATAAATTTTATCTCGACTTTTCTAAAACCATGGTTTGAGTGTTTCCCGAACACTCACTAAGAATCACTTCGATCCTATCATATAGAAAAATTCCTTTATACTGCAAGTATAAATGTGGCAGAGAAAGGAATATTAGAGGCCCCAAAACAATAATAAAGTAGTAATATCGTCTTATAAGAAGTTTATACAACTTTTCTTAAAGAAGGGTCAAAGCTTTCCCTTTTTTATTCTTTTTAATTAATTAAGCGCTAAAGCTTTGACGCTTGTCCGGGAAGGATCATATAAGTTACTTATTTATTTTTTTAAAAAAATAATGCCATCTACAACGCTCGTTAAGCAAACGCAAAGGTGGCGCTTTATTTTTTTTCCTTCAAAAAATGAAGGCCTTCTTTAGCGCTTATTTAGGCAAATATCATAGAAGCTTAACTTCAATTATGACGCTTATCATTATAGGTGTCAAAGCTTCCAAATATTTTTTTAAAAAAAAATAATAATAACCATCTTTGGAGTTTCTTTAAAGAAGTGCCACAAGAGAGGTGCTACTAAATTCTTATTTTGTAGTAGTGAAGTAAATTATGAAAAGATTGATAAATATAAAAATAATGTCTTATATATAGAACTAAGATTATCTCCCCAAATATATCATATATTAACAACCTTAACACTAACGCATATATCTGTAAGTACTTTAGGGCTTGTTTGATTCTGTTCTCTGTTTTTTGTTCTCACAAACAGTTTTAAAGAACAATTTTTGGAAACAAGTTTTAAAAATAAAAAAAAATCTGTTTGGATAGATTGTTTTGAAAAATCTGCTTTTGAAATGATGTGGCGGTACGGTTGCCATTGGTGATGTGGCGATCATCGTCATTGGTAATATCGTGTCAATAGTAGATAAGCGGGGGTCTCAAAAAATAAAAAATAGGAAAATAAAAACAAGAAAACAACTGAAAACTTCTTTTTGCTTATTAGTTTTTTAAAATAACTTTTTGTTTTTTTTTTCAAAAACAATTTTTTGAAAACAGTTTATCAAACAGGATTTATTATTTTATTATTTTTAAAAACAAAAAAAAAATTAAAAACAAAATCGAACAATATTCATATATTCTCTGTTTTGTTTCCGCCACAGATTAAAGTAACAATATTCATATATTCTCTGTTTTTATAGACCACAAATGTCTCTGGTTTTCACTGTTGGTCGTCTTTAAAATCTCAACGCTCAAATACATCTTTCTGGGAACGCTAGAAGTCGGAGGAATATTTTATAAGAAAATATCTTCTGCTCTTAGCTTTATCACCACCACGTGATACATGTATCAATAATATATATAATAATTATGAAGGCACAATATATGTATATATATGTGTGTAATAATTAAATATATATAAATATATAAGCTGGGAAAAAAATAATTTAATCATAGTTTAAGTTCTTTGCTTAATTACATAAATTTTCAAGAATAACCACTTATTACGTAAGTCGAGATAAAACTCCTCTCATATACTTACCTCGTATATCGTAAATCATGATTTATAAACACTTATTACCCTAAAATAAAATATCCCAAATGAGCACATAAAGTTCTTCACTATTTTCTTTTTTTTGGATTACATAGCCAAGAGTAAAAACTCTTGAGGGACAATGCAGTCCCTTACATCAAATTGGATAAACAATTCTGAAAGAGGTAAACCAAATCTTAGCTAAGATTAGCTAACATCTATATCAAACAATAAGCAGGAGGATCATACCACATTAGCAACACCTCATCTTATTGTTGATAATAGTTTTTTAGGGGGAAACTAATAACCTGCGACATAAGTGGAAATGTGGAATCATCGTGAGTGTTTGTAATAGCTTATTTCTGGGAAATAAGCATTTATTACGTAAGTCAAGATAAAACTCCTCTCACATATTTATCTCATATATTATGAATCATGATTTATAAACACTTATTACCTAAAAATAAGCTATCTCAAACAAGCACTTAATCACCTACAAAAATCAAAAGTTACGTGACTCTAAATCGAGTGAGCCTTTGTAGTCACCAAACTTTGATGCTGATCCACTCACCCGCCTTTGAATACCATTTCCCATGCTCTCAAATCTCAACTACCCCTTGCCGATCAAAAAAAAAAAATCTCAACTACCCCCTCCAGGACTCCAGGTGCGAATTTTTGAAAGAATTTTATTCGGTTTATGCTACTTTGAGCTAATTAATAGATTTTACTCCCAGAAAAAAGGCTAAAAAAGCGATTATCATACTCCAAAATCTAAAAAATTAGAACAAGAATTAGTGCTGATCTGGCAACAAAAAAAAAGTTTTTTTTAAGTATTTTTCTGCAAGCCGGCAAAAAAAATACTCTTTTCACATACTTATTTTAAAAACCGTAAAACAATTCTTAAAAGTTAGTACTTGTTTGGAATGATAGTTAGAGTGTGTTTGGTTTGAGGGGAGGGGATAAACTACCTTTTTTGGGTTGAAAGTATTTAAATTTTGAATTCCCGTCTAAAATTTTTAAATCGAGATTCCAAACAAAGCACTAAATAAACAGACACTTATTGTGTGTTTGGCAGTGCAATATGTCTACGAATTCGTGCTATTTGTGGGCTTTCGCACGTTAGTCCATCGTGGTTAAAAATTGGAGTGTTTGGTTCGATGATCATCCAATTGTGCTTTTAGAAAATATCCATTATGAAACGCACGAAATTCTTAAGCTGCATTTTGGAGCTTTTTGCTATTGATTCATGCTATATGTATTAAAATATCTTTTTAGTTATACACAATATATTGTTAGACTGATTGTAATTTTATCCTTAATGTACTTTTTCAGCTCCAAAAATTACTTTAAAATATTTTTTAGTGTTTTTAACCCCTTAAAATATTTTTTCAGTCATACCCAATATGCTATCAGACTGATTGCAATTTTACTCTTAATATACTTTTTAAGCTCCAAAAATTAGTTTAAAATATTTTTTAGTGCTTTTAATCTCTTAAAATATTTTTTCAGTTGTAGCCAGTGTGTTATCAGACTGATTTTAATTTTACCCTTAATATACTTTTTCAGCTCCAAAAATTACTTTAAAATATTTTTTTGGTGCTCTTAACCCTTACTCAGTTTCAGAAGAATGACTACAATTTTATCTTTAATGTATTTTTTTTAATAGTAAAGAGCACTCAAAACTTATAATACTGATTTATTGATTTCCACTCATTCTAAAATATTTTTTCAATAGCACCTAATATTTAAGTAATTTTTAAATGCTTACTTGATTTTTAAAATATTTTTTCATTCAGTTTCTCTTATCATTATCACAAAAGTCACTTATAATTAAGTCAATCGAAACATGTCTTACTTTTACAAAAATCATTTATACAATCACTAATCCAAATATAAATCACATTACACAGTTTTATTTTTACTAAAAATAAGATTATAAAAAATCAAATAAAAAAAAAGTCATTTTTCTTATCCTTGTTCTAAACACACATTTATTATCTTAAACTTCCAATTTACCAATGTAACCCTCTCAGATCGAACGGTGTCGAATCGGCGAGGTTTCAAGGATCTTTCCCCTTTTGAAGCCCTTTTTCAACCTTCCTTCTCCGCTATTGGACAAGAATCGTAGGTCCACGCTTCCCTCGGCCCACACACTCTCTTCACTCCGTCTGTTATCTATGGCACCGTCTTTCGTACCTAACGGGGGCTTCACCACCGGCAAAGCTGCACCGACCTCTGTCACCGGTCGGCTCACCTCTGTCTACAGTGAAGTCCAAAACAGCCGTATAGACTACGAACTTCCTCTCCCCTCCGTTCTCCAAAGGCCTTTCAAGATTGTTGGTGGTCCCCGCAGCTTTGCCGCTGGAAATCCAGGTCAGTCTCTACTACTCCGGCTTCTTTAGGATCCATTTTCACTTCTGGTTGATCTATTTTTTCCATATGCATTGTTCGATTAACAGCCATTTGTGCTGGAGAGCTTGGTTTTTTTTGACAGCCAAACGCTTGCCGAAGATCACGTTTACTTCTTCTTTACCCTTGGCGACTGTTGTATTTAAAAAAAGAAACTTAAGATTTGGATTTTATGTCTAGTTTTATTTCTTAGATGCTCTTATTTCTGCAGATGAGATCGCGAAGCTATTTCCCCACTTGTTCGGGCAACCTTCGGCAATGTTGGTGCCGAGTGAGACAGAGACTCTGCCGTCGGATCAGAAGCTGAAGATTGGCGTCGTTTTGTCTGGAGGTCAAGCACCTGGAGGTCACAATGTCATTTCTGGAATTTTTGGTAAGCGCCTCTGAGTTAGATTAAATGAATATATTGTATCTATTCGTTACATGTTTGTGACACATAGCCAAGCTGATCATCTACTTTTCTCTTTGTTTAAGATTACCTGCAGCACCGCACAAAAGGAAGCATATTATATGGTTTCAGGGGAGGTCCTGCTGGCATCATGAAGTGCAAATACGTTGAATTGAATTCAGATTACATTTATCCTTATAGAAACCAGGTTCAAATTTTTTTTTTGTTTTGCAGTCAGACGATTTTGTAGCATAGGTGTGCTTCAAACTTGTCATAATTTAATAGGGAACGGCGGGCTTTTGAATGTGCATTCTTCTTCTTGATTCCTTCCTAGTTAGTTAAATCTTTGAACTTCACACCTTTTCTCATTACGTAGTAAGGCTCCTGCTGGTATGGCCGAACTTCATTTCTTTCAAAACTTTATTAGTGGTTTAGTCATTTTGTTTGTAGTTTTATGCATCTTTTTTCCTGCTGTTGTAAAGGTGATGCACTTGGCATATCTGTGAATGCAGGCTCATTCATTTTCATGTTTTAGAGTGTGCTCCTATTAATACTCTCTCTGCAAGAACGATGATCACGAGGTTTGAGATGATTTGCAGTGGAAGGGACAAAATTGAAACTCCAGAGCAGGTGTGAGATCATGAGTAATGAGTTTGCTATATGGTACTTTACATTGGCCTTTTTTTAATTTCTGAAGAGTTTTTTAATTGGCATGCATAGTTTAAGCAAGCTGAAGAAACAGCTCGGAAGCTAGACTTGGATGGGCTTGTGGTTATTGGTGGAGATGACTCCAACACAAATGCATGCCTCCTTGCTGAGAACTTCAGGTTTGTTGTAACAGAGTTATTTATTTGCCATGATCTTTTGCTATGAAGTGTTGTGGATACAGAAATATTTGCAAGTTGAGGTGTTGATGTACATTTCAACCCCAAGGTCCTGTTGGATGTCGATGTATTGTTTTAACCATTTTGCACAAGAGGAGAAGCAAAATTCATCTATGTATATACAAGTGTTTGTGGATCAATGCAGAAGCAAAAATATGAAAACTCGAGTGATTGGATGCCCTAAAACTATCGATGGTGATTTGAAATGCAAAGAAGTCCCTACAAGTTTTGGATTTGATACTGCCTGCAAGGTCAATGAAGCTATGCATTTTGCCTTCACTGTGCATTTTAATTTATATAGTGAAACAACATAGCTATGATACTTATATATATATATATATATTCTTGTCTCACATTTTTGGGATTTATTTATATTCTTTTCCTGGAAATGCTTATTTTCCATGTTTGCATGTAATTGTTGCTAAATTATGTATAATACTCTCTTTAATAAATGTTGCATGGGCACAGAGACGGATTTTTTTTGCATTGAAATGGTAATTTTTGCAGATATATGCTGAAATGATTGGAAATGTCATGATTGATGCAAGGTCAACTGGAAAATACTACCATTGTAAGTATATTCATGTAGCAAGTAATTAGAACTCAAGCTTCCGCAGAGATAAGATCATAGTTCAAATGCCATGTATTTCAAGGTTGTAATAATGTATTTACATCATTCAAGCTGACAACTAAGTTCCAATTCTTAAAGGGACTTTAAGCATGAGATATGCCATTTTACTTTGTCACAAGTAACTCATGCTATCCGTCATGCAAAAAACCTACCTTTAATGTGAATAATTTGCATTATTTCAAAATAATTACCCTCCTTCAACCATGAAGCATTCATAGAATAACTCCTAACTTGTATAAAAAAGACTGCTAAAGCCCTCTTCAGCTGCAGTTCTTAGTTTCTCTATCTGTTCATTGTCTGATTAGTTTCTGGATATGTAGTAACATGTTTACACATTTGTCTGCAGTTGTGCGACTCATGGGGCGTGCAGCTTCACACATTACACTAGAATGTGCTTTACAAACTCATCCAAACATTACTGTTATTGGAGAAGAGGTTTGTCATATATCCAATCCTTTTGTAGTATTTGCGTATGCCATGGATTGATAAAATGAATTTAAGAAGCTTCTATCTTGATCTTGTGATTATAACCACTGGCACTGCACTGCAGAATTGCTGCTTTATAAATGTCAAATGTTTTTGGTTGCATTCAAGGAGTTGTAAAACTTTTTAGAGCAAATTCATGCTATGTTGCTTGCTTAAATTAACGTAGGAAACACAATTGAATAAAGACATAATGGCCATATCTCCCAGCCTCTGGGTGTAAATAATCATTTCCATCTATCTGCGGGCAACGAAATAGCAGTACCGAAAGGTTGAGGAAATACCTGGAGAAAGCTTAAGTAACTAGTATTTTCAAACACTCGTCACTTTCTTACACTCAGCACCCGGCCCACGCTCCTCTAGCAAAAGACATGGTTTTATGATTTCCTTCTAAGATTCAGCGTTTATGATTTTCCTCATGTCTCTATTAAATTGACCTGGAAATATCTTATTGCAGGTTGCTGCCAAGAAGTTGACGCTGAAAAATGTTACAGATTACGCCGTAGATGTTATTTGTAAACGATCCCAAGTTAATTATAACTATGGCGTCATTTTAATCCCTGAAGGTCTAATTGACTTCATTCCTGAGGTATCTATCGCTTTGAATAAAACATCTATTCAATCTGATTCCCCTTTTATTTCCTTATCTGTCATCCTGTACAGTCAGTATAGACATGCATTGGCTGATAAGCATTTATGTATATAATTGTGCCTTATGCAGGTCCAGCAGCTTATTGCAGAGTTAAATGAAATCCTGGCTCATGATATTGTTGATGAGGGCGGACTATGGAAGAAGAAACTTACTGATCAGTCATTAAAGCTTTTTGAATTTTTACCCCAAGCAATTCAAGAACAATTGATGCTTGAAAGAGATCCACATGGAAATGTTCAGGTACTTTATGGTGCTATAATGCTATTCTTGTTGCAGTTATTTGGCCCCAATATGCAATTTGACTTACAACAATGCTTATGCTAATTTATTCTCGTACAGGTTGCCAAAATAGAAACAGAGAAAATGCTTATTCAAATGGTTGAAACAGAGTTGGAGAAGAGAAAAGAAGAAGGCAAATACAAGGGTGAATTCAAAGGGCAGTCACACTTTTTCGGGTACTTCATCTAATATGATATTGTGATTGGGCATTGTCCTTTTGCATTTGATCTATGAAGCTGTGATACAAGATAAATTTCCAGGAACTCACTCTGTAATTTCCTTTTGCATAGTAATATTTGTTTGGTGTATCGCTATCCATTGCTCATTTGTTACTTATACTTTATTATAATGTGCAGCTATGAAGGGAGATGTGGTTTGCCAACTAACTTTGATGCCATGTACTGCTATGCCCTGGGTTATGGTGCTGGAGTCCTCCTTCACAGTGGGAAAACTGGATTAATATCATCGGTTTGTGCTTTATCCTTTTGCACTTGCATTTTTTTGTTTGCTCATCATAGTTCGATGTTGACTAATAATTATTGTTTTTGTGATTGGTTAGTTTAGTAATGTCGGTATCTCCTGGATCCTTTAGGGTGTGTTTGGTTTGAGGGGAGGGAGTGGAGGAGAGGAGGGGTAAATTACCTTTTTGGGTTGAAGGTATTTAAATTTTGGGCGGGAATCCAAAATTTAAAAGAAATGAGAGCATAAATTTTGGTTGGGAATCCAAAATTTAAAAAAATAAGAGGGTAAATTTTGGGTTTCTTTTGTCTAAAATTGTAATTTACTTACCCTCCCCTCCCCTCCCTCCCCTTAAACCAAACACACCCTTAATTTTCTCCGATATTTGATCAGGTTGGGAATTTGAGCGCTCCAGTAGAAGAATGTACTGTTGGTGGAACTGAATTGACCTCACTGATGGACGCTGAAAGGAGACATGGTACATATAAATAAACCCTAGTAGCTTTACTTTTCCTTCCAATGGGATTTCCCTGGTCAGCCCTGCATCAGCCAACCTTTTCTTCCAATTTTGTTGCAAAACTTAGATTCGTGTCCCATTGTTATACTTAAATGTGTTGCAACCGGGAATTGACAGTAAAATGCATTCAAAATTAGTAAATTTTTATCTTTGATGTATTTGGTGTATTTATTTCAATGCTTTCTCTGCGCTTTATTGACGTCTAATTTTCCATGCAGGTAAGTTCAAGCCCGTGATCAAGAAGGCAATGGTGTAACTAGAAGGTATGATATTCATCTGAACTTCAACATTCTAGGTTCAAACAAACTCTCCACTTGGTGATTGAGGATAGAACAATGAGTTAAATATGATGTCAGTTTTGTTATTGACCTGCTTGGAGGGAGAAAAATGAAATTTAAAATGTAATATATAAGTACTTCCCTTAATCGGTCCATATAGTAACCAGAAATATAAAAAACGCAGGATCTCCCACACCTTAATAGTTGGATCTAAATTGTAAGTCCCTGGGGTTCTTCAACTTCAATTTGGATATGGGATCTGCAATTCAGATGCCATAATGATTTCTCATATTTTAAAATTTAAAATACTGAATGACTGTATTTCCCGGTGACATTTTGCAGGGGCACCCGTCAAAAAGTTTGCCTCATTGAGGGATGATTGGGCCTTGAATAACCGCTACATTAGTCCAGGTACATATTGACTGTTCTTTCATATATTACTGCCTCTTCTACCTTCATCTAATCCCTTTTCCCTACGCCATTAAAATTGAATGGATTAAGAATAATTTAGGTTAAGTTTTCATTAATCTTTGAACTGGAGGTTCTCTACAAACTAGACGTATGCTCATTGTTCTAAATGATCTTCACTGCAGGCCCAGGTGCAGATGCTGCCAATCACACCCTGCTCTTGGAGCTTGGTGCTGGACGCTAGGGCTTCTTATACCAACAAACCTTTGATTTGAAATTTGCACTAAAGCGAAAAGTATTCGCTTTCGGATACATTGCTCTGAGTCCTAGTACGAGAACAATGCTTGATGGCTCTATCAATTGGAATAACCTTCATGATCTTCGTATATACCTTAAAGATGAGGCCGGGAAGCATCATGTAAAGTGGGAATTCAATCAACCCAAATACGGTGACTGGAAAGAACGCTGCACTATACACCAAAGTCAAAGTCCAATGCTTCCATTGAAGCTTAATAGTGAGCAAAATGGTAGCACTAAAAGCAAGCATTGTGGTGGTCAGCGAGCAAAACAGAAAAGGAAACCCTATATTCAGTTTGTGGCAGGGACTTGTGGAAATCCCACAGCTCAAATGTTGACGTCAGGATCGAAAGAAATATCACCACCGAAGCCAAGGAGAAGGCAAGTGCCATGATGTCCATGGTGGTGAAGAATATGAACACCAGCGATCTGAGGTACACCGGGGTGCCGCCCTCGCTCCCGCCTGGGATGGTGTAGGCTGCCGTAAAGACAACGGTGGACACAAGCACCAACACGATGGGGCAAGACTCAGCGGTTTGCTTGATCCATGATTGTGCGTCTGCAAGCATGTTAATCGTGCTCTATGTCCCGAACGTCTGCGGCAGAAAGTCTCGTATGGTCACAATGCATGTGTAGGTGACTGGGGTTAACAACCACTCGCCGCACATCCATCACGCCCAACAAAATATTCTTGTAGATCTTTAATAATTAACTATGGATGAAACATGTTGGCAAAAAGAAAAAAAAAGGATGAAAGAAAATATTAAAATATATTAAGATCGATTTTAGCCAGTTAGAAGATGAATATCAGTATGTCCTACCAAATTTGTTTGAGCTATTTATTAATACCTAATTTACTAAAATTTAATATGCTAAACAGGATGGAAAAATGAAAATTATGGACAAAAAAAGGAAAGAAATAAAGATTGAAGAAAGCAAATGAAAATTGAAGATTGTGTAGCTGGAGACCTATTTTTCTCTGCAACTAAATCTAAGACCTTCTAATTCAATTTGTGAAAATTAAGAAAGTTAAATAAATTATTTAATTATAACATATATAACATGATATTTTTAAAATATTTTTATATATCGTTAGATTAAGTATTAATTTATAAGTCAGACAAATTATTTTTAAGAAAAATGATAAACATAAGAGATAAAATAAAAGATATATTATATTTAAAATCAAAATTTACATATAAACTAAGTTTTATATTTAGAACCGGAAATAGTAAGTCCTGTGTCAAGTAGTTGGAAGATGAATTAATAAGTTTTGTCAAATTAACTTAAGCTATTTTAGTAGAAAGATGATTTGTGCCTATTTCACTAGAATCTAATAGAATGCATGCATGCATATATATATATACATACATATATATATGATGAGTGAAGATGATATATATTAGCAAGAGCTAGTTATATTATATATATATATATATGGTTGGTTGCTTACTTTATACCACTTTAACTCTGCTTGAAGCTGGAAAGCTGCACCAGCAAGGTGAGCTGCTCTGTAATAATCCATTCTCTCAACTTGATGCAACACGGTACGATTCTCCCTAGAAATTCGAGTAACCAAAGTGCCAAAAGCTGGATTTTTCTTGAGGAGCTTGAAGATTTCAAGCTGACGATGCTTGACGGCCATGTGCAATATGTTTCGCTCATCTTCACTTACGTGATTCACAGACTCTGGATGCTCTTCAAGGAATTCTATGATCCCATTGCTCGCAGCTACCAGCAATGGAGTGTCACAATCATAATGGTGTCTCTTTTCTTGTTTGTTAGGATCATCGTTGTCATCGTCAAGAAGATCCTCTTTTTCTTGTCTCTTTTCTTCCTTGCGTTCCACTTGTTTCTTCCTTTTTGCGACATTGTAAACGACAGATGGCAAAACGACGAGTGTTTTCTTAATATGATCGTGAGAGATTTGCCACGAGTAATCATTCTGAACCAGAAACTTGGCCACACTCTCTACTAACTGATGATGTTTCTTTCTTTTCCAGAGAGAATCGATCCCCACGAACACTGCTTAATATTGTTCATGTTGATCAGACATATCAATGTGTATATATATATGCATGCATGCACAATTGTTTCATATATTAGTGTGTGTTTATATATAAAAAATGTTATAACCTTTAGCTAGATATTTCCAAACAGCGTAATTGATCCTTGAAAGACCTGCATATCAGTTAAATATTCTCATACAACAAAAAAGCTAAGGTACCCGAGTAATAAATTATTTAAATCATAATATATTTTGTGTATGATTAACTTATATACTAATTTAAAAGTTAGATAAATTAGTTTGAAAAAAAAAACGATAAATATAAATATTTTAAAATAATTTCTTTAGCTTCGTTAATTTCTGAAAAAAGAGTTAGCCGGGTCTTAGATTAAAGACCAGAAGTAGTATTATCCATATAAATACCTGAAGTTGGTGGCTTGGCACAGTCTTGTTGTGCAGTTTCTAAGTTTGAGGGAGGCCTAAACAACTCGAAGCAATCATAACCTTCAATCTCGTATCTTTCATCCGGAAGACCTATATATATATATATCCAAATGAAGATCCACATTCATTTGAATTTACAGAGATCTATATATATATAGATATATATAGAGAGAGAGAGAGAAGGTACAATTATAGATGAGATTGGCGAATGATCCCATAGGGTAGTGGCTGCTAAAAGCAGAAGGCATTCGGGCGAGAAGCTGAAGATAAGTCAGCCCACTGTTGTTTCTCTCCAACAGCATACACCTCACATCAATTCTCTTCATTATCCAAAGAGTTACATCTGCACACCCACACATTTAAACAAATATTCCATTAAGACTTAAACTTAGCTACCTCGTTTTATATATTTAATATACTTTTATACTGCTACCTCTTATCCTTAATATAAATCCCATTTATAATGCAAATTGCAATATGAATAAGGTCTAAAGTTAAAGACTAGAGGTAATATAAGATTAGAACAATGATGAGCATCATGGTGCTCATCGCTATGGTGAAATCTGCGTTGTTTATATACAGTTTCAATAATTTAGATTTAAAATTTTTAACTAATAATTTTAAATAAAAAATCATTTTTAAAAAAAAATTGATGGTTATAATATTATTTTTATTTTAGATTCTATACATATTAAAAAATAAAACTGAAAAAAATTTAGTCTAAACCTTCTAAATTAGATTCAGATGGTACGTAGTGACCATGAACTCTTAGCTAGTGCACCTCAGTTTACTTGGCACCGAAACTAGTTCAACTCCTGCATCTTCACTCTTGGAGTATTTGGATAGCTATCACTTTTTTGCGTAGGAATTAGCTTTTTGTTTTTTGTTTTGCCTTCAGGAATTAGCATATTAACAGGATCTTACTGTAGGACAAGTAATAAGGCACTCTTATAAGTGCGCTAAGGATCCTCTTAATTAAAAAGCCTATATTAATACTTTAATACTTTAATCCCCATTTAATTACATGTCTTAAAAAGCATGATTCTGTTTGTGTTTGCCACTTTAACATGAGAATCGCCATGGTCATGAATGTGCATTTTGAAGATCAAGTAGAACGAACTTGATTGCAAAATTTGTATGCCAACTAAATGAGACTTAAAAACTAAATTATTAGATTAGCTTTATATATATGCAACTCCAAATATGTCCTATCATTTGGGGCATTCATCATTCTGTTTTAAAACACTAGGAATCATCAATCTTAATTAGTGAAGAATCAATCACTTGCCCCTACAGCTACACATTTTTGAAAAAAACTAAAAAGAAAAAAAAGTGAAGCAACCAAGAGAGTCAACATTTATTTTGGCGGCAAAAAAAAAAAAAAGGCGAGTTGCGACGGTAATGGCGGTGTTCTTGAACAAGTCGAAATCCTCAAGAAGATCATTCTTGTCTTCTTCAAAGATTTCCTTAGAGGCTCTCCAATCTTCAGGCCTGAAGGCTTTCCAATTATTCTCTCGCTGAACAGAGATGTCTCTCCCTCTACTTAATTTCATCATTACTCTTCTTTCCCATATTTTCCTCTCATCAACACACTACTACTTCTGCTCAATGAGTTTGTAAACTTCTTCATATCTATATGTGTGTGTGAGAGGGAGCTAGCTAGTGTATCACAAGCTTTCTTATTAGGCAAGATCTATGTCTTTCTATGTAAAACAAAAATGAAAATAGAATATTAATCAATAGCTTGGTAAAATTTAGAACCACCACGTACAATTCAAAACTGAGCTACACGATAAATATAAATAACAGTGGAATCTACCGTATCGGCGAGTTTCAATTTCTTAATTCCAGCAGTATGAAGTAATTATTATTGTAGTCTTATTTATATATTGTCGTGTAATTTAATTTTTATTTTAAATATAATAATGTCATAGCCTAGTTTTAAGTTTTTCGTTTGAGGAAAAAAAAATGTAGTCTAACTTTTAACTATATATGGTGCAATTCAAATTCAAATTTTCTATGATAATTATGGAATATTTATTAGTCTTATAATAAAAGTGTGTCCGTCCACTAATGTTTTTTTTTTTTGGGGTCTTTTTAACGACTGCTGTAATATTCTTGCTAAAAGCATATGCTGCGATATATTCTTTGTTGCTTGCAAAACGACAACAGTAAAAGGGAAAAATAATATTGAAAAGAAAATACCTTATTTTTTTACTTTAGGACCACGTAATACACATGCATCAGTTGTTGTTAGAATTCAAGTATGAACGTAATGAATGCTTGAATGTTAGAATCGCCATTAGCCTCAAAAGGATTCCATTAGAAGAGAGCTGCCAGCAGATAAGGAATTAATCATAAAGGTTCTTTGTTTTTCTTTTATGGCCAGAACCTGATCAACGTTCATTGACAGATATGAATGTTGACGGGCTAGCTAGCTAAGACACAAAGTACAATATTGATTGCCCAAATTAAGTTAATCAAATAAGAAATCAATTAATTAATTCATACATCCATAATTTTCACCTTTAGATGAGTATTGAATTTAGAAAACTAAATCATGCAAGTAAATTTATAAATATTTTAATTATGAGATGTTAAGAGAATGGAGTATATTAGCTCTATAGATTAAGTAAATAACTCTGTAAATATCTTAATTACGTATACATCTCAACATTAGATATAACCAACCATAGAAATTTGATTTGGCAGTAGAGTTCACCGCTATAGATATTTAAATTACTATTATTGGAAATGAATAGAAAAATAACAAGAGGTCATGGCTAGAGAAATGGATAGAGATAGGAGAATCAAACAATCACAAGATATTTAATCTTATTCATCAGTAGTTTAAACAAACAGTTAACAAGTACTATATTTCAAAAGTCGCACATATGTTACAGAAATACAACACACCACACCAAACCACAAGGCTTCGACGTACAAACTCCTTTATTTAGCAGAAAACCACAAATTAACAGATCAAAATTAAAAATTTGCACTAAAAATTAACATAATCAAAAGTCATCAGTTTCTATTTGTTTTGTTAGTGCATTGACTGCGTATCGGTCCTCTGTCTCGTTAAGCTACTCTAAAGCTGCTGACCCTCACTTTAGCTATCCTTGGAAGAAGATATTGGTATTGATATATGAATTTACTCAAATTTTGTTAGTAAACAATTTTTATTCATAAACAGAGTTAAATATTGCATTATATTTTTGCAGTGCCCTTTCTAACCCAATGATAATGATTGTGGGTATTACGTCATGAAATTTATGAAGGATGTAATTACGCATGATCAGGCATTTATTCCTCAAAAAGTAAGTCATTTAG
This sequence comes from Inga oerstediana, assembly GCA_963210345.1. NCBI lineage: Eukaryota > Viridiplantae > Streptophyta > Magnoliopsida > Fabales > Fabaceae > Inga > Inga oerstediana. The sequence continues at coordinate 7,983,771 of OY723400.1, read as the reverse complement.
TTGCACTCCATATTGAGTTTTAATTAAATTTAATTAGTTCTTGATAATTACGTTTTGCTGATTTTAATTCGTTTTAATTTGTGGCTGATTGTATATATGCGTAGTATTATGAAGATCAACGTTGTGACACTTTGATTGACCATCAGTTTGATGAAGTGATCGAGGAATGGTGTGAATATGTTTTTAGGCAAATCTCTGGGTAGCTATATTATTTAATTCATCACTAGATGCATGCCTTTGTTGTGTTGTTTTTTGGCAATTGTTGTGTCATTCATGCATGTAATCAAGTTGAATTTGTTATATAATTCATTCACGTATAATATATTGTATAATTATTTTATGTTCTACTTTAACTAATTAATCATTTGTTTGTATCATTTTGAAGTTATATCTATTATTGTTATTTGCTTTTCTTCATTCTGCAGTATTATGGATATAGATACAAAATGTTTATTAAATCATGCAGTGTGAAATATTGTACATTTATGGGAGATATGATCGAACAAAAAAATAAAAAAAAATAAAAAAGAGTTTTTGTGACGCTTTTTTAAATAAGGGCCACAAGAAGAGCCCAAAAAAAGAAAAAATGAGAAAAAAAATACCCTCATGTGGCGCTTGGTGGGCCAAGCGCCACAGGAGACCCCCCCTCCTGTGGCACTTGCCCCACCAAGCGCCACAGGAGGGTATTTTTTTTAAAAAAAAATTATAATGCTGTGGCGCTTACTGGCGCCACAGCTTCTTTTAGTGGCGTCCAGATATATAGCACTTCTCTAGCACTACAGCTAATCAATTTATAAGCGCCACAGCTTTGCTTTTTTGTCGTAGTGTAAAATTACCCACTTTGGTACTTAGTGATCAATCCTCGTGGGAACGATACTCTATTCACTTCTATATTACTTGATTACGACAGTGTACACTTGCACTATTTAATTGATCATTCACACTCGTAACAAGAATCGATCCCCACGAACACTGCTTAATACTGTTCATGTTGATCAGACATATCAATATATATATGCATGCATGCACAATTGTTTCATATATTAGTGTGTTGATTATATATAAAAAATGTTATTACCTTTAGCTAGATATTTCCAAAGAGCGTAGTTGATCCTTGAAAGACCTGCATATCAGTTAAATATTCTCATACAACGAAAAAGCCAAGGTACCCGAAGTTAATTAAGGAAGCGGAATAAATTACTTAAATCATAGTATATTTTGTGTATGATTAACTTATATACCATTTTATAAATCAAGTAAATTAGTTTGGAGAAAAACATACTTTAAAATAATTTATTTAGCTTCATTAATCTCCAAAAAAAAAAAAGAGTTAGCCGGGTAAGTAGTATTATCCATATAAATACCTGAAGTTGGTGGCTTGGCACAGTCTTGTTGTCCAGTTTCTAAGTCTAAGGGAGGCCTAAACAACTCGAAGCAATTGTAAACTTCAATCTCGTAACTTTCGTCCGGAAGACCTATATATATATATCCAAATGAAGATCCACATTCATTTGAATTTACAGACATCCATATATATATAGAGAGAGAGAGAGAGAGAAGGTACATAATAGATGAGATTGGCGAATGATCTCATAGGGTAGTGGCTGCGAAAAGCAGAAGGCATTCGGGCTAGAAGCTGAAGACAAGTGAGCCCACTTGTGTTTCCCTCCAACAGCATACTCCTCACATCCATTCTCTTCAGTATCCAAAGAGTTACATCTGCCCACCCACGCATTTCAACAAATATGTCATTAAAACTTAAGTACCTAGTTTTATATATTTAATATACTTTTATATTGCTACCTCTTATCCTTAATAGAAATCCCATTTATAATGCAAATTGTAATATGAATAAGGTCTTATATTAAAGACATGTACTGGAGATAGTATAATATTAGAACAATGATAAGCTTCATGGTGCTCATTGCCACGGTGAAATCTGCACCATTTTTGTATAGTTTCAATAGTTTAGATTTAAAATTTTTAACTAATAATTTTAAATAAAAATCAATTTTTTTTTAAAAAAGTTATGGTTATATTATTATTTTTATTTTAGATTCTACACATATTAAAAAATATAACTGAAAAAAAAAAATCAATTTAAACCTTCTAAATTAAATTTACATGGTGCGTAGTGATGATGATGAACTCTTAGTGCTCCTGAACCTACTTAACATCGAAACTAGTTCAACTCCATCTTCACCCTTGGAATAGTTGAATAACCGCACTTTTTTGCGTAGGAATTAGCCTCCCCCCCCCCCCCCCCCTCTCTTTTTCAGGAATTAGCATATTAATAGGATCTTACTGTCGGACAAGAAATAAGGCACTCTTATAAGGGCGCTAAGGAACCTCTTAATTAAAAAGCCTATACTAATACTTTAATCCCCATTTAATTACATGTTTTGAAAAAGCATGATTCTGTTTGTGTTTGCCACTTTAACATGAGAATCGCCATGGTCATGAATGTACATTTTGAAGATCAAGTAGAACGAACTTGATTCCAAAATTTGTATGCCAACTAAATGAGACTTAAAACTAAATTATTAGATTAGCTTTATATATATATATATATATATATGCAAATCCAAATATGTCCTATCATTTGGGGCAATCATCATTCTGTTTTAAGACACTAGGAATCATCAGCTTAATTAGTGAAGAATCAATCACTTGCCCCTACACAATTTTGAAAAAACTAAAAAGAAAAAAAGTGAAGCAACCAAGAGAGTCAACATTATTTTGGCGGCAAAAAAAAAGGTATGTCATGATAGCAATATGATTATGCAAAACGGAATAAATTAGAGTCTCAACTACTTTAGTCTAGAGGCACAATACTTTTACTTTAATCATACAAGTAAATTTTATAGAAATGTACCAACTGAAGATATACATAGCAAACAATATTGAAACTTGATTTAACCATAATTTTATATATTTTTAATTAATTAAATAGGGACTCTTAATGTATTTTTCAGGGCATTATCGCATGATTAAGCACTTATTTTAATTAGAGGCATTTGTATTGAATTAATTGTAATCAAAGGGTAAAATTGCCATAATTATTAAATATTTATACATATGATCTCTTGAACTTTTAATACTACCTTATGCTTAATTTTTGCATTGCAGGTGCTTTGGGTCACAATTGGTGATTTTTGGAGTCTGAATACAAGGAAAATTATAGAAAAGGACCAGAGCAAATTACAGAAAAGTACCCATCAGCTTTTTCATGAGGAAAATTTATTGGAGAAAATTACAGAACAATACCCAAGCCACAAATTCAACATTCAAACCGACAGAAAAATAAAATCTGGCAGGTTTTGTCATGTGCACTTCTGGAAGACGTAGAAATTATATGCACGCGCATATCACGGGAAGATTTGTGTTGCAGCTTGCTTTCAGACTGTACCTAACATGGTTGGTGAAGGGAAATGGACAGTGTCAATCTCACTATATATACCCCCATCTTCACCACCATGAGAGCATCCCGACTGCAACTGCAACTCTTCCTTCTTCAATTTTCTTCTTTCATTTGCCGAGGTACTACAGAACGGGGAGTTGAAGTAAGAACGAGGTCACCACTTACACCACCGACCTCTTCCCTTCATCACCACCATTCACCTTTACCAGCCTCTACACCTTCCTTACCACCACGTTCTTCATTTTCATCACCACACCATCATCTTGTTCACAGTCCAGCAGCTCCTTCATCCCAACCACCATCACTTTCGGTCTTCTTCACCAAAAGCCATAAAAAACTACAAGTGCAGCACCCTCATCTCCTCTCTGTGATATTTTAGAAAGTTTTGCATTTTCCGGCGAAGCTTGATTTTTTGTGAAACATTTTCTCCTCCATTGTGTCTTATTTTCTTCCTACCATCGTCCTTTCATCATGAAAATACCGCATCATCATTTTCCATCGGTTTTTCTGTGACTCCCGTGTTGTTTCCAATTTTCCGGCGAAGTTCTGCAATTTCCGGCCCCCACTTCCGGCGAACTATTCTAGTTTTCCGGCCCCCACTTCCGGCAAACCTCACCTCTGGCAGTCTGTACCCCTTGTTTCTCATTGCTGCCATTATTCTATCTTGTAAAGCATCATCAACTTAGTTGCAACCGAGAAAGAGAACTGAGAACGCGAAGCAGAAACGCGAAACTGTGCTTCATATATCAATATATACGCTGACATCACCAATATGCATGCTGACATCATCAATGGCATATCTTTGTTCATGCATGCACGTGGAAACTGAATCAGGGGAGTTTTGTTTTTATTTTTCCTATTTCAATATTTTGTTTGAATAATGTGTGATTAAATTTGTGTTGTGGGATTTATATATAGACTTTGCCTATAATTTAAATTAATTTGAGTGGTGTGTTTATTTATATATTTAATTAAATTGTATTTTTATTTATTTATTTATTTTTATTTTTTTTTAACAAGAAAAACCCAAAAATCAATTTTCCCTTGTTTTATTGAATTTGCTTTTGCATGACATTTAGTATTACCTAGGATTCAATTAAAGGCTCCTTGAGAAAAGAGAGACGACCCGAGTATTGCATTATACTGCAATTCTTGGATTAAAAATCTTGTATTTGACCCCAAAACGCAAAGATACGGTCAAATCAAAACTTCACATAAAAAAAAAAATATCTGATCCACAATGTGTCTCTCTTCATATAGAAACAGAGAAAATGATGTTTTAAAATCTGTAAAGTGACGTCAGATGATTCAAATTAAAATAATGATTCAACCACCACTTCACAACACAATAAACAAATCCAGATAGATCAGTATCTAGGAGAAACCAAAATTAAAACAAGTGCAAGAGAGAGAGATATATTAGTTACCAAAAGATTGGGCATTCATGCTAGCATGAAGAATGGTCTGTGTATCACTACGAAGATGAATTTTCATATCACTCTGACGCTGAGCTGCTGCAAATTTGGCCATATGGATCACCACCTTCAAGTTCCCAAACTTAGCTGCCCTAAACAATGGTGTCTCACCTTTTGAGTTTTTTCTCTCCACCAATAGCCTTCCTTTTTCCTCCTCCTCCTCCTCCACCTCCGGTGGCGGCGCTGCCATCTTCTTTTCGAACTCAAATACGACATCTGCCATCTCCACCACCCAGCAAACCAGGGCGATTTCGTGAAGGAGAGTGTTACCTTCACAGGTCCTCTTCGTCAAAGCAAGCCAAAGTTCTTGTTCTGAAAGCATCTCCAGCAAATCCCGAAGGAGTTTGGGGCTATCAGAGCGAGTTGCGACGTTAATGGCGGTGTTCTTGAACAAGTCAAAATCCTCAAGAAGATCATTCTTGTCTTCTTCAAAGATTTCCTTAAAGGCTCTCCAATCTTCACGCCTGAAAGCTCTCTGAGCTCTTTTTATTCTCCCGCTGAACAGAGATGTCTCTCCCTCTATCTTAATTTCATCATTACTCTTCTTTCCCATATTTTCCTCTCACGAACACACAACTACTTGTGCTCAATGAGTTTGTAAACTTCTTTATATCTATGTGTGTGTGTGTGAGGGAGCTAGCTAGTGTATCACAAGCTTTCTTATTAGGGAATATCTATGTCTTTTTATGTAAAATAAAAATGAAAATAGAATATTAATCAAATGCTTTGTAAAATTTAGAATCACCACGTACAATTTAAAACTGAGCTACACGATAAAATATAAATAACAGTGGAATCTACCGTATCGGTCAGTTTCAATTTCTTAATTCCAGCCGTATGAAATAATTATTATTGTATTTTTATTTATATATTGTCGTGTAATTTAATTTTTATTTTAAATATAATCATGTCATAGCCTAGTTTTAAGTTTTTCTTTTGATAAAAAAAATGTAATATAACTTTTAACTATATAAGATGCAATTCAAATTTAAATTTTCTATGATAATTATGGAATATTTATCAGTCTTATAATAAAAGAGTGTCCGTCCACTAATGTTCTTTTTTATTTTTTTTGTGGGTCTTTTTAACGACTGCGGTAATATTCTTGCTAAAAGCATATGCTGCGATATATTCTTTGTTGCTTGCAAAACAACAAAAGTAAAAGGGAAAAATAATATTGAAAAGCAAACCTCATGCCTTTTACTTTAGGACCACGTAATACACATGCATCAGTTGTTGTTAGAATTCAAGTATGAATGTAATGAATGCTTGAATGTTAGAATCGCCATTAGCCGCAAAAGGATTCCATTAGAAGAGAGCTGCCAGATAAGGAATTAATCATAAAGGTTCTATTTTTATTTTTTTTTGTGGCCAGAACCTGAACGTTCATTGACAGATATGAATGTTGATGGATTAGCTAGGTAAGACCCAAAGTACAATATTGATTCCCCAAATTAAGTTAATCAAATAAGAAATCAATTAATTAATTTATACATCCATAATTTTCACCTTTGATATTTAATGGCTAAGAGGTAATAATTTTTTCGATAGGTATTGAATTTAAGAAAACTAAATCATGCACGTAAATTTATAAATATTTTAATTATGATATGGTAAAAGAATGGAGTATATTAGCTCTATAGATTAAGTAAATAACTCTGTAAATATCTTAATTACGTATATATCTCAACATTTGATATAACCAACCATAGAAATTTGATTTGGCGGTAGAGATCGCGGCTATAGATATTTAAATTACTATTATTGGAATTGAACATGGCTAGAGAAATGAATAGAGAGGTAGGAGAAGAAACAATCACAAGATATTTAATCTTCTTCATCAGAACTTTAAAGAAACGGTCAACAAGTACTATATTTCCAAAGTCGCACATATGTTACAGAAATACAACACACCACACCAAACCATAAGGCTTCGACGTACAGACATTACAAACTCCTTTATTTGACAGAAAACCACAACTTAACAGATCAAAATTAAAAATTTGCACTAAGTACTGTTCTTCGCTTATTGATATATACTTACTACACTATCTTAATTAGCCCTTGTGCCTGATCGACCAAATGAAATCTTCTTATTATTAGAAAGCTTGGGGAAGAGCCCTGCAATCTTGTTATAAAGCTTGGGAAAGAGCGATGCAATGTTCTTAAAAAGTGGGAATTCAATCAAGATAAATAAGGTGACAGGAAAGAGCGCAGCACTATACACCAAAGTCGAAGACCATGGCTTCCATTGTAACCCAATTGTGATGGAAATCGTAGCACTAAAAGCAAGAATCGTGGTGATCAATGAAACGAACATAAAAGCAAGCCCCATAGTCAGTTTCGAAGGCAGAGATTGGTGGAAATCCCACAGCGCTAATGACGCATTGAAGATTGAGAGAAACATCATCACCGAAGCCAGAGAAAAGGCAAGCGCCACGATGTCCATGATGGTGAAGAATATAAAGACCGGAGATTTCAAGAGCAACGCCGAGCCACCCTCAGTCCCGCCCGGTATGGTGTAGGCCGCCGCAAAGGTCACCGTGGCCACTAGGATGGCCATGGTAGAGTAAGACTGGCAGGTTTCCTTTATCCATTTTTGGGCGTCTGCAAGCATTTGATCATGCTCTATGTCCAAAAGATCTCCTGCTGTTAGCTGCTCATTTTCACAATGCAAGTGAAGGTGAGGTGGAATAATTTTTTCCACTTTCTGCAGATCACACACAAAACATTGAATATTAGTTTCATTGAATACTAAAGCTATAATATTATATACTATTTACAGTTCACGATGGTCAACCGACTGGGTTCAATCCTTATGAGAATGAGTTAAACCCTAAATCTGAACCTGGTCCAACTGACCAGTGGACCACATATATTTTCTTCATAATAGAAAACCCTAATATCTAGAGTATCTAGATATAATCCCATTACTAATAATATAATATATTATAATTATTATAAAATATCCAACATAGTGATCTATACTTACTCGCTCTATACCACTCCAACTCTTTTTGAAATAAAGGTACTTAAAAGGTAAGATATGTCCTAACAAATGTTTTAAGTCATTTTGATTGTAAAACAGCCTCAACCTATATATATATCTAAAATTCAACATCGTATCATAGCCATTCAGTCTATGGGATGAAAATAAAATGTTGTGGAACTGAGGCCTCGGCCAGCTATACTTACTTTATACCACTCCAACTCTTCTCGCAATTGGAAAGCTACACCAGTTAGGGCTGATCCTCTGTAATAATCCATCCGCGCAACTTGGTGTAATGCCGTTTGATTCTCTCGATCAACTTGAGAAGCCAAGGACCTAAGCTCTGGTTGTTTCTCTAGCAAGTCCAGGATTTTCTTTTGGCGGTGCCTTACGGCTATGTGAAGTAGGTTTTGGCCATCTTTACTGACGTGGCTTATAGACTCTGGATGCTCTTTTATGTACAATTTTATGATTTCTTGAATCCCACTGCTAGCTGCTATAAGCAATGCTGGGTGTTGCTTATATTCTTCCAGTTGTTCATCTTCTTGTTTAGTGTCTTCCATAGATATTTTTTTCTTTTTCTTCCATTTCAATTCTTCTTTCCTTTTGGCTACATTGTAAAGAACTGGGGGAAGTTCGACCCTTGTTTTATCGTTACATTCGTCATAACTTTGCCACCACGAGTAGTCGCACCTCACAAGAAACACCGCTAAACGCTCTGCTAACTGATGTTTCTTCTTTTCCTCCCAGATCAACTCAATCCAATCGTATGCTGCTTGCTCATGCATTATTAATAATTCATGTTAATATATATATATATATATATCCTAATTATATTCAAATTACTAAAAATTTAGTTGATTCAGTATTGTGATTATGATAACGTGTATTTTTGTGTGTTGAATGTATATTCAATGATGTTGGTACCTTGAGCTAGACATTTCCAAACTGCTAAATTGGCCCTTGAAAGATAACCTGCAAGTCATTACACAATGATATAATAGACTAAACAAATTACTCACTGATCTGATCCTTAAGATAAAACATATTTATCTAATTTGATTAGGTTAAGGAAGTTAGTTTAGTTAATATGACATGTACTTTATAAAACACCCTAGTCACCTTACTTAATTCCCTGTCATTCTTGATTTTTGTTGAGGGGACATCAATAGGGGCAAATTAAGAAAAGATTAACAAATATGAAAACTTTATCTTATATTTAGCTCCAAAATCAACTCCTCAAATATGTCTTATACTAAGGGTTGGAGGAAGTACATGCTACACAACATTTTTAGCTTATAACAATAGGAAAAAACGTTGCTATAGGGAAAACATTACTAACTTCAGTCCTTAATATAAGATTTCATTTGTAGTGCAACTTGCATTATTGTCATAAGCTTAAAATGTTTATACTTTGAATAGTGCTTGTTGATATTTTTAAAACAAAAAGTACCTGGAGTTGGTGGCCTGGCGTCAACTTGTCCGCCAGTTTCTATGTCTCTCACCATAGGCCTAAGCAAACCAAAGCTGTTACAACCTTCAATGTCGTATCCTTCATTGGGAAGCACTATCCTCCAAAATTACAAGTTAATTATTCACATTTTCATTAGCGAAAGAGAGAGATGCATGTAAAAAAGGTATTAGATATAAAAAAGAGAATGTACAATAATAGACGATCTTGGTGATGGAATCCTGAGGATCATTACAACTCTTAAAAGCACTAGGCATTCTGGCTAGAAGCTGGAGACATGTCAGGTCATTTTTATTCTTCTTCATAACCATACTACTCTTATCCATATTCATGATTATCCAAAGAGCTACAACTGCACACACATACTCCGTGTAATTAAACATCTTTCATCCGAATTAGGGCTAGCATGTTCAGAAAATTGAAGGCCATTAAAATGATATTACATGTGGTCCTTAATATAAGAATTAGTATGGTTGGGGGTTGGATTTGGTCTTAAACATAAGATTTAAATACACTTTGTCCCTGTATTTATAGTTTTTTCCCTTAAACCATCCTTATTAATTACACATGTTAAGTGAGTTTATATTAAAGGATATCAATGCAAATAATTTAAGAGAGGGTATTTTAGAGAAACCAGCACACATTCTTAACATATACTCTTCTGGTCCTTGACATAGAGACATATTTACCTAATTTGATTAGATAAGAAAGTTAGTTGAGTTAGTTAATATTTCATGTATTTTCTAAAACATTCTAGTTATCTTTCTTAATTCACTCATCCCCTCTCCTTTTCTATTATAGTTGATAAAGTATCAGTAAAGATAAATTAGGAAAAGATTAATAAACATGAAAGCTATGTCTTATATTTAGGATCAAGATCAACTCCCCAAATATGTCTAAATATGCTAAAATTATTTAAATAGATCTTATATTAAGGACCAGAGATAGCATAAAATTTTAGATTAAAATAGGCTTACCGAAGCATTGATTGTTCACACTAGCATGAAGAATGGTCTCTCCAGGGCTTTGTTCATGAATTTTCATGTCACCTCCATCTACACGTTTCACCAAATGGCTCAGCATCTTTAGGTTACCAAACTTGGCAGCCTTGAACACTGGCGTTTCACCTTTTAAGTTTTTCCACTCCAGCAATGGCCTTCTCTTCTCTTCCTCTCTCTCCTCCTTCTCCTCCTCCGGCAGCTCTGCTATCTCCTCCTCCTCCTCCACGGCCAGCTCCGGCGGCAAAGGTGTGGTCCTTTCGAAATCAAGTACGATGTCAGCCGTCGCCACCGTACTGCAATTGACCGCGATGTCATGAAGAAGGGTGTTGCCTTGACTGTTCTTCTTCCTAAAGGCACGCCACTTTTGTTCTTCAGATAGATTTCCCAGCATCTCCTTCAAGATTTCTGGATCCTCGGAGCGAGCTGCCATGGTGATGGCAGTGTTCCCCAACAAGTCAAAATCTTTGAGCAAATCTTCCTTATTATCAGCGAAGATTTTCATGAACTTGTCCCATTCTTTGGACCTATAAGCTCTGTGAGCTTCTCTCAGTGTTTCGCTGAACGGATCTCCCTCTATCTTAATCTCACTACTCTTCTTTCCCATTTTCCTCTCTCGTCCTGTTGCACACACTTGTGCTCAAAGTGCGGGTCTGTTTAGTATTTATATACGAACCGTGTGGGGGAATCTCACAAGTTTTCTTTATACCTTCCTACCACTCAGTACCTATTTAGAAGTCATTTATATTTTATACTCAAAAAATAATCCATTTAATATTTTTCTTGATCTGTGAGAATGAGATACAAATGGCATATAAGTAGGCACTGAGTGGCATTTTTTTTGCGTGAAATTCAAGATTATTGTTATTTGTGTCTTGTGTAGTACTCCCTCATAATCTTAATATAAGACATAGTTACTTATCTTGATTAGATTAAGAAAATTAGTTAAGTTAGTTAATATGACATATATTTTTTAAAACACCACCCAAGTCATCTTCCTTAATTCCTTCATTCCCCTCCTTAATTATTGTGGAGGCAGTATCAATAGGAGTAAATTAGGAAAAGATTGATAGATATAAAAATTATGTCTTATATTTAGGACCAAGATCAACACTTCAAATATGTTTTATATTAAACACTGCAGGGAGTAATAATGTCCTAAATTTTTGACCCAGCACCTATTTGAAATTGGGTTATTCCATTTTCACTGTTCCTGCAATTTATAATAATTACTGATAGTCATGGTATCGTGTGTAATTTGATTTTATTATTTTAAGTCTAGCTTGTTTCAATTTTAAATTTTATATGATAATGATTTGTGTTAAAATATAATAACTGTAAGGCTTATCTTTTATATTTTCAAACTACAGGAACTAATTTCTTATTCCCCTGATCCTAAATATAAGACAGAGTTGACTTTTTTTGGAGAGATTAAGAAAGTAAAAGAAGTTACTTAATCATATCATATGCTATATATCCTTAAATTATATATCAGTTTATTAATCAAACTAATTAGTTTGGAGGAAAAAACACAAATACAAATATTTTAAAATAATTTAATTAACTTACTTAATTTCTCTTAAAAAATCAACTTTATCTCATATTTAAAGTTGGAGGGAGTATCATATTTCATGCGTGTGTAAGAGAGAGATTGTTGAAAATGACCTCCGTAGTCCGTACGTAAGTGCTTTACTCATCGTTCTTTTTTGTTTCTGCAATGGATTAAAGTAATAATATTCTTTTCTTGCAAAAACAAGGAGCAAAAATAATACCTTCTTTTTTAAAATATTTATCAACACCTATGGTCGTGTGTGTGTAGAATCCAATCGATGACAAGTTTTTCACTGTTCAGATGTCTTGAATAATACGGATATTCTTTAAACATGTCCAATAATAGCGGTTTAAATCCAAAGTGTGGAGATATTGTACAAGCCAAAAAAAAAAAGTGGAGATATTGTACGTAACTAATCTGCGTTCTGAATTATTGCTGGTGTTCTAATTCAGGGGAATGACAGGTTCAAACGATTCAATTAATTCAATATTAGGGTCAAAAGATTTGAGATCAAAATAAGGACTAGAGATTTTTTTTTTCCTCAAAGATTTGATACTGATATTCTTTCTTTAATACTCTTATTCTTTGATTTATAACTTCGTTACCACTAATTAACAAGTGAGATTAGTCTATATATGAAAGAAAAATGAACATTTAACTATTGTCAAATGACTTTTTAAATATTTGATACTCATATTCCCTTATTTGCAATTTTGTGACCACTAATTGCAAGTGATATTTGTCTATTCATGAAGGAAAATGAATAGTTTTCATGACTCTTAGTACTACTTATTTATCTAATTTAGGGAGGTCAAGGAAGCTAAATAAATTAATTGATTATAACATGTGGCATGATCTCTCTAAAATACTTTTATATAACACTATACTATAATATACTCTCTCCAATCCCTAATAGAAGACATATTTACGTAATTTGATTAGATTAAAGAAGTTAGTTCATATGACATGCATTATCTAAAACACCCTAGACATCTTCGTTAATTCCTCTTCCCCCCTCCTCCTTGACTTATTATTGAAGAAATATCAATAAGGGTGGATTAGGAAAAGATTGACAAATATGAAAAATATGTCTTATATTTATGATCAAAATCAACTCCAAAAAATGGCCTATATTAAGTACTAAAGAGAGTATCAGTTTATAGATTAGACATATTAGTTTAGAAAAAATTAATAAGTATTATAGATAAAATGAAAAAATGTCTTACATTTAGAATCAAAATTCACCTCCAAACTAGGTCCTCCATTTAGGACTAAAAGAGTAATTTGATTCTCATATTCCTAGATTCGTAACTTCTTAATCATTAATTTGCAAGGAGATTTGTTTATCATTTGTTTTGCACCTTGGCAATCATAATTTACCTGTGTGATTCGTCATTTTACAAGAAGGGCATACCAATAAATTCACTATTGAGATCAAATCACCAAATGGCCCTCTTTCCTTATTACCAAAATTTTTAATCCTTAAATAAGATTAATAGCGCCCCCCACTCCCACAGGGAGAGGGGTGTCTCCATTGATTTCCCTCTCTATTCACTCTCCATTGAGTGTATCTACCATTAGATCAACTTTCAATGGTTGAGATTTACCATGGCAGATTTTTATTATAATAATATTTTTTAATATTATTAAATCTCAACCATTAAAAGTTAATCTAATGGTAGATACACTCAATGGAGAGTGAATAGAGAGGGAAATCAATGGAGACACCCCCAAAACCCCCAAAAAGTTTAACATTCTAATCATCACTTTTAATTGCATCCAATTCGTTTTTGATTTGATGAAGTGTGCAGTCCGATGTCAAAATTAGCTTATCCTTATTATGCTAAAATCTAACTTTTGCAGAGTAATCAAAACGGATTGGAATAGCAGTTTGGCTCAAAAACAGGCGAATCAGTCAGGAAACCGGTCCGGTCCGGGCATCGACTAGGTCACCTTTTTTTTTTAAATCGATTTTTTATTTTTCTTTAGAATTTCATATTAATAACCTTGAAAGCTTCACTTTCTCACTGGTTTGGTCTCGGATTAGCTCCGGTTTGACTCTGATATGACCCACTGACCCTTGATCAAATGCCCCGGTCGATTTAGTAATTGGTCCGAGTTTAATTACCTTGAACTTTTGAACTAAAAATAAAACTGTTTAAAATATAAAAAGAGAATGAAAAGAAAAATCTTAACCTTAACGGATATGGTATTTTATTTATTAGAATGACTTTCAAGTCAATTAGCCATATCATGTCTCTTGATTAAGGATAGATCAAGAAAACTGGGTTTAGATCATAATACTCTCAAATCTATCACCGTCTCCTATTTGTGTACAAGATTAATGGGAAGATCTCAAAGTGAGTTCTTCAATTTGTGCACGCTTTTTCATGAATCCGAAATCTATTATACAATACATTTATCATTCTCATTCCTTAACTCGATTATCTTGGTTAAAGACTTTTATCTCTGTGCAATGTGAGCTATAATCATTATTAAGCTTCTCTCCTATCGTATTAAATTGTGTATGAATCATTAAATTGTGTATGAATCACTTGATTGGAGAGAATCTTTATTGGGAGGCAAAGCTCTGATAATATTATCATTGCTCAAGAGATTGTACACACTATAAGAACCTCAAAAGAAAGAAAATGTTTCATGGTTTTCAAAATTGATGTTGAAAAAGTTTTTGGCACACTGTCTTCGAATTAAACGAAGTTATAAAAGTATGTGTGTCTGTCCTTTATCATTCTTTTCCCCCCTAACTCTAATATTCTAAAAGCATAAATATATATGCACACATACAAACATATTCTTTGCTTAAAAAACAAAAAGTAAAAGGAAGATGCAAAAGAAAATTATACTCAAGTAGCTTCTATTTTCAATTTGAGCACCACACGCAACACATGAATAGGTACACAACAATATTTCCAAAAGGAAAAAAAGAGACAGCAAAATGTAACCCCAATCGTTGCATCTTAACTCTTCAAATAGTGTAGTCATGATCACATGGCATCCCTCACTTAAAACTTTGGGTGATTCGTTCATTACAGAATCATTTAAACTTCGAATGGTACGCTCTTGTTTTAAAGCCTTTTTTGCTTAGTGGTGAATTTTCCAAAACTTATTCCAAGTTCTTTGCTTAATTAATAATTCATTCTTTTCAAAGAATCACATATATAAAGTTCTTCACTTTTTCTAAGAATTGCTTCGAGCATTTCATATAGAAAAATTCCTTGATACTGCAAGTATAAATATGGCAGAGAAAGGAATATTAGAGGCCCAGAGACCATAATAAAGTAGTAATGCTGTCCTACAAGAAGTTTACACAATACCCGTCCAATTAAGCATGTGCTCCAGAAGGGAAGGGAATTTGGTAGCTGGCTGGGTTGTTAAAACTTCGTTGGAGGGGTCGTGTCCTAGTGGCTAGGAGTGGAGACCTCCAGCTTGCTTGCAGAAGCTACTTGATACGGATGTTGGAAGAATTGTGTTTGATAATGGATAGACTAAGTACCTATTTTAAAACTGATTATGTTATTTTTCTACGGTATTGCTTTGTTGGTTATTTTATTTCGTGTTTGTAAGAACCATTTCTAGTTCAATGAAGTTAACTTATCTTTGCTGGCAAAAAAAAAAAAGAATTCAAGCTAATCAAAACAACTTAGTGGCCTAACTAAAATGAATTATTAAATCCACTAAAAAATGAATCATTAAATTAATTAAAAACGCATATAGGAAAAAGGCACCAAACAATCAAGGAAACAGCTAATATTTATTCATCCTCTATTTGCTTCAATGAAATGCTCCCACTTGGTGATTGGTTTCCAAAACTCTGTAGTCAGCCTGGAGCTCTCTAGTGTCTGTAAATTTAGTGTTTTTTTAACCATTTATAAACATGTATTGACTAATTCTACGGTCTGCATTCCAACTTACCTGTATCAATGAATTATCCTCAAATGTCTCATAAAGTTCTACTTATTAATGACTGTGCAATGAGGTACTTAGATATATCCTTATCATATGTGCAAATATATGTTGAATTATAAATTCAATATCCTTTGGTATTTAATTAGTGGTTTATCTTAGAATCCTTTTCCAATTAGTTCATCTAAAACACTCAAATCTTACTATATAAGTTGGCCAAACAAATAGTATAAAGACCAAATAAAATTGGAGTGAATAAAGAAAAGAGTCAATCTCAAGGTCCCAATTAACCGGAGCATTTTTTTGTTTACAAAGGCAAAGCAAAGCTTGATGATTACAATGACCACTAACTCAGGGTCCCGTACGGCTCGTGCGAGTACACACTGGACTCTTGATGGAAGAGATCCACACACTGCCAAGGAGATAACCCAATCTCTACATAATCCTGACTATTTATGTGAGCCTTACGTGCTAAGAAATCAGCACATCTAAGGCTTTCCCTGAATGCATGAGCAATCTCTAAATCCCAGTCTCTATAGATAAGTGATTTGGTAGCAATTATGACATCGTACAATGGGTGTTCGACCCCACAGCCAACCGATAGTAAATGCATAGCCTGTATGGAGTCTGTAAAAAGCTTGATCTTCTTCAACCCCATCTGCTTGCACACTTGAAGGCCCTGTCGGATTGCATGGATTTCCGCAGCAGTAGGGAGATTGTATCCTAACTTCTGTTGAAATCCACGCATCCAATTGCCTTGATAGTCACATATGACGCCTCCACATGCTGCTTGTCCACCTATAAGTATAGATCCGTCCACATCCACGCGTACGAAGCCTGGATCTGGGGGTTCCCAACACCCTCGACTCCTCTCCGAGACCTGGAATATTTGATGATGAAATCTACCATTTTGCACCCCTTCAAACATATGATACATACACCGATGAACAATCCCTTGCTGGTTTTCTGATGTTCCTTCAAACACCTTGTTGCATCGGTTCTTCCATAAGAGCCAACATATAAAACTGAACACTCTCTGCCATAGCCATCTTGCAACCTTCCTACTACCCAAGCTGAACTGTAGATTCCACTTGAGCCACTCCTGCAAATTACCAGAGAAAAACATAATATAATATAAATCGTTAGTTATAGAAAGCCACACTCTCTTTGCCTGCTCACAGTCTCTCAATATATGAAGAATACTCTCCTCACTGTCACACTCAAAAGGGCAGGTGTTTGGAACACTCAAAATATGGTGCGCTCTTAACTCTTTAGTAGGTAGCCTCTCATGGAATACTTGCCACATAAAAATCTTAACCCTTTTCGGAACTTCCCAGCGCCACAAATTCCGCCAGTGAGGCATAGGACTGTGCTCTTGCTGGTAATAGATACTGTCATATGCTGACTTTACACTAAAATTTCCATCTGATGATCTCCTCCAACAAATCCTATCATCCTCATTCGCCGTAGGAGGATTGACAGTCATGATTTTATCCACGACCCAGTTGGGAAGGAAACATCCCCATTTTGCTCTGTCCCACTGTCCTGACTGAGTAACAAATGAGCAAACTCGTGCCCCCATGTCTAGTAGGTGCTCGTTTCTCTCGATGTAGAACTTTAGAGGTCTGTTTAGAGGGGCCCAATGGTCTTGCCAAGCCTGGGTATTTCTTCCACTTCTTAAGAGACTACCAACTCCTCTCTTGAAATCTTCCCATACTGCCACTATACCACTCCACACAGCCGATTGATTACGCCATTTGTGAACCTGAGGAAATGAAACAATCCCACATAAGTATTTCTGAAGTAAACATCTAACCCACAAAGCTTCCGGTTGAGTCACCAATCTCCAGCACAGCTTCATGAGGAAAGCTTTGTTCTGGCAATGTAGGTCTTTTAAACCTAAGCCTCCCTCATTCTTCCTTCTTTTTAAAACATCCCATGCTACCAAATGCATTTTCTTGGAATCTTCATATTGGTTCCAAAAGAAATCCCTACTCAATTTTTTAATCAAAGCCAACACCTCTTTCGGGATCATAGTAGATTGCATCTGGTACTGTAGAATTGTTGATAGGACTGATTTTATCAGGACCGTTCTACCTGCCATACTCAGGTATCGTCCTTTCCAGCTTGATAATTTTGACCTCACCTTTTGAATAAGTGGGGCGAAGGTCATCTTAACCATACGTTTGTGCAGGATTGGGTCTCCCAAGTATTTTCCAAGGTCGGCGGTTAGTCCAATCCCCACCTTCCGACTCATCTCATATGCCCTATTAAAGTGGACATTTCTGGACACAAACATTTTTTATTTATTCAGGTTTATCCTGTGTCCCAAAACCTGACAAAATAGTTACATAACATTCCTCAATTCCTCCATCTGCTTAGTATTAGCTTCACAAAATAGGACTAGATCATCTACAAAGAATATGTGAGAAATCTGTGGTCCCGTATTACTCATCTGGAATGGCTTCCAATTTCCCAATTCCACTTCCTGATGAATGAGTTGGCCTAGGAGCTCCATGCAGAGTACAAATAGATACGGGCTCAGGGGATCCCCTTGTCGCACTCCCCTGGATGGCCTAAAACTTCCCAAAGCTACACAATTCCATATAACACTCATGGAAGCTGTTGTGACACAATGCATAATGAGCTTAACAAAATCTGCACTCAAACTTAAGCTGTGAAGTGAAAATTCCAGGAACCGCCGGTCTAGCCTATCATACGCCTTTTCCATGTCTATCTTCAAAGCAATATAACCTTTCTTACCCCTCTTGGTTCTCAGAGAATGAATTGCTTCCTGAGCGATAATGATATTGTCCACCCCCTGTCTACCTGCTATGAAGCTGCACTGATTTTCTGCTACCAGGTGACTCATAATGCCCTTGAACCTATTAGCAATAACCTTACTGAGAATCTTGAAAGTAACATTACAGAGGGAGATCGGCCAAAAGTCCTTCAAGGAGGTAGGATGGTCAATCTTTGGTATAAGGACAATATTCGTCTCGTTTATAGCTTGGATGTCCTCCAGGAAAGAGAAAGTTCTGCTCACCAATTCACATATCTTATGCCCAACTAGATTCCATTGCATTTGGAAAAAATGAGGGTGCAAACCATCAGGTCCTGGAGCTTTAAATGCTCCCATCTCAAAAGCTGCATTCTTTATCTCGACTAGGGAGACCTGTCTCTGTAGAAGTTCTAACTGACGAGCTTCCAATAAAGGAAAATTTGCCCTCCAAGGCGAAAAAGGTGTTGACAAGCCCTCTGCTGTAAATAATTTCTTGAAGTAGTCCAGAGCCATACTCCTCATTTGCCCCTCATCCGAAACCCAGTTACCATCATCATCTTACAGAGCGTCGATTCTACTCCTCTTCCTCCTAGCTATGACACTAGCATGGAAATACTTAGAGTTCCTATTACCACCACTGAGCCACTTGCATCTTGATTTTTGGAACCATACCAATTCCTCCTGCAATGCACATTTCTGATACATATCCCAAAGCTGTTTCTCTAGCCTGTGGAGACCATTTTGACAACATCTGCTACGTCTTACACGGTCAATCCCTTCCAATCTTCTGATGATTTCTCGCTTTTTTTCACCACATTCCCCACTATTTTATCGTTCCACTCCGATACAAACTTTGTGAACCGATTTAGACCTTGTAGCCAGTCATTCCCCTGCCATGATTCCTTAACCACATCGCTGAAGCCTTCTTCAATATTCCATGCAGCCTGATAAAGGAATCTAGACCTCCCTCTACTACTACACATTGAACCTGTGTCCCCCCAAAACAACTACAACACGATGATCTGATTTGAACCTGAGATTGTGGTAAGTTTTGGCCTGGGGATTTTTAATATCCCATTTGAAATTGCAGAACACACAATCCAGTCTCTCCTTCACCCCAATGTTCTCCCAAGTGAATCTGTCCCCTACAACCGGAATTTTAATCAAGTTGCATCCATGAACACAATTTTGAAACTCCTGCATTGAACTATATAAAGGAACTACCCCCCTTCTTTATCCCGAGGGCTAAGAAAGGCGTTAAAATCACCTAAAACCAGCCATGGAATGGTCACAGACTGGCTAATTGAGCCCAAAGCCGACTATAGCTCTCTTCTCTTCAATACAGTAGTGTCACCATAGACAAAAGATACAAACATTGGATCCTAGCCATTTTTATCTGAGATTCTACAATGCAACAACTGAGTATTTGAAGCTACATACTCTAGTTGACATTCCCAATTATTCCAAAGAACCCAAATGCCCCTGCATAACCCGTTGCTTCAACTCTCTACCAATCAGAAAAACCCAAATTTCTCACAACCTTCTTAGCTCTACTGCCATTAATTCTAGGTTCAACTAACCCCATAACATTGATCCCATATTTTTTAACCACATCCTTAAATACCCTAGGAAAAACACGGCTTCCCGCCCCACAACAATTCCAGGCAGAGACGATCATATAAATTATGAGGGCTGAAAATAAAGACAACAAAACTTATCTGGTGGCTTTGCTCCCATCATTACGACTACCTCTAATTGGGATATTGGGCGCATATCCATTCTTTGCTCGTGTTGGCCTTAGTCTCCATTGTTACCCTTAAAAGGCACCATCGCCAATGAGGAATCAGCTGTAGATTTTCTATTTTCCTGGATTTCCGATTCATGAGCTATTTCCTAATTACTCTGGTTCATTATCTCACTAGTCTGGTCTTTAACACGAGTCTGGTCTTTTATTGCAATGGTGTCCACTCCATATGTTGATTATATCGGCCCATTAACTTCCAATCTCCCTCTAATTACTTTATGGATTCTTGGACCCACAGACTTGCTTGACCGAGTTTCATTCTTCTCACCTAGGCCCATATTAGTTTTAGAGCCCAAACCCAACTTCATGGTCCCACCTGATTCTCCCTTTCTCATGTTAATACCCTTCCCTTTCCTTACAATTGAAGTCCACTTTTTGGCCACCACGTGATCTCCTATCTGCAGGATTACAGACGCTCCTCTAACCAACAACTTGACAGATCCGACACTTCGCCCCCTACTTGCTGATGTGCCGACCTCCCCATCCATCACCTCTTTTCCTTCCCTTCCTTTAGAAACCCCAATCGGCTTAGGATCCACCCCCTCTTCAGTCTCCGTACATGCTAACACAGTAAATCTGGATTGGGATCCTCTTTCCATCGCCATACCTTCTGAAGCAGCAGACTGCTTCTTGACACCAACTCTGACCCTTCCCTCAGACCACCTCGAACGTCGTGCCTTGCTTGGTCTCTGAACTAGCATCCAAGGTCCGAACTGCTCGTCCTTCGCTGGAAGCTTGATTCCTGACGAGGACTGAGAGACCACGGTAAGATTCAAAGATTGGTTTGAACACTCTAATTTCTCGCTATCTTCTGTCATCACCGAAGCTTCATTTTCAGATCTTACTTTCTAAGGACACAGATCCTTTTTGTGACCATATTTGCCGCATGTGAAGCAAATGAGCCCCAAACCTTCATACTCAATATTAAATAGCGCTGATGCTGAAATGATTCTAGGAACTAATTTTTTTTGCAGATCCAGTTCCACACAAATCCTGGCATATCTTCCTCTGTGGATCTTCACTTCTTCATCCTCTAAATTTTCTATTGATTTAATATCCACTTTAAACGTCTTGCCAATCAATCCCCTAACCTCCACATACATTCTTTATTGTAGTACAGCGTGGCACATTTGGGATTATGACCCAAGTTGCCACTCTTCCTAGTGGATTGTGGAATGGGTCAAAACAAGGAGACCACCTCTGCACTAAAATGGTATGTTGGTCAATCGTCCACGGTCCATCCAAGAAGATTTTCTTGTACTGTTGTCCCCAATTCTCAGGATCCTTCAACTGCACAACATAGCAGTTATTGGGTAGATCAATTAACTCAAAGTTCAAAATTCGCCAAATTCTGCTCAGGTGTTGTTTTAATTTGTAAAAATTTATCTTAGCCCCCAGAATTGTAATAATCAGAGCGTTATTCCATGGCTTCGCCCATCTGTTATATTCCTCAAGAGACATGTTCAAAGTTGGATACACCTCCATCAACTGCTTCAATTCATCTGAAGGTTCAGGTATCTCCTAGGACATATCCATTAAATCAAAAAGCAAGGGATCTCCATCCAAACGCGAGCTGCCATATGCCACACCGTTATAATCTGATCCCTTAAAATGAAAAAGCGAGTCTTTATAAGATAACCCACTACTCTCAGTTATGCTGGAAATTAAATTCCTCTGGACTTGCTCCTCTGCTTTTTCCTCAGACTTCTCCAAACTGACGCTCCTAACAGAGATCGTAATACTTTCCTCCGCTGGGCTCTTTCCCCTTCCAGTAAGCGTATTAGCCTCTTGAACCTTGGCCGCCGATGAAACCCGGCCACCAGGATCCTCCATCAGGGAAAAACTTTAAATGGCACATATTCCAATAGACTAATTCTCACTCCTCTCTAAAACCTCACGACTTAAAAATCTTTTCAACTATAAGTCATTTTTTTTAACCGGGTAAAAAGACCTTTTTGTATTAGTGATTATTAATCGGAGCATTTTAGTAACGTTGTAACATCGCATAAAATTAAAGTTTTGTTTTGAATGTTAGGAAATTATTATTGGACTAATTGGGTAGTTTGAATATATTAATCTTCTCCATCTTCTAATGTTTCCCCCTTTTTTAACGACTACCGTAATATTCTAGCCAAAAGCTTGAGCCGCGATATATTGTTTATCGCTTAGGGGAAAAAAGTAAATGGGAAAATTTTGAAAAGAAAATGCCTTCTTTTTTTTACTTTAGGACCAAATACATAACGTATCAGTGGTTGTTAGAATTCAAGTATGAACATAACAAATGATTGAATGTTAGAATCGGTAATAGCCTTGTAAAAGATTAAGCAAAAAACCACAAACTCCAATCACAAGGCTTCCAAATACAAACATTACAAACTCCTTTAGTTGAAAAAAGTATGGGCACAAGTCTTTGGGAAAACCATATCCCCAAAAGTTAGTTGTTAGAGTTAGTGAATCTAAAGTCTTATAAGTCCCATCTTTCAAGGAAATTCACCCGATGTCCCAACGACTTTATACTACTGCACTTCACTTAGTGCTTCACTAATTGTAATGAGTTCCACATCGGATGGGTTTCTTTAAAAGATGGGCTTTGTAAGCCCTTGGATTCCTCAACTCCAACAGCTAGTTTTAGATTGTAGTTCTCCCAATGACTTGTGCCCAATACAAAAACATAAATCAACATATTAAAAATCTATACTAAGTACTATTTTTTGCGTATTTAGCCGCCTAGCTTTTTGCTTGATTGACAGACTGAAGTCGCCTTCTTAAAAAGCTTGAAGAGCCTTGGAATCTTCTTATAAAGTGGGAATTCAACCAAGGCAAATACGGTGACAGGAAAGAGCACAGTACTAAACACCAAAGTTGAAGTCCATGCTTCCATTGCAACCTAATTATGATCAAAATGGTAGCACTAAAAGCAACACTTAGTTTTTGATTTAGAGATTTATGGAAATGGCGCATGGACAATGCATAACCACTAAAGCCAAAGAGAAGGCAAGCACCACTATGTCCATGATAGTGAAGAATATGAACACTGGAGATCTAAAGAAATTGGCTGGTATAAGTCACAGTGAAGACCACCCTGGCCACCAGGACTGCCGCCATGGAGCAAGACTAAGTTGTTTCTTTTATCAATTTTTGGGCATCTGCAAGCAAATTATCATGCTCTATGTCCAGAAGATCTCCTTCTATTAGTAGCTCATTGTCACAATGCAAGTGAAGATGAGTTGTACTACGACATATTTAAGCATTTATAACGCTTAGTACAAATGGTTACAGCTAATAAATGTCATGTCTGTCAAGGTAGAGGTCACAAAAAGATATATAACACTTAAAAGTAATAGCTAACTATGCACATCGTCATGAATTATGAGGTAGAATTAGCGAAAACAAAAAAATAATGGTTGTAATTAATAACCGTTATTTATTTAGTGACAAAAGTGACAGTTCTTTTGAAACAACCGTCATGTAATGATTACAAATGATTCGTCTTCATATCCTTATATCAACAAAGACAAAACACAACGGTCTTCAAAAACAACCGTCATCTAACACCCCATCGCCACCTCATAAGTCATAAACCTTTGTAATCCATTAGACTTTCATAATTAATCAGTTAGACCTCTATTTCAACTCACTCATTCCTTGTGACTTTTACTACTTTTCTTTATCTACTTCCTCCTTTTCCTTCATCATGTTAAGTTCCCTGGGAGCTCCTCGGCTGCCGCCACCCCCTCCTCCTCCTCCACCTCCTCTTGAAATGGAGGCTCTGATGCAAATGTTGGCAAGCCTTGACTGTGACACAAGGCATCTCGTAGCATACACCAAAACACTGAATAGGAAGTTGAACCACACACTTGTTAGTGCAAGCGTTTCACCCAAAAGGGGGGTGAATTGGGTGATACCAGAAATTTCGTTGCGTATAAGAAAATTAACAGAATATTTAAAGCAGTTGAGAGCAAAGAGAAATATCACTAAAGTGTACACCGGGAGAAATACTGGTTCGGCCACAACCACTTTGACCTACGTCCAGTCCTCAGAGCGTCTCTGAGAGTTTCACTATATTCTCCAAGATTCAGTGGGTTCTTGGCACCTCAGTACACAGCAAGTTCCTTCACTTGGATACTCGCTCCCCTTTACACGTTGTAATCAAATCCCCAACTCAAGGTTCCACAACCTTAAGTTGTCTCAATAACAAATATTGAGTTTGTAATGAAAAACTCTCTCACAGAGCAAATATATAATCACTGTAGTATAATGAATGAGTATAAGAAAACAAAGCACTAAGAGTGTGTTGATCAGTATATGTTCGTGCGTTCTTAGTTGTTGTTTATGCTCTTTAAATGCTCTATATATATAGATGATTTGTAGTGTCCGTTGGAAGCAATTCAAACATGTCCATTAGAGTCACGCAGCAACGGTTGACCATTCTTCAAATTTGAAAATGTTCTGTTTGCGGTAGGTAGCAGTAGGTGAATGTTCAGACTTTTATTTGACTTTTCACTTCTGGCATGATCTCTTCAATGTTTCTCTGCAAATGTACTTAGAATACTAGTACAATGAAGAGTTAATCATATAGAAAATAATTCAATAAACATTGGATCAAGGATTTGTTTTCTGGACTTCATTACTCGAGTGGCTACTCGAGTGATCATGCTCATTACTCGAGTAGTCCCTCGAGTAATCCTATCAAAAATATGACAGAGAGTAATTCAATATATTTCATAAAATATTACTCAGGTAAGACATGGAGTAAGATATATCACAAACCTTGGAAATACCAGATTACTCGAGTGGTTACTCGAGTGGCCATGTATTTTCCTCACAAGTTACTCGGGTGCTTCCTCCAGTAAGCTGATTACTCAAGTGATGACTCGAGTGGCCATGTCTTTTCTTCACAAGTTACTCGCGTGAGCCCTCGAGTAAATTTCAAATAAGTTTGCAGATTACTCAGTTACTCCCTCAATGTTATTCAAATCTTGGCCGAGAGTTTGCCTACCTGATTACTCAAGTGGCTACTTGAGTAATGCTTCAAATAACTCTGTAGTTTACTCAAGTGCTCCCTCGAGTAATGCCTTTTTCTCACATGGTTACTCGAGTGGCTACTCGAGTAAATTGTTTCATTTCTTGGCCGAGAGCTACTAGAATATTTTTGACCTGGTTACTCGAGTGGCTACTCGAGTAAAGCCTTTTCTCATGTTTTACTCAAGTGGCTACTCGAGTGATGATTCATATAACTTTACAAATTACTCGAGTGGGTACTCGAGTAACTTCTTCCAAATTTTGGCAGTGCTTCCGAAAACATTTTCTTTCAACATTACTCGAGTGCCTACTCGAGTAACAGTGTTCCTTACTCGAGTGGTCACTTGAGTAAACATAGACAAAAACTGCCAGTGATGTTCTTCCTTTGCTCTTTCTCTCAAATCTTCTTCATTACTCCAGTGCTTACTTCAAGTAATGCTTTGTTTGCCATTTATTTTCTTTATTCAAATTCATTTGTTATCATATCCTCTTTTATCATTAGTCCAATCTTTGTTATCATCAAAACGTATGGGATTTACTAACATTCTCTCCCTTTTAATGATGACAAAACTTGGTGATTTTGAACAAAGTTTTTGAAATTGAGTTTTCAAACATATGCTTCTTAAATACTTTTCATATGAAATCTTTTGTTCAATTTAAACTTGAAAACTCTTTTGAAATAGCTTATTAAAGATCTTTTCAAAGTTTTTGTTCTTATTTACTTGTTCACCTTACATACACAATTGAAAAATTATTAGTCCCATAATGCAATATATCTTCAGTGAAATTTAACTTTAATGGCATAAAGAAACAAATTGCATAAAGAAGAATTCATTACATAATCAAACTTAGAGTTCAAAATTAAAAGCGCCCTAAAGCCCGTACACCCATATCCCCTATGCATTTACTCAGCCATTGATCACAAAAACACTCAGGCTCTTCTCCCCCTTTTTGTCTTCATCACAAAGGTGGAATCAATCATGAGAAGGAGTAGATGGCTTGGCTGTTGAGATAGGAGTGACAAGAAATGCCAAAAATTCTTATGAACTATCTGAACTTGAAGAATTTGAAGATGATGGTTTAGGGTCTGAAGGTTCACTGGGGGTGTCTGAAGATCCTCTGGAGGATTCATTGGAGATGATGGGTAAGAAACCAGAGAAGTAAGAAACTAGAGGAAGTAGAACTTGAAGAATCTGAAGATGATGGTTTAGGGTCTGAAGGTTCACTGGGGGTGTCTGAAGATCCTCTGGAGGATTCACTGGAGATGATGGGTAAGAAACCAGAGAAGTAATTTCTACTTCCTCTGTAGCAACAGGTGAAGACACAAGTACCTCCTCAGTGCGTGTAGGTAAGGCAATGGGAGTAGATATGGGCTCTGGCTGAATAGGCTGAGGTGGATCATTAGTGGTGATGTGGATTGGCTCGGATGTGTCAGGGTCAGGCAAAGAGAACAAGAGATTACTGGGTCCAATCTCAGAGGGTCTATGCTTAGTAGGTATAGAAGGTCTAGGTTGAGAGACAGGTATGGGCTTAGGAATAACAGAAAGGACCAGGAATAGGGGAGCTTGATGCCATAGCATCAAATCTGGAAACAATGGATCTCAGAAGCTCACCCTGGGCACGTTGTTCAGATAATAACTCTTCGTGACTCTTATTCATTCTCTCCACAAGTTGTCCCATCTTCTCATTCATATAGGTTACCAACTCCGCATTGGTATTCACAATGTCAATATGAAAACTCTTTAGAATATTCTCCATGAATGTTTGCATTGTGGCACCAAAGAAAGAAGGAGACGATGTGTTGGCTGGAGCAGAAGACTGTGTGTCATCCATTCGACTAGTTGCATGTTAGTCTTCTTCTTCTTCTTCTTAGGACTTGCTTCTAGAGGAGTCTTCAGAGGAATCTCAATGTTCAACTTTCCAATTTGATTCCTCCCAACTAGTGTTATCCTCTCAATCAGCTCCTTACTCTCCAAGTACCAAATCTTATTCTTCTTTAGGAACAAGGAAATAAGTTGAGGATAAGGCATTGGAGTTGTAGGTTTTCCTTCATACACTACTACAGAATATAGATACTGCTACCCTAAAAGATGTCCCTTTTTAAAATAGGGACGTCTAAAACATAGGCGGTGGCATTTTTGTAATTATGTGTGGGACCTTGGTAGCTTTAGACGTCCCAAATTCAATTTGGGACGTCTAAAGTTAAAAAAAAAATTTAATATTTTTTTTTACTTTAGACGTCCCAAATTGACACTTTAGACGTTCCAAATTCAATTTGGGACGTCTAAAGTAAAAAAAAAAAAAAAAATTTTTCCACTTTAGAAGTCCCAAATTCAATTTGGGACCTCTAAAGTGATGTCTAAAATAAAAAAAAAAAAATCTTACACTTTAGATGTCCCAAATTCCATTTGGGACATCTAAAGTGTAAAAAAAAAAAAATTTAATTTTTTTTTTAACTTTAGACGTCCCAAATTCAATTTGGGACGTCTAAAGTAAAAAAAAAAAAAATTTACACTTTAGATGTCCCAAACAAAATTCTAATTTGGGACATCTAAAGTGTAAAAAAAAAAAAGAAATTAAATATTTTTTTTTTATAGTTTAGACGTCCCAAATTCCATTTGGGACGTCTAAAGTCCCCACTTTAGACGTCCCAAATGGAATTTGGGACGTCTAAAGTAATTCAAAAATTTTCCCGCGACCTGTATTGAATATAAGGGACGCTCGTGCCTTATATTAAATAAAAGGAAGCTTTCCTTCCTTTCTCTCTCTCTCTCTCGCTCCCACAGCAGTTTTCAATTTCTTTGATAAGAGTTGCAGGGAAAGACCCACATTCTATAGATTCAAATAGCTTTTGCCTTCAGTGTTTTCGCCATCGTCCCCCCTCTCATCATGCCCTTCTATGCATAGCTTTTTCCTTCGGTGTTTTCGCCATCGTCCCCCCTCTCATCATGCCCTTCGATGCCTCTATTTGCAACGGTAACTCTCTCTTTATCACTTCTCAAATCTTACATGCTTGTATATTTATTATTATTATTATTATATAAGTTCCTCTCTTTTTTCACAATCAGATCTGGTACAGTGCATCTGGGTAAAAAATGGATTTTTTGAATTTTAAAGTTTGACTAAAAGAAGTTTGAACAAAGCTAGCAAAGTGGTGGAAGTGTGGGGATGCTAAAAAAGGAAATTCCGGAGCCAAAAAGAGAATGGAGAAAGCTAGCATTTATGTTCAACAAAACTATTACAGAGGATTCTCGTCTGAAATTCAAATGACTTTAGACCTCCCAAATTGAGATTTGAGAGGTCTAAAGTCCAACACAGGGGACTTTAGACGTCCCAAATTGAGATTTGGGACGTCTAAAGTCCTACACAGGGGGACTTTAGACGTCCCAAATCTCAATTTGGGACGTCTAAAGTCCTCCCTTTAGACGTCCCATTTTTTTCGGACGTCTTTTCTTAAAACATATTACGCCCCCCACATAGACGTCCCCCCAATTTTTGGACGTTAAAAGTGCCAAAATAGGGACGTTAAAACCCCTTTTTGTAGTAGTGATACCTATATCTCTTGATCTCAGCAAAGATATATTCTCCCAAATCCTTTTGTTCTTTGAGAAGCAATGAGGTGAATTTTCTGAAGTCCCTCTCAATGAAATGAGTAAAGTTATTGGATTTGTTCACTATGGCTCTAGAATAAATATACCATAAGACTCGATGAAAATCACACCTATGACTCGAATTGAAATTGAGGGGTACCACTATCTCACCAGGTCTTAGGATAGAGAATATCTAGTTTGAGTCAAGATTAGGGTAATCATCATCAGGAGGGTCCTCTATTCCTAACCAGGTATTGATTTTGGAGGGTGAGATTAGGATTTTCTGTCCTCTAACCTTAGAAGTCATTTCTTCTTCCACAGACTTCCTGAGAGGATCATTTATAGGTTCAAGGTTACAGTAAAAATGCCTCACAACTTTGGTGCAAAATGGGAGTTTAGCAGATAGCAGGGCATATAAGAATCAAGATAAGGACTCAGGTCGAATTTCAATACCACTTGAAGAACCTTGTAGTCAATGTAATGCATCTTGCACACATTTCTTCTTGCAAAGTGACTCAGGTACTTCTGAGATTCCTCAAGCTTGCTCACATTGAATCCCTTTGGAGGAAATGTAATTTCTTCATCCCTCTCTTCTGGTTGCCTTTAAGATTGCCCTTTCTTTGCTTCCTTAGATTGAAAAGCTTCTTCAACCATGCCTACCATGACTTTGGTAATCTTCTCGTCAATCTTGGGCTTTTTCAGAGGTTTTGGAGAAAATGTGGGTGTGTCAGATGAGTCAGAAGGAGGAGGAGATGGCTCTTTTGTTGCTTTGCCTCTTCTTGGAGGTGAACTCTTCTTGGTTTGAGCTCTTGTGGTAATGGGATCCTTAATCACAACCCCTTTCACCTTTGGCTTGGTTTGCGGCTTAGACATTGCTTTTGGTTTGGGAGAGATTTTTCTTTTCTTGGTAGGATGAGATGAAAGAGAATCAGAGGGTTTATATAGTTCAGAAGATTCAGAATGAGTGCTAAGATTGGGAAATTTTGTCCTCACCATTGTGATTTGAGAAAGACAAAGATTTCTGAAAATAGTGTCGACAGTCGTGAGAAATAGGGCAAAAGTTTCTGAGCAATCTGGGAGTTTTTAGAAGTTAAAAACCAATGGGTTTTGACGGAAATGAGAAGGGAAAATGATTGTGAAAAGTTTTTGTGAGAGCACTAGGAGAATCACTCGAGGCAATTTTATGAAAAATGACCGAGTATCGACTGAAATAACCTAAAGCCCGACATCACTCGAGGCTTACTTGAGTGATCATCAGCTTCACTCGAGTAGCTACTCGAGTGATCATACCAGAAATTTTAAAATGCAGTGAATTCAAGTGCGTACCTGGCATGAATAATATTGTAATTACCCATGTATATTCCCTCGATCATTTGATGGTTCTTTAGGATAGATTTGAGCTGAAACTCAGCAAATTTGTGATCTGCACCCAGGTTCACTCGAGGCCTTACTCGAGTAACGTTTGAAGTTCACTCAAGGCCTCCCTCAGGTAATCTGTCTCTTCACCTTCTGACTATTCATTTCCAACCGTTGTGCATTTTCATTTGAAATTAATGGTTCACTAGCACATTTCCAAGTTCATTACTCGAGTGGCTACTCGAGTAATTCATCCATTACTTCAAGGTGTCACTCCAGTAATGCTCGTTACTTGAAGTTGCCCCTCTAGTAATGTTTTCCTCTGTTAACCTCTGCTTTTCATACTCCAAAACAGAATATCATGATCCTACAAAACAAATTGTTAGAGACTCTGATGCTTAAGTTAGTAATCATCAAAACATCAATAAATAACATTATCTAACATTTTGTAAATACTAAATAACTTACAATTCATTGGGATTTACCATTCCCAATTCTCTTCTAATATACAAAAATTGATCTTTTGCAAGAGGTTTGTAAAGATATCAACTAGTTGAAGATGAGTTGGAATGAATATCACTTTGACATCTTTCTTTTGGACATGATCTCTGATGAAGTGATGTCTGACATCAATATGCTTGGTTCTGGAATGTTGAACAAGATTCTTTGCCAAGCTTATCGTGCTAGTGTTGTCACATTATATTGGTATCTCTTTCAAATAAATACCAAGATCCTGGAGTTGTTGCTTTAGCCATATTACTTGTGCACAATAACTTGATGCTGCAACATACTCAGCTTCCATTGACGAAAGAGACATTGTAGTTTGTTTCTTACTAAACCATGACACAAGTGAGCCTCCAAGAAACTGGCCTTGTCCACTAGTACTCTTTCTGTCTGTCTTGTATCCTCCATGATCAGAGTCTGAGTATGCAACTAGATATTTACTTCTTCCTTTGGGATACCAGAGACCTAATTCTACCGTGTCAGCAAGATATCGGAAGATATGTTTGATGGTTTCAGCATGTGACTCTTTTGGTGCTGATTGATATCTTGCACACATACCCACACTGAATTGAATATCAGGCCTGCTTGCAGTGAGATAGAGTAATGATGCAATCATTCCTCTATATTTTGTGATGTTGTAATCTTTTCCCTTGACATCCGCATCAAGCAATGTGGTTGAGCTTATGGATGTGTCCATTCCATTTGCTTCATCCAATCTATACTTCTTCAATAGCTCTTTCAGATACTTCGTTTGAGATATGAAAATTCCATTCTTTCTTTGTTTGATTTGCAAACCGAGAAAGAAATTCAATTCTCCCATCATTGACATCTCAAACTCCCCTTGCATTATCTCAGAAAATTCTTTGCACATAGTTTCGTTAGTAGCACCGAAAACTATATCATCAACATATATATGCACAATTAAGATATCATCACGTTTTCGTTTTGTAAAAAGTGTTGTATCAACTTTTCCTCGTACAAAACCTTGATCAATAAGAAATTTACTAAGCCTTTCGTACCATGCTCTTGGACCTTGTTTTAAACTGTACAAAGACTTTTTGAGTTTAAAAACATGGTCAGGTTTAGTTAAACAGTGTTAAATTACCTCCGTACATAAGTGGTTTTTCCTATAAGCTCGTACATAAGTGCTTTACTCATCGTTCTTTTTGTTTCTGCAAGACATAAAGTAATAATATTCTTTGCTCGCAAAAACGATGAGTAAAAATGATACCTTCTGTTTTTAAATTCATCAACACATATGGTCGTATGTGTGTGTAGAATCCAATCTATAACAAGTTTTTCACTGTTCAGGTGTCTTGAATAATACGGATATTCTTTAAACATGTCCACTAATAGTGGTTTAAATACAAAGTGTGGAGATATTGTGCAAAACTAATTTGTGTCCTGAATCATTGCTGATGTTCTAATTAAGGGGAATGACAGTTTCAAAAGATTCAATTAATTCAATATTAGGGTCAAAAGATTTGAGATCAGAGTAAGGACTCGAGATTTTCTTTCCAAAGATCTGATACTCTTATTCTTTGATTTGCAACTTCATAGCCACTAATTAACAAGTGAGATTGGTCTATTTATGGAAAAAATGAAAATTTACTTGTAAAATGACTTTTTCATGGGTTGATACTCATATTCCTCCTTATTTACAATTTTATTGTGACTACTAATTGTCAGTGTCATTTGTCCATTCATGAAGGAAAATGAATATTTTTCATGATTTTAAGTATGGTTCTTTAATGTAAGACCTATTTATTCAATAATTTGAGAAACTTAAGGAAGCCAAATAAATTAATTGATTATAACATGTGGCATGATCTCTCTAAAATGCCTCTATGTATTACTATAATATTATAAGTCAGCTTATAAATTAGGCAAATTGATTTGAAAAAAAAAATGTGATAAATATTAGAGATAAAATGGAAAAAGATATTATACTTAGAACCAAAATTCACCCCCCAAACTAGGTCATATATTTATAACCAGAAGAGTAATTCGGTACTCATAATACTCCTTGATTTAACTTCATGATCATTAATTTGCAGGGCAGATTTGTCTATCAATGAAAGAAATTGGACAATTTAATTTATATCATAGATATTATGCTTTCTAGTTGTTTGATACTCTTATCATTTGTTTTGCACCTTGGTAATCTTAGTTTGCAAGTGTGATTCGTCACTTTTACCAGAATCGAAGGACATGCCAATGTATTCACTATTTAGGTCAAAGCACTAAATGGCCTTCTTTCCTTATTTCAGGTTACCAAATTCTTTTAATCCTTAAATAAGATTAATGTCAGCCCCCGCAAAATCTAACCTTCTAATTATCACTTTTAAATGCATCGAATTCGTTTTTCAGATTTGATGAAGTGTGTGGTCCGATGTCCAAATTAGTTTATCCTTATTATCTAAAAGCTAACTTTGAACTAAAAACAAAAATGTTTAAAATATAAAAAAGAACGGAAAGAAAAATCTTAACCTTAAAGGATATGGTATTTTATTTATTAGAATGACTTCCAAGTCAATTAGCCATATCATGTCTCTCGATTAAGGATAGATCAAGAACCTCCTATTTGTGTACGAGATTAATGGGAAGATCTCAAAGACAGTTATTCAATTTGTACAAGATTTTCATGAATCCGAAATCTATTAGTGAAATAAACAATACGTTTATCATTCTCATTCCTAAACTCGATTATCTTGTTTAAAGACTTTTATCTCTTTGTGCAATGTGAGCTATAATCATCATTATAAGCTTCTCTCCTATCGTATTAAATTGTGTATGAATGACTTGATTGGAGAGAATCTATGTAACTTCATTCGGAGACAAAGCTCTGATAATATTACCATTGCTCAAGATTGTATACACACTATAAGAACCTAAAAAGAAAGAAAATGTTTCATGGTTTTCAAAATTGATGATGAAAAAGTTTTTGGCAGACAGACTGTCTTCGAATTAAACAAAGTATGTGTGTCTGTCCTTTAGCATTCTTTCCCCCCCTAACTCTAATATTCTAAAAGCATAAATATATATGCATACATACAAACATATTCTTTGCTTAAAAAACAAAAAGCAAAAGGAAGATGCAAAAGAAAATTATACTGAAGTAGCTTCTACTTTTAATTTGAGCACCACAGGCAACGCGTGAATAGGTACACAACAATATTTTCAAAAGGGGAGAAAAAAAGACACAGCAAGATGTAACCCCAAAGTTGCATCTTATCTCTTCAAAAAGTGTAGTCATGATCACATGGCATCCCTCACGTAAAACTTTGGATGATTCATTCATTACAGAATGATATAAAGTTTGAATTGTGCTCTTGTTTAGTTGACCAAAAAAAAAAATTGTGCTCTTTTTTTTATTCCTTTTTTGCTTAATGGTGAGTTTTCCAAATATTATTCCAAGTTCTTTGCTTAATTAATAATTCATTATTTTCAAAGAATCACATATATAAAGTTCTTCACTTCTTCTAAGAATCACTTCGACAGTTTCATATAGAAAAATTCCTTGATACTGCAAATATAAATGTGGCAGAGAAAGGCATATTAGAGGCCCCAAGACCATAATAAAGTGGTAATATCGTCCTACAATAAGTTTACACAAAACCCGTCCAATTAAGCATGTGCTCCGGAAGGGAAAGGAATTTGGTCACTGACTGGGTTGTCAAAACTTCGTTGAAGGGGTCATGTCCCAGTGGCTGGGTGTGGAGACCTCTGGCTTGCTTGCAGAAGCTACTTGAAGTGGATGTTAGAAGAATTGTTTTTGATAATTGATAGACTCTAAGTACCTGTTTTGAAACTTATTATGTTATTTTGCTTTGGTATTGCTCTGTTGGTTATTTTATTTTGTGTTTGTCAGAACCATTTCTAGTTCAATGAAGTTAACTTATCTTTGCCGTCAAAAAACAAAAAAAATCAATCTAATCAAAACAACTTAGTTGCCTAACTAAAATGAATTATTAAATCCACTAAGAAATGAATCATTAAATTAATTAAAAACGCATATAGGAAACAACCACCAAACAATCAAGGAAACAGCAAATATTTATTCATCCACTATTTTCTTCAGTGAAATGCTCCTACTTGGTGATTGGTTTCCAAAACTCTGTAGTTAGCCCGGAGCTCTCTAGTGTCTGTAAAAGTAATGTTTTTTTAAACCATTTATAAACATATATTGACTAAATCTACAGTCTGTATTCCAATTTACCTGTATCAATGAATTATCCTCAAATGACTTATAAAATTCTACTTATTAATGACTGTGCAATGAGGTACTTAGGTATATTCTTATCATATGTGCAAATATATCCTTTGGGATTTAATTAGTGGTTTATCTTAGAATCCTTTTCCAGTTAGTTCATCTGAAACACTCAAATCTTCCTATATAAGTTGGCCAGACAAATAGTATAAAGACCAAGTAAAATTGGAGTGAATAAAGAAAAGAGTCCATTTCAAGGTCCCAATTAAGCGGAGCATTTTGGTAACGTTGAGACATCGCATATAATTAAAGTTTTGTTTTGAATATTAGGAAATAATTATTGGACTAATTTGGATATACTAATCTTCTCCGTCTTCTAATGTTTCTTTTTTCTTTTTTAACGACTGCCGTAACATTCTAGCCAAAGGCTTGAGCTGAGATATATTCTTCATCGCTCGATCGGGGAAAAAAAGTAAATGGGAAATTTTTTAAAAGAAAATGCCTTCTGTTTCTTACTTTAGGACCAAATACATAACGCATCAGTGGTTGGTAGAATTCAAGTGTGAACATAACGAATGATTGAATGTTAGAATCGGTACTAGCCTCATAAAAGTTAAAGAAAAAAACCACAAACTCCAATCACAAGGCTTCCACGTACAAACACTACAAACTCGTTTGGGAGAAAACTGTAAGGAGCACAAGTATTTGGGAAAACCATACCCCAAAAGCTAGTTATTGAAGTTAGTTAACCCAAGCCCTTATAAGGCCCCTCTTTCAAGGAAACCCACCCGATGTGGGACTCGTTACAATGCTTCACTAATTGTAATGAAACATCACCATTGATTAGGATATTTTTGCACGTTAGCCTTGGCCACAATAAAAAATTAACTAAGAATTACGTATAGGCAAACTGAGGATCGTTTTCTCTTCTCGATGAGCCATTTATTGATTCTTAAGTAACTGTTCGCCACCGCAAGTGCACAGGTCGCGCCAAGTAATAAAGTGATAAGTAAAGATCGTTCCCACGAGGACTAAGGCAAAAGTGGATTAATTATCATGATTATGCTATCAATTAGGTTGAGTAAAACCATTTAAAGAGTTTATATCCTAAAGATTACTTGAATTCAAGAAAAGGAAAGCAATTTGACTAAAACTAAATTAAAACTCTACTTCAAAACAAGAGGAGCATAGGATTATTTCTAACCATTGCAATTCATGAGACTTAAGTAATTACCACTCCATTAGAAATTAAATGACTTGATGTGTTAGTCTAAACTTCAAAGGTATTTGATTAAGCTTTCTCAAGTCAAAATCAAATTTATATCCTCAATTAACATGCACAATCTCTTGCTACAGTTAAGAGAAAATAATCATTAAGCAACAACCTTAATTTGACAATGCTAGGTTAGTAACTATATCTCTATGTTACTAACAAACCATCAATTTAATCCTAAACTTCAAGTCTAGCATAATTTTATCTAAGTTCTACAATTAAATTAACTTTCTCAAGCTTAATTTAATTGAACAAAACAATCTAAGTAATGGCCAGTCACGTAGAAGCATTAGGAACAAGATAAAATTAACACATAATTATCATTAATAACTAAAGAGAATAATAATAAGTCTCAATCCTTGCAATGATTTGAAATAATCCTAATGCAAAATATTTAGCTACTCTTAATCATCTCACCACAGCCAAATCCAGCGTCAATTAACATAATTAAAAGGAAAAAATTACGAACAGAGATACAATGCAGAGCACTCCCAAATGGTGTATTTCCTTTCCACTCTAACAGCATCACTCTCGCTTGCTATCAGATGAAGAAACCAGAAACATATACGATGCTCAAAGCTCCTCTACTCTCAGTCGCTTCTCCTTCCCTTTCCTCTTCAGTTCAGCTGGTCACCTCCTCTGTTTCCGACGGTCTCTGTTGTAACAGCCGCCTCTTCCTTCCTCTCTTCAATCTCCGTCGAACTCGCTAGAAGAAGTTGCAGCAATGACAGTGCCTCCTTAAAGAACAAAGCAGCAGACAGGCTCCTCCGATTCTTCTCTGGTTTGGACAGCGTCTGTGCAGAAGAACCAGTCACGGCAGCACCCCTGGTCCTTGATTCAATCACCTCCACAAGTCCTCTCGTCCTCCCTATGCAGATGATGATAAACCAGAGGTGCCCGATGCTACCTCTCCCTCTCTCTGCCTTGCTCTCTCTGTTTTTCTGATTCTCTCCCAGCCGACAAAGAAGATGCTCCACGATGGTGAAGATGATGATCCTCCCTTCTGTCCTCAGTCCGTAGCTTCCTTTTATCCCTTAGGTCATCCAATTTCAGCTCATCTCCAAAACGCTGTCGTCCTCTGCGCTCTTGGCTGTCAATTGTCCAGTCAAAGTAATTCCAATTCCTAGCCCAAAACGGTGACTCTCGGATGTTGGCCCATGTAGCTCTATGTCCATTGTCCAATTAGTTAGAAATCAAAACACGTCACCTACCTGCGTGCCTAGGGGAAAAAACATATTAATAATAATAACAAAAAGTAACATAAAACAAAAATAAATATAATATGGCATCATTTTATTTTATTATTATTTTTTTCCTTCAAAATATTGAAAATTAGAATATTTAAAATAAAATCCCCAGATAATGCACCAACTTAATATCTTATAAAATCTCAAGAAAATAATCTTAAATTAGCATTGATAGCTCCCAAATTATATCAAAATGTGTCTCAAATATATTAAAAATAGGGAGTCATCACACCCCCACACTTGCGTCAAATCTTGTCCTCAAGATTTTAATTCATAAACAACTTAAGAAAACCATGGAAGAAAGATTTTATAGCAAGCAATACAAAATTGGAAACAATTCAAACTTTCAAGAATTAAATTTTCATAGAAATCATTTCCACTTTCTAACAATGCAAGTAGCAAGGCAAATCATTTGGCATAGATAAATCACAATAGAATATCCCTCACTAGTCAAAGTGTTTGCACTCTTCTCTCAAGATAATTAAGGGCTTGTGTTTCACTTTCTTCCACTTATTGCAACTCATCTACCATAGGCTTGTTTATCATCTCAATCTCTACTACATTATCCCATTGCTTACACAAATCAAAAGGACTTTTCCAAGGGTTGCAATGAATAAGGTGGGATAATGAAATGAAAGTGATAATAGATGGATACTTTAATTAGTGCTAAGCATTTCAATTAAATTCATGAAGAAGGAAGATGTTTCAAGCTTGACAAAAATGAACTCTTATTCTTATTCTCTTTTTTTTTTTCTTCATTCTTTCATATCCTTTTTCTTTTTCTTTTCATGTCTATAATTCTTTTCTTTTTCTATTTCTATTTTCTCTTTTTTTTTTATCCAAATCTACAAAATATTGCTTTTCTTTCACCAAATCCTTCCCTCTTTTGTAAATTGTACAACTTAGCACCTACTAAAGTAAAGAGTGAAGGAAAAGATAAGGGAAAAATTGCATCAGCTGAAACAAAGGGCTAATTAGTTCATGCAATTTATCTTTAAAGGAATTTTAGGCTCAAATGGGTGAAGCAAATGATTCATGTGATTAGGAAGGTCATTTGGCCAAGCTAAGTATGAAAATTAATGCCTAAATCATCTTTGTGCCTTCAAAAGGAGTTTTAAGTTTTGAAAAAGATTCAAGACAAGTTCTGGAGATGAAATAACAATAAGTGTACTCCCTCTTGAAAGAGATAAAAATCTAGGCTCAAGTTTCTCACCGGATTTGGACATCCTAAAGTCATTTTCCCAAGCCAAACTATTTGCCTATTTACTAACATTCCAAGAAGATAAAATTGATTTCTAATAAAATTCAATCCTTTTCAAATTCAAATCATCTCAACTTCGCCAATATTCACAATTAAAATCCAAGCTTCCATGAAAAGTATTTTTTTTTTTTCAAAATTTGTCTATTTATGAGCAAAACCAAAGAAGTTTTTCAATATTTCCAAAACAATTGAGGACAAGTCATATAAAATCAATGGTACCTTCACCCCCACACTTGAATGTCACATTGTCCCCAATGTGAACAAGTAACACTAAGTAATGAAAGTGAAGAACTAACCATATCCAAGTGTAGGGATAGCAAAAGTTTCAAAGATCTGAAATTTTCACCAATTGCGCAAAACTAACAAGTGCTATCAATCAAATCAATAGTCATTAACAAATAGCAAGCACATGCAGAACTAGACTAAACTAGCACTCTTATCCCATAATATGTTATCACAATCAATTCAAACACAACGATGAAAAGTAGAAGGAAACTCCCCTTTCAATCCTTGTCTTGTGCTCTTGAATGCTTTTCTTTGTGGCTACCAAAGTGGAACACATTATTAGGGGCTACAAAAGTCCTACAAAATCAAACCAAAACATCAAATCAAACCTTGGGTTGCCTCCCAAGCAGCGCTAAGTTTAAAGTCTTCAGCCAGACTACTCAAAATAAACCACTAATCATAAGTATCAAACACCATGATTACTTTGTCTTGATTCCTTTTCAAGCAACAAGGTTTCAGACACAAAAAATGATCATTCAAGTTAATTACTTGTACTTCTGCAATCATAGACAATCTCAAAGTACAAGCATTCACTGAATTCAAATAAAGCACAACAATCATATCCATACAAACAAAAGTAGGAGCTTCTAAGAATTTAGAACACCCAACCAAATCTACTGGACTCTCATCAGTAAGAGTCAAAACATCATTGGATAGATCAAGATCACAATTCTCAGGGATTTCCTCTCTATTATCTTGTTCAAAACAACAAGGATTAGGCTCCAAAATTGAAACCTCAACTGAACACTCAGTATTCTTCTCATCGACATTAAATTCCAACTCACAGTCACCCACCAAAGTATTGCAGACTGTTGACAACACTTCCTCACTCCCCATGCTTAATTATTCACTTGAAATATCATGAAAAATATCTTTTTGCTTCAAAAATTCAAGGGAAGAAGCTATTTCATTTGCTTGCAATGCTACATTTTTAAGAGCTAATGAATGTTCATGAAATTTCTGTTTTGTCCAATCATTCATTTCTTTCACATTATCAAGAATGCACTGAAGCTTATCCTCTAGTGTGGGCTTCTTCTCATGAATGGGGGTGATTTCATCTACAAAGGTATTAAGTGATATATGAGGATGTGATACATGTGAAGAAAGAGAATTAGGATCCCAAGCCAATGAATGGTCTTGATTCCAATGAAGGCTAAAAGTATCATCACACATATGAGCTTGAGCCTTAGCAAAATCATACTCCATGTAATCCAAGGTTGAGAAATGGGGGCATTGCTCACTATAATGATTATCTCCACAATAGTTGCAACAAATGTACTCATATTGAGCTTTAAAAGCATAAGGGTCATAACAAGAATTGAGATAATCATTATCATGCGTAAATCCACCATTTGTATCATTAGTCCACCAAGGATAATCCATAGACAAGAAGTAACTAACAACACAAAAAAAACAAACCAACAAAATTAACAAAACTACCTAGGATAATAAACAAAACAAAAGAAAACAAAGAGTTAAGAAAAAGAAAAACTCAAGCATAATTAATCACATAGTTACAACAATTAACCACAAAACTTTTGTTTTTAGTCCCCGGCAACGGCGCCAAAAACTTGTTCGCCACCGCAAGTGCACAGGTCGCGCCAAGTAATAAAGTGATAAGTAAAGATCGTTCCCACGAGGACTAAGGCAAAAGTGGATTAATTATCATGATTATGCTATCAATTAGGTTGAGTAAAACCATTTAAAGAGTTTATATCCTAAAGATTACTTGAATTCAAGAAAAGGAAAGCAATTTGACTAAAACTAAATTAAAACTCTACTTCAAAACAAGAGGAGCATAGGATTATTTCTAACCATTGCAATTCATGAGACTTAAGTAATTACCACTCCATTAGAAATTAAATGACTTGATGTGTTAGTCTAAAGTTCAAAGGTATTTGATTAAGCTTTCTCAAGTCAAAATCAAATTTATATCCTCAATTAACATGCACAATCTCTTGCTACAGTTAAGAGAAAATAATCATTAAGCAACAACCTTAATTTGACAATGCTAGGTTAGTAACTATATCTCTATGTTACTAACAAACCATCAATTTAATCCTAAACTTCAAGTCTAGCATAATTTTATCTAAGTTCTACAATTAAATTAACTTTCTCAAGCTTAATTTAATTGAACAAAACAATCTAAGTAATGGCCAGTCACGTAGAAGCATTAGGAACAAGATAAAATTAACACATAATTATCATTAATAACTAAAGAGAATAATAATAAGTCTCAATCCTTGCAATGATTTGAAATAATCCTAATGCAAAATATTTAGCTACTCTTAATCATCTCACCACAGCCAAATCCAGCGTCAATTAACATAATTAAAAGGAAAAAATTACGAACAGAGATACAATGCAGAGCACTCCCAAATGGTGTATTTCCTTTCCACTCTAACAGCATCACTCTCGCTTGCTATCAGATGAAGAAACCAGAAACATATACGATGCTCAAAGCTCCTCTACTCTCAGTCGCTTCTCCTTCCCTTTCCTCTTCAGTTCAGCTGGTCACCTCCTCTGTTTCCGACGGTCTCTGTTGTAACAGCCGCCTCTTCCTTCCTCTCTTCAATCTCCGTCGAACTCGCTAGAAGAAGTTGCAGCAATGACAGTGCCTCCTTAAAGAACAAAGCAGCAGACAGGCTCCTCCGATTCTTCTCTGGTTTGGACAGCGTCTGTGCAGAAGAACCAGTCACGGCAGCACCCCTGGTCCTTGATTCAATCACCTCCACAAGTCCTCTCGTCCTCCCTATGCAGATGATGATAAACCAGAGGTGCCCGATGCTACCTCTCCCTCTCTCTGCCTTGCTCTCTCTGTTTTTCTGATTCTCTCCCAGCCGACAAAGAAGATGCTCCACGATGGTGAAGATGATGATCCTCCCTTCTGTCCTCAGTCCGTAGCTTCCTTTTATCCCTTAGGTCATCCAATTTCAGCTCATCTCCAAAACGCTGTCGTCCTCTGCGCTCTTGGCTGTCAATTGTCCAGTCAAAGTAATTCCAATTCCTAGCCCAAAACGGTGACTCTCGGATGTTGGCCCATGTAGCTCTATGTCCATTGTCCAATTAGTTAGAAATCAAAACACGTCACCTACCTGCGTGCCTAGGGGAAAAAACATATTAATAATAATAACAAAAAGTAACATAAAACAAAAATAAATATAATATGGCATCATTTTATTTTATTATTATTTTTTTCCTTCAAAATATTGAAAATTAGAATATTTAAAATAAAATCCCCAGATAATGCACCAACTTAATATCTTATAAAATCTCAAGAAAATAATCTTAAATTAGCATTGATAGCTCCCAAATTATATCAAAATGTGTCTCAAATATATTAAAAATAGGGAGTCATCAGTAACCTAAATGCCATGCATGTGCAATAAAACAAGGGCAAATTGGTTTTGGATTTTGTTGAAAATAAGTAAATGCAAACTTAATTAAAATCCTCAAGCTACTATTTTTTTGTGTGTTTTCTTTATGAAATGGAATGGAGTATGAAAATGGCTATGTAATGTGTAACCCCCTACCTTTATAGCCAAATTTATAGTTAGAGAATATGTCATTAATTTGAAATAGAGACCAGTGGTTAATTTAAAACTTTTCCAAAACTTGTTTAGTGCGGTCTCACATTCACATCTCGAAGATAATTGGTCTGTCCAATTCGGTTTCAGTCATACATATCAAAGTGCAACCAAAAATTCATGACAACGCTCAGGTTTCGTTACTTAATAAAGGGTTTACAACGCTTAGTTTCCCATACAGGGGATTACACAACACTATTCAATATATACAACAAGTGCAACTAATCCCCAACAAAATATGACAACCAACTACCAAAATTAAAAATTCTAGCTAGGAGCTCTAACCGCCCTTCATCACTTGCTTTTCCTTTGAACCGCTTGCCCTTGCTGTAGGTTAGTCATTGGAAAGAATGAGATTCAAAAGAATCCCAGTAATAACAATTCACTTATAACATGTACAATCACAAAGCATGTAAGCAAATCACAACAACAACAACACAACGGCATTTCTACAACAGCTTTCGCTGCATTGACAACGGCATATTTCACAACAGCATATTTCACAACAGCACAACAACGGCATTTCACAACGGCAATGTTACATCACGGCATATTCAATGAAATGACATACATGCAAGGCATCATACACATAATAAGACAAAGAGTCACTACCTTGTTCTTTCCGCTCGTGCACTGGCACTGGTTTATCACGTGCAGGGCAAATGTCAAATCCTATAATTAGAATTTCAGCGACAGGTTATTACTTAATCCAATTCTTTAATTCAAACACTCAAGTTGGTTATCATTAGGGACATTTAATCAAATGAACTAAGGAGCTAAAGTGGTCAATTAACCTAAAAGACCAATTGCTAACCTCAAAGTTCAACAATACTACATTATGCCATTACAT
Source organism: Inga oerstediana (assembly GCA_963210345.1). Taxonomy (NCBI): domain Eukaryota; kingdom Viridiplantae; phylum Streptophyta; class Magnoliopsida; order Fabales; family Fabaceae; genus Inga; species Inga oerstediana. The sequence continues at coordinate 7,940,170 of OY723400.1, read as the reverse complement.
CTTCAATTTTCGCATAAGGGACCAAATCTGCCAGAATTTTCTCCAGACTTTGAAAAATCATAACTAATTCTACAAAAATAGAAATGAGGTGATCCCAAGTCCTATGGAAAGATATTGAAGTCCTCTTCATAGGAAAAATACGAATCATTACCGAAAATCACCACACAATTCCAAGGACTGGAGGAGTATTTGTTAAGAATGTGTGCGCTGTTTTCTCTAAAATACCCTCTCTTAAATTATTTGCATTAATATCCTTTAATATAAACTCCCTTATCATGTGCAATGAGCAGGGATAGTTTAGGGGAAAACGATAAATACAGGGACAGAGTGGATCTAGGTCTTATGTTTAAGGCTAAATCCAACCCCCAACTAATTCTTATATTAAGGATAAGAGGTAATAATAATATCATTTTAATGCTCTTCAATTTTCTGAACATGCTAGCCCTAACTCGGATAAGAAGGATGTTAAATTATATTGAATATATGTGTGTGCAGATGTAGCTCTTTGGATAATGAAGAATATGGATAAGAGTAGTCTGGTTTTGCAGCGGAATAAAAATCATCTGACATGTCTTCAGCTTCTAGCCAGAATGCCTAGTGCTTTTAAGAGTCATTATGATTCTCAGGAATGCATCCCCAAGTCCAACATCGTCTATAAATGTACATTCTCATTTTTATATCTAATACCTTTTTTACGTGCATCTCTCTTTCTGTAATAAAAATGCAAATAATTAACTTGTAATTTTGGAGGATAGGGCTTCCCGATGAAGGATACGACATTGAAGTTTGTAACAACTTTGAGTTGCTTCGGTCTCCGGTGAGAGACATAGAAGCTGGTGGGCAATATGATGCCAGGCCACCAAATCCAGGTACTTTTGTTTTAAAAAAATTGATCACTTCAAGCTATTGACATTTTACGCTTATGACCATGGTTATTAAATTTGGATCGGACATTGAATTGGTCGGGATAATAGGTCAAGGGTCAGTAAGTCAGATAGAAGTTGAACCGGAGCTAACCCGAAGCCAAATTGGTGAGGAAGTGAAAATTTTAAGATTATTAATATGAAATTATGAAGAAAATTAAAAAAAATGAATTAATTTTTTTTTTGAATAAAAATATTGAACCGGTTAAACCGGTTGTGTGGCTGGACCGGACCGGTTATGTTATCGGTTTGTTGGTTTCCAGCCAGTTCGGTCTAGTTTTAATAACCTTGCTGAATAAAAAAGACTTCGTCTATGGTCAACACCTATAATGAAAATGACATCATTAAAACTTGTCTATAAAAGCCTCGTTGTAACTTCAAAAAAACTGTCACTAAATATACCTAAGCTATTGCCCACGGCTGAAACTGTTACCATATATAACTTGACAATAGATTGTATAAAAAAAAAAAAACCTTGATAAATATGAAAATTATGTCTTATATTTAGGACCAAGATCAACTCCTTAAATATATTTTAATATACTAAAATTAGATCTTATATTAAGGACAAGAGGAAGTAGTATACTAAAATTAGATCTTCGAGTTTACTGGTTTTACATTTCTAACTTATAAAATCGTGTCCGTTTGTACTGAAACTCGTGCTAGTTATAAACTAGGTTAAACTCACGAATTTACAAAATGAGTTTACCATTTTACATTTTTACCTTATAAAATTGTGTCAACTCTCTCTTAAAATTGTTTTAGTTTGTTTATTTTGATCATATCCAATGGCTTTATATATGAACTTCATACGAATTTCTTTTTTGGATATGAATAATTACAAATGTAGATGAATTTAATTTTAATTTTTCATATTCAAAATATATTTAAATTAAATTATTGTCATTTTAAATATTTATTATTTTATTATATACACTTTTGACACCTATTTATTAATAGAGGTAAACTCATATGAGTTTACCATTCAAGTTCACGATCTGAGTTTAAATTCATATCACGGGTTTATTTAAAGTTTTAAACTCATGAATTTGACCACCTTACATATAAGTGGGGAGGAAATGAAGACATTTGTCTTCCACAGATTAGGGGAATGAAATAATCAAAAGAAATCTTACACTCTCTTCATTATTATATATTCAAATTCATTTATGTGCCTTAACATTAAAAACTGTTTTTCCAACGTGATTTACGATATAAAGTTTATAAGATGAGTTTTGTCTCAATTTACCCGAACATGCTTTTCCACCGCTTTCTCAAACAGGCCCAATATTATACTAGTGTAAGAATAACACAACACACCAAGCACACGGCTGCATACTCTCTCTCTCTCTCTCTCTCTCTCTCTCTCTCTCTCTCTCTATAATACCCCGAATTTTGAGACTCGAGGCTAGAGAATAAGCCTGAGATTAGTGGATTGCTAAGCCCCGGTTTAGCAAGATCCCAAATTGTGATTAAGGGTTAATGACTTCAAAAGTGGATGTGGTTAGTGATAGATAACCCTTTTGGAGAATATGATGTGATTTGGCACTCGAATGTGATTCTTGTGTGTTGTGAGCAGCGCCAAAACCCTGTATTTGAGTTCAATTGTGGATTAACATCCAAATTGACTTATAATAAAGGGAAGAATTGAATGGGATATTGTGTTGGAAATGGTGTCATAGTGTGCTTTGATGTCACTGAAATTGGTTTGGAACTTTGGAATGAAAAAGTTGCAATGTTAGGTTTTGAAATGTGAATTGTGTTGACATGTTGAGATTGTTGTGAAAACATGTCAATGTGATGTGAATTTGATTGATTTGGTGTTTCCGATTGATTCCTTGTGAAAATTTATGTGAGAATGATGTTTGGTATGAAAATGGGACCATTGGAAGCAAAGATGCAAAATCTGAAATTCTGTCCAGTGAAACTCTATTCTGGGCAGTCAGTTTGTGTGTACGTTTTGAATGACCATATGGTATCTAACAATTCTGCAACTTTCCAGTCTTAAAGTTCACATCCCAAGCTTCAAAATGGGCATATAATTTGTACCATTTCGTTTTGGGAACTGGGAGATATGTCTGTCCAAAGTTTGGGATAAAAAATGGACTCTGTTTTGGAGTAGTGTTGAGTTTTGTGTAATTCTGTATTTTTATTGTGATTTCTAATAATGGTCCATATTTTTTCCTATAAATAGGACTTAAATAGCTTTCATTTGGCTTTGGGATCACCTCATTTAGATTTTTCTAGAATTAGTTATGAGTTTTCAAAGTTTGGGCAGAAATCTGCCAGAAAATCCGAAAATGGGAATTATGACATCATCGAAATAAAAGATGACATCAGCATGGAATTAAATATTTTATCATCATCTTCAGCTCTCATTTCTGACGTGCTGAACTAGCTGAAACTAGTGAGAGAAAGTTGAGAGCCCTTAGAGAGAGAAAGAGGAGAAATCTCACAAGGTAAACCGATTTCTCCAACGATCTAGCTCCTAACACATATAACCTTGCTCCTAAGCTTCTCTTTCATGTTCTTTAAGGTGTTGGAAGCTCAATTTTCATGGTTAAGAAGGGCTAGGGTTTCAGCCACTCTTGAGAAAAGCTAGTGGGAGCTTGAGGTAACTTCTAAACTCTTGTGTATTGACTATTCTGGCTGCTGTGGACAATTTAATCGGTGAAATTTCTCCGGATTGTCATTGGTTTCAAAAATGAAAAATGGGTGTGTGGGGCTGTTATGCTACCCAAATTGGTACTAAATGGTAGTTGTAACCTAATGGGATAGTCAATAAAGTGGTTAGGAGTAGAAAGGAACGCATTTACGGAGCAGAAACCGAAAAACCCCAATTTTTTTAGGAATTGAGAATTTCGGCCAAGCCTAGTTTGGAGAGGTTAGAGATGGATTTTCATTGATTTGATGATTCCATTGAGTTCAGGAGCAAAAATTAGGTGGGGTTACAGTTGGTCACATTTTCGGAAAAGGCCGAAAAAGCATAATTACGAAAACGCCCCTGAAACCCTTAAAGTGGGGCTGCCAAGGGTAAATTTGTAAATTGACATTGAATTTGATAATTCCGAGTCCAGAAATGGATTCCTTGGGCAAAAATATGTCAAAATTTCAAGAAAAGTACAGCCGGACCGGGTACGGCGGGGCCGGGCCCCCGGGGGCATTTTAGTAAATTTTCAATATAGCCTCATATAACCCCCAGAAACACTATGGAAGTGTCTAAATAGTATATTTGACATTGTAGGATCGAATGTGAAGCCCCGAGTTGCTGGCACACAAATCGAGGAGAAAAGACTGGAGGTAGGGGACTTACCTTACTTGCATGTATTTGATATCTTGCTTGTGTAGTGATGTATGTGATTGCTTTACTTGATTGTGTAGGGCATATTTGAATAAATGAAGCTCTGTTTATGTGCTGCTGTGGTCATAGTTTTGTTACATGAAACATTGAGTATACAGAAATGTCATTATGGGGCATGCATTTAGATAAAGCTAACATGTCATACACATAGCATCTATCATGCATGCATTATGGTATCTGTTTCCTAATGAGATTCTCTCGAATCTCACCTTCCCCTACCAACAATTTAGACAGGGCAAGTGGCTTGTGGAGGGAGCAGGCTAAGACTCATTCGAGATGAGAGTTGGTAGTTGGTTATCAATGAGTTGTGAAGACTGTATATGATTTGGTTGAATATATGGTTATGAATTGAGATGAGATTGTGTAATCCCCATTTGAAGAATTGTAATGGGCAATTGTGCCCTGTGTATCTTTAGCGAAGGTATGTACCCGGAATTGCCGGGATGATTATGTTGTGCACTCTGATATTCATATGAATGTGATTTATCTTCGCGTAGTAATTGTATTCGAAATGTGAATATGAGACCAAGTTAATTAAATTTTAAAAGGCATTTTTGAAAACCTATCTCAAGGATGGGATTTTAAATGAGTTTTGATTATTATTGGTCTCTATTTCATTTTAATCGCGTATTTTGGATATAATTACGGAGGGGGTTACACACACACACACACACACACACACTCTCTCTCTCTCTCTCTCTCTCTCTCTCTCTCTCTCTCTCTCTCTCTCTCTCTCTCTCTCTCTCTCTCTCTCTCTCTCTCTCTCTCTCTCTCTCTCCTCTCTCTCTCTCTCTCTCTCTCTCTCTCTCTCTGTGTGTAAGATCAAACACCCACAAGGTCATTTTATGTAGCAGAAAAACACATCAACAAACCTTTTATTTGAAATTTGCACTAAAGTGTAAAATATTCGCTTACGGATACTTTGCTTCTTTGAGCCCTTGTACGAGAAACAATGCTTGATGGCTCTATCAATTGGCTTACTCCTTGTTTTTGAGAAATTAAAAGTTTCCACATCATTAATGCTTTTAAGAGTTTAGCATTTTTATAATTCATTGCAATGTTTTGATTGATTGTGTTTGTAAAGTTAACATTAGGAATAGTTAAGAGATGTTTTGTGGTTAGTTTGCTATGCAATTGATTGTATTGAGTGAGCATTTGAGAAAAACCTTGTTGGAAGGTTATTTGGGCCTTGATTCTTTCCATGTGTGTATGTTCACTTAGTTTTTTCACCTTCTAGAATTTGTTTCAACTCTTCTTTGAAACGACATTTGCATTAATGTGATGGAAATGAAGGAAGGCATCAATTTTAAACCCTTTTAATCTAAACATACACAAACCTACATTCATTTAACATTGCTTATCCCTTTGAACCATTTCTATGTTGTATGCATGTCATTTACTCATTATGTTCATAGTACTCTAAAATCAAAGTGCTTGCCAATAGAAACAAACATACACTAACTCCCCAAATATACCATATATTAAGAGCAGGAGGAGCAATTTAACAGTAACCGCATATATGTGTAAGTACTTTAATTACTCATCATTCTTTTTGCTTCAGCAAGACATTAAAGGAAATATATTCGTATATTCTCTGCTTTTTTTAGACCTCAAATGTCTCTGAATTTCACTGTTGGTCGGCTTTAAATTTCAACTCTCAAGCACATCATTCTGAGGACGCTAGAAGTCGGACGCTTTAAGTGGCCCATTAGTTAGACTAGCGCCACTAGTCTCTGGGGGCGTAATCCGTATGAATAGAGATTGCGTGTGTAATTGTGTATGTTTGAACTTGATTTCTTTTCCCCCTATGTTTTAATTTGCAAAAACCTCTTTGTCCCCTATTGTAGTTGTCTTTTACTAAATTTAATTTAGGATGTTCAAATTTAAAGAACCCATGATTAATTGTGCAACTATATATTAATATATACATATATATCTTCTATTTCTGTCTCTTATCAGTGTTATATATAAAGCAGTTAAGATTGAAAGACCATTCCAAAATATAGGTCTTTTAAATTATATAAATAGAGATTAAGAAATACAACTAAGATGCCAATTTTTTACAAAATAAATCGCAACCATTTAAAACTTAAGATAATGACGGAGACGGTATAAGCATTGCTGTTAAATGCGTGAGTTGATTCTTCAGTTTACTGGTTTTACATTTCTAGCTTACAAAATCATGTCCGTTTATACTTAAACTCGTGCTAGCCATAAACTCGGTTAAACTAGCGAGTTTACACAATGGTAGCTTACCATTGTTACATTTTTACTTTATAAAATTGTGTCAACTCTCTCTTAAAATCATGTTAGTTTGTTTGTTCTAGATTATGTTCAATGGCTTTATATATCAATTTCATACAATTTCTTTTTTGGATACGACAAATTAAAAATGGTTATGAATTTAATTTTAATTTTTCATATTTAAAATATAATAAAATTAAATTATTGTCATTTTAAATATGTATTATTTTATTATATATACCTTTGACACTAATTTATTAATAGAAGTAACCTCATACAAGTTTACCATTCGAGTTCACGATCCAAGTTTAAATTCTTGTCACGGGTTTATTTAAAGTTTTAAACTCGTGAGTTTGACAACCAGCCTTACATATAAGTGGGGAGGAAATGAAGACATTTATCTTCCCAGATTAGGGAATGAAATAATCAAAAGAAATCTTACGCTCTCTTCATTATTATATATCCAAATTCAAATTCGCTTATGTGCATATTTGTTAGAAGCTGTTTTTCCAACAGGATTTACAGTATACAAGGTAAGTTTATGAGAGGAGTTTTTGTGTTGACTTGCAAGCGAACGTGCTTTTCCACCACTTTCTCAAACAGGCCCTATATTATACTAGTGTAAGAATTACACAACACACCAAGCACATGGCTGCATACACACACACACACACACACACACACTCTTCTCTCCTCTCTCTCTCTCTCTCTCTCTCGTCTCTCTCTCTCTCTCTCTCTCTCTCTCTCTCTCTCTCTCTCTCTCTCCTCTCTCTCTCTCTCTCTCTCTCTCTCTCTCTGATGATCAAACACCCACGATGTCATTTATGTAGCAGAACAAACCTTTTATTTGAAATTTGCACTAAAGTGTAAGGTATTCGATTAAGGATACTTTGCCCTTTGAGCCCTTGTACGAGAACAATGCTTGATGGCTCTATCAATTGGAATAACCTTCATGATCTTCGTAGATACCTTAAGATGAGGCCTGGAAGCATCATGTAAAGTGGGAATTCAATCAACCCAAATATGGTGACTGAAAAGAACGCTGCACTATACACCAAATTTGAGGTCCAATGCTTCCATTGAAGCTTAATAGTGAGGAAAATGGTAGCACTAAAGCAAGCATTGTGGTGGTCAGCGACCAAAACAGAAAAGCAAACCCTAATTTCAGTTTATGTGGCAGTGACTTGTGGAAATCCCACAGCTCAAATGGTGACGTCAGGGAAACATCACCACCAAAGCCAAGGAGAAGGCAAGTGCCACGATGTCCATGTCGGTGAAGAATGTGAACTCCGGCGATCTGAGGTACACCGGCATGCCGCCCTCACTGCCACCTGGGATGGTGTAGGCTGCAGCAAAGACAACCGTGGACACAAGCACCGACACGGTGGAGCAAGACTCGGCAGTTTGCTTGATCCATGATTGTGCGTCTGCAAGCATGTTATCATGCTCTATGTCTAGAACATATGCGGCGGTAAGTCTCATATGGTCACAATGCATGTGTACGTGACTGGGGACAACTTCTTCCACTCGCTGCCAATCGATCACACCCAACAAAATATTATTGTAGATCTTTAATAATTAACTATGGATGAAAGATGTTGGGAAAAAAAAAGCTATGGATGAAAAAAAATATTAGAATATATTAAGTTCCGTTTTAGCCAGTTAGATGATGAATATCAAAGATATTTATGGCCATATAGTATGTCCTACCAAATTTGTTTAAGCTATTTATTAACACCTAATTTACTAAAATTTAATATGCTAAATAGGAGTGGAAAATGAAAATTATGGACAAAAAAGGAAAGAAATAAAGATTGAAGAAAGCAAATGAAAATTGAAGATTGTGTAACTTGAGACCTTTAAGACACAAAAGAAGGGGGGAAAAAGTAGTAGGATATTAAAGTATACTACCTCCACTATTAAATCTAAGACCTTTTTATCCAATCTTGTGAAGATTAAAAAAGCTAAATAAATTATTTAATTATAACATATGTAACATGATCTCTTTAAAATACTTCTATATATCGTTAGATTAAGCATCAATTTATAAGTCAGACAAATTATTTTTAAGAAAAATGATAAACATAAGAGATAAAATAAAAAAATGTACTATATTTAGAACCAAAATTTACATATAAACTAATTTTATATTTAGGACCGGAGGTAGTAAGTCATGTGTCAATTAGTTGGAAGATGAATTAATAAGTTTTGTCAAATTAACTTAAGCTATTTTAATAGAAATACAATCAATGCCGATTTCACTAGAATCTAATAGCATGCATGCATATATATATATATATATATATAATATGATGAGTGAAGATGCTATTAGTAAGAGCTAGTTATATATATATATATATATGGTTGCTTGCTTATTTTATACCACTTTAACTCTGCTTGAAGCTGGAAAGCTGCACCAGCAAGGTGAGCTGCTCTGTAATAATCCATTCTCGCGACTTGATGCAACACTGTACTATTCTCCCTAGAAATTCGAGTAACCAAAGTGCCAAACGCTGGATTTTTCTTGAGGAGCTTGAAGATTTCAAGCTGACCATGCTTGACGGCCATGTGCAATATGTTTTGCTCATCTTCACTTACGTGATTCACAGACTCTGGATGCTCTTCAAGGAATAGTTTAACGATTTCTATAACACCATTGCTTGCAGCTACCAGCAATGGAGTGTGATTATCGTAATGGTGTCTCTTTTCTTGTTTGTTAGGATCATCGTCGTCATCGTCAAGAAGATCCTCTTTTTCTTGTCTCTTTTCTTCCTTGCGTTCCACTTGTTTTTTCCTTTTTGCGACGTTGTAAACGACAGATGGCAAAACGACGAGTGTTTTCTTAATATGATTGTGAGATATTTGCCACGAGTAATCATTCTGAACCAGAAACTTGGCCACATTCTCTGTTAACTGATGATGGTTCTTTCTTTTCTAGAGAGAATTGATAAGTAAAATATTTGCATATTTATTTTCTCTTATATGATGATTTTATGGACGATATTTGAGCTTAATATAATATATTTAGGTGTAAAATAAATAGTATTTAAAAAATAAAGAAAAATATAAAAAAAAGGTCAGTACTATAGCGTTTGGTCACTATTCATGACGGAATCACTGTAGCAGGACGTACTGTAGCGGACGGAGGTTACTGTAGCGGATGGAATCACTGTAGCACTGTAGCAACACGGAAAAAACGCGTGAATCCGCTAATAGGATACTGTTCACTATTGTAGCATCGTGGAAAAAATTGGGGAAACACTGTAGCATCAAGGAAAAAGTGACATGACGCTGCCTATAAATACAAAGCATTAGGCGCAGATTCAGAGGAGGCATGGAGATATTTTCTTTGATAAGGAGATACTTCTCTAATAGGGAGAGATATTTTCTCTGACAGTTCTGAATAAATTGTGTCATTTTTTATTTTTAATTTTATGTATTGTATTACTTTTTATATGCCTCCTACATGGAAGGCTTAGTATTATATTATTTTCTGTATGCCTCCTACATGGAAGGCTTAGTATTGTATTACTTTTTGCATGCTGCCTACATGAAAGGTTTTACCTCCTAAATGGACGGCTAGATTTCTCCAGTTTTTCATGTATCTTTTTGGTTGTATATTTATGTTTGAGAATTTAATATTCAAGTTTATGCAGTATTTATGAAGATTTCATTCTAGCTTTATATAATGTCAATTTATTTTGATTTTTTTTTTTAATTTTATCATGAGCTAAATTTTCATTTTCCTAGGGTGATGACGTAGCTTACTAATGACGGATTGAATCTTAACTTATTAAATCTAGTTTTAATTTATCCTTCATGATTGAGTTTTAATTATTGTTCTTAATGCTTTCATTTGATTGGCCACCTTTTTAATGATTACAATATGTATGTTGAGACCGGAAGGAGATGCATGTGTGTAGATCCTATAATTAAAACCATGACTTGCATATGAAATAGGAATATATTCATATGAGTTGTGTAGTCTTATTGAGTTCCATAAATCTTAATACATAATTAATTGCTTAAATTCATATAGGAATATATTGAATTAGCAATTAATTATAGAATTGCTTGACCTTGGAAGAGGCTAGTAATTAAATTAGGGAAACTCGACTATCAATCATGTAGAATAAATTGGGCTAGAATAGATAAGTGATTCAATCTGGAATTTGTTAAGTAAAATCTAATCCCTAGGACTTTTTCTCATTTTTGTTTTCATATCATTTGCACTCATATTTAATTATTTTTCTTTTATTTGTACTCTCAATCACCAATTTATCGATTGACTAAATAGAATTAACACTACTACAAAAAGGTTGAAAGGTGGCGCACACTTTGTGGCCCTTCTTTAAAGAAGTGCCACAGCTGCCTTTTTTTTTTTCTTTTTCTATATATATAATTTTTTTTAATTTTGGGTACAAGCTGTGGTGCCTAATAGGATAGGTGCCACTTTTGGGATGGCCAAGCAGGCGCCACACAAACGCAGTTGTGGCTAGGTGTGGAGCCTGCCTAGGCAGGCGCCACACTTGCCTATTAATTAAAATAAAAAAAAAATTTCCAATAAAAGAGGATAGTGTAATCCTCCCAGCCAATAGGAACTCCCCTCGCCCTATCCTTATCTTCTAATTTCAATTCCCGCGTACGTCCTTCCTCATTATTCCTTCTCTTTTGACTACATTATTATTCAACAGCTCCCTTTCCCTTTCTATCTTCATTTGTCGCCCCCTCCCTCCATTTCCTATCTTCACACTAAAAAACACACCCACACGCTTACACCTCTTCATCAGCGAATCTATACTTTGTTTTAATTTGTTCCAACTGCCATCCATCCCCACTCCTGTCCCTTCCCTTGGCTAATTTGTATTGTCTTCCATCCACTTTTGGTCCCCACTCCATCCACTTGGTCCCAGCTGCTCAAATTTCCTCCTCCTCCTCACTCAAGATTGCGTCACCAACGGGCAATGTGGTCCCCCACTGCACTGTACTGATTAATTAAGCTGTAAGTTCAACGTGCTTCCTTTTTTTTTTTTCAGGTTGTTCTGCTTATTTTTGTTATCACACGCACGTGTGTATATATAAATTTGTTGATTATATATTAAAATAAAAACTACTAATGTTTAGCTATCCACCACACATCTCTTTAATTTGTTTGATTCAATTCCTATATGGTCCTCTCCGCATTTTTTTTGCCAACCTCTCCGCATATACTATACATAATCATTTGGTTTTATTTTTTCATCTATATCTGCATCTATCTATATATATAGTTAGAGGAGCATATAGACAATTATATCTCATATGCTAAAGTGGAAAAAAAATGTTATTCCTGTCCACTCATGTCTCTAAGTGATGCTGACTGCGTGCTTGCTATGAAAATTGTTGGTGGGCCTATATAAGAGCGCCACACGTGATTATATATATATATATATATAGTATATTATTGTCGATTAGTGTTTTCTAATGATTATATATATATATATATATAGGAATTCCTATTATTGTCGATTAGTGTTTTCTAATGATTATATATTATTGTCGATTAATGTTTAACTAATCCATAACACGTGATTATATATATATATATATAGCATAAACAATTCCTATTTGTTTGATTTAATTAATTAGTTGATCAATCGGTCTTTTTTTATTTTTTGGTGATAATCAATCTATCATTTATAGTCAACAGAACATGATAAATTAATAGAATTTTTTAATTGAATTTGTAGAAATAACTTTCTTAAACTTCACATTCTATTAATAAATTTACCCATTAATTAATGACGGTATATCGGATGCATCATGATTGTCCGCACAAATTTATTTTCATGGGATTATTACCAAATTTTGATAGACAGGAAATTTTTTCTATATAATTCATAGTTCAAAAAGTAGCTGAAATTTAATGGCATATTTATTTATAGAATTTGTTATTGGTTTGTTTATGCTTTCATTGAGGGGTGAGGACCTAAAGGAAAACATATGACTATCTTTCCACTTTAATTTGTTTTACCATTGCTTCTTCTCTATTTATTTTTATTTGTTACTTATGTTTTGGCAAAAAAAAAAATTTGTTACTTATGTGTTTGGAATAATTCAGAAATACAATTGATGTCTAAATTTATTTTAAATTTTTTAACGTACCCTTAATTTAATTAATTAAAGTTCGCTGATTAGTGTCTCTCTTTTTTTTTTTTAAAGTAATTAAGCTAGTAAAAAATAAATTTTTTTTATATTCTCAACATTTATATATGCTTTCCTTTTTGTTCTATTTTATTTTCTTCCTTTTTTTTTTGAATCATATTTTTTGATTTAAGCAAATTAATCATATTTTATTTTATTATATATTGATGTTTTGTACACATTATTATTAATAAAAAAATTTACAACCACTAATATTTTATTGACTTTTTTTATGTGTAATTTATGTTTGTAGTTTCAGCTCATCAGTCTATTGAAGCTTCTATTTAAGGTATGTTTTTGAAATTTTGAGCTTACAAATGTGATTTTAGTTGAATTTAATAATAGTACTAGTTAGTTATAATTTGTAGGTGTTCTAATGATTGTTATGGATTAGTTGCATAAGTAAAATAATTATTTATATATTCTTAACACTTGTATTTTATTTGTTGACTTGTAATGTTTTCTAATTTACCTATGATATGTTGTGGAAAATATGGTTTCTTTCGTTATGTTGAAGATTTCATGTTGGGAATTTATTTTAAAATTGGTAAGAGAATATAAAAGTAATTAGTTAATGCAATAGTCATATAACTAACCACGTACTTTTTTTAAAAATAGATTGAAGGTATAGATGGATCGTAAATGGATGTCATCTAATCGGTGTTCAAGGAAATATATAGATGGGGTGAAAGGTTTTATTACATTTGCAATTGAGCACACAAAAGATCCTAACAAAATCTTGTGTCCTTGCTTATCTTGTTGTTTTGGAAAGCGGATTAGTCCACTTGATTTACTAGATCATTTAGTGTGTTACGGTATTGATCAAACATATATACGATGGACAAGGCATGGTGAGACGAACGATGCATGTAGTGATCGGGTGCATACCACGAGTGGTGCTTTGAATGAATTTGATCAAAGCATGTTTGATGAAGATGATGGTCTTGAAGAAATGCTAAATGTGGTTGAAGGGGTGCATCATAACTGCCCCAACGAATTTGAGAAGTTGAAAGGTGATGCAGAGAAACCATTATATGCTGGTAGTACTAAATACACAAGATTGTTAGCAGTGTTGAAGTTGTACAACTTTAAAGCTCACTATGGATTGAGTGATTCGGGTTTCACCGCACTGCTTGAGCTGTTGCAAGATATGCTTCCAGAAGAAAATGTACTTCCTACCAAGACATACGAGGCAAAGCAAATTCTTTGCTCTACAATTGGTATGGGATATGAGAAGATACATGCATGTCCTAACGATTGCGTATTATTTCGAAATCAGTATGCAACGTTGGAGAAGTGTCCTAAATGCAATGCATCTCACTATAGGAAGAAGAAAGGAAAGAGTCCTTTGAAGGTCCTATGGTATTTTCCCATTATTTTGAGATTTAAGCGACTGTATAGTAATGCAAAGACTGCTAAGCAGTTGACATGGTATACAGATGAAAGGATTAAAGACACGAAGCTTAGGCACCCTGCAGATGCTCCTCAATGGAAAAAAATTGATCATGAGTACCCTGACTTTGCGGATGAAGCAAGGAACCTTCGCCTTGCACTGTCAACTGATGGAATTAACCCGCACAGTGTTCAGAGTAGTACATATAGCACGTGGCCAGTGATATTGATGATTTATAACCTTCCTCCACACTTGATCATGAAACGTAAGTTTATGATGTTGTCCATGTTAATTTCTGGGCCAAGGCAACCTGGGAATGATATAGATGTATACTTGGCTCCTTTAGTTGATGACTTGAAGCTGCTTTGGGAAGAAGGCGTCAATGTGTATGATGGGTATAGGGAAGAAAGTTTCACTTTGAAAGCCATGTTGTTTGGCACAATTAATGATTTCCCTGCTTATGGTAATTTGTCGGGATACAGTGTCAAAGGATATGGTGCATGCCCTATATGTAAAGATGACACTCATTCAGTGCGACTTCATCATTGTAAGAAAAATGTTTACATGGGGCATCAAAGATTCTTACCATCACAACATCGTTAGAGGAAGTGGAAAAATCCTTTCAATGGTGACTCAGAAGAAGGTAGCCCACCAAAGATGTTGACCGGTGCCCAAGTGTATTCAAAGGTAAAAGACTTGGATAACAATTTTGGCAAGCCTTTTGCAAAACAAATCGAGACAAGTGGTTGGAAGAAAAATTCTATTTTCTTTGAACTTCCATATTGGAAGTCTTTATATGTGAGACATTTTCTTGATGTGATGCACATAGAAAAAAATATTTGTGATAGTCTAATTGGCACGTTGCTCAATATCTAAGGAAAAAGCAAGGATAGTGTCAATTCGAGGTTGGATTTGGTAAACTTGGGAATTAGAGAAGAGTTGGCACCGATTGATCAAGGGCATCGTACCTACCTACCGCCAGTGGCATACACTTTGTCGAGGAAATAGAAGAAATTGTTTTGTGAGTTTCTGCAAGGAATTAAAGTTCCTGAGGGCTACTCTTCAAATATAAAGAACCTTGTATCAGTGAAAGAGTTGAAGTTAAAGAACCTCAAGTCTCATGATTGTCATGTGCTCATGCAGAATTTCCTATCGGTTGGTATACGATCCATTTTACCCAAAAATTTAAGAAACACAATCACTAAACTTTGCGTGTTTTTCAAGTTGATCTGCAGTAAAGTGGTAGATTCAACTAAGTTACAAGATTTGCAAAGGCTGATTGTATGTACTCTATGTGAACTTGAAATGTATTTTCCACCTTCTTTTTTTGACATTATGGTACATCTAACCGTACACTTGGTCAAAGAGATTCAATTGTGAGGTCCAGTGTACTTGAGATGGATGTACCCGAATGAGCGATTCATGAAAATATTAAAAGGGTACGTGAAAAATAGATATCGCCCAGAGGGTTGTATCGTTGAAAGGTATATGGATGAAGAAGCAAGTGACTTCTGTGCTGATTTTCTATCAAATGTTGACCCTGTAGGGATCCCCAAGTCCCGTCATGATGGGTAAAGATCAGGGAAAGGAATAACTAAGAGGGATGTAATAACAATATCGGCGATTGAACAGGAGCAAGCCCACTTGTATATGCTACATAACACTGATGAGGTCAAACCGTATGAAGAAGAACACAAGGATGATCTTCAATTGGTACATGGTGATAGGAATGAAAATTTGTTAACAAAAGAACACAATAAACAATTTTCAGGCTGGTTGAAAAATCGCATTAATGATGAGATGGAGCAGAATCCTGATTCAGTTTCTGAAAAATTAAAGTGGTTGTCGAAGGGACCGAGCTTAAATGTATTATCTTACAATAGTTATGCAATCAACGGTTACATATTCTATACACAAGATTATGATACACAGAGCACGATGCAGAATAGTGTGGTAACACTTGTTGCTGATTCTTGGCATAGATCCAGTGCTAAAGACATACACCCTATCTATGCATCAATGTCATACTTTGGTGTCATTGAACGCATATGGGAGTTAGATTACTCTATGTTCAGGGTCCCTGTCTTCAAATGTAAATGGGTTAACAGCAACAGTGGATTGAGGATAGATGACTTAGGCTTTGTTCAAGTGGATCTTTCTAAAGTTTGGTTTGAAGATGATCCTTTTATGTTACCAGCACAAGCAGAACAAGCGTTTTTCATTTCGGATCCTGCTAGAAAGAATTGGTCTATTGTACTCCCATCCAACAAGAATCGTCAAGGACAAGTTGATCTTGAAAGTAATGAAAATTTGAACATCAATGATGACGATTGTTCGTTTGAAAATTTGTGGTCAGTAGAGATTGATATAGATGGAGATGCAAATGAAGATGAAGATGGACCCTTATACGTGAGACTTGATCATGAAGAGGGAACTTGGGTCAAGAGAAACACAATTCTCAATCCAACACGAATTCTGAAGAATAAAATTTTAAATCAAACCAGAAAAAGGAAAAGATAATAAGTGCCTTGACTTGTTTACTTGTACGTACGTTTTTATAAATTTTAAAATAATTTGCTTTCGTTGATATGGTTGACATTAAACACTGATGTTTTATTTTGGTGTATATCACTTTCAGAAGTATGGACTCACCACACGATGAAACTGCTGATGATGTTCCTCAGCATATTGGCAGACAAAGATTTAAGGCGAACGTACGACGTGGCAGGACAATTATGGCGAGATTGATCAAATTGAGAAGTAGTGGAATCAAGTTACATCTGGAGTGGAATGAAAATGGAAACCCGTTCGGCGAGAATAGTAAGTCATTAAATAACTTGATTGGGACTACAGTTCGACACAGAGTCCCTATTACAGTTCAAAACTGGAAAATGGTCAAAAAAGATTATGAGGATGAGATATGGGGTGAAGTTCAGGTAACATATTAATTATATCATTGTTCGGTTTGCTATGTTTCACTTAATTTCAATCTTACATATTATATATGTTTTTTTTGTTACAGAGCATTTTTATTATTGATGATGATCGGAAGAACTTCGTGCTAAGAAAAGCCGGAAAACTTATGAGAAAATTTCGATATGATCTTGTCAAATACTACTTGAGGGATGATGATGAAAATATCATTGATACACCGCCTTATCCATTGTACGAAGGAATCATCACTCAAGAAATGTGGGATGAGTTTATCAAAACACATACAACTCAGGAATTTCTGGTAATATAATTTGTTTTACTTTCCCTATTACTTGCAATGTACGTATTTGTAATTAACATTTGTACATTGATATGAATCATTTTGATTTAAACAGGAGTTGAGCGAGAAAAATCGCGCTAACGCGCTCAATATGCCATACTGGCACACACAATGACCTGTTTCATATGTACAGTTAGAAAGAAAACTGGTACAAACTAATTATTATTTCATTTGTAGATAAATTGTTTGAATATCATTTAACTTTAACTAAATTTGCCGTGCAGATAGAAGAATCAGGTTCAGGTATTACACAGGTTCCATGACATGATTTGTGGATAGCCAGTGTGACAAATAAGAAAGGTGAAATTCATAGTGAGGAAGCAAGAAGAGTAGCTGAATATTGTGTAAGTATTAGATTATGTGTACAATAAATAATTGGCTTTACTTAAATGAACTTGATTTATAATAACTAATATTGTTGTAATTCTTTTTGTGCTAGCGACAAGTGTCACAGGAGGATCCTGCGTTGGCGAGCTATGTTGGTCGGGACAATTTGTTGAGCAGAGCTATGGGAGTACCCGAGTATGATGGTCGTGTTCGGGGTACTGGTTTTGCTGTCACCCCATCAGCATACTTCGGACGTCAGAAGTGCCATAGTAGAGGTGACATTTCCCAACTGCGTGACGAGATGACTAGTTTCAAGAGTCAAATTCAAGAACTTCAAGAACAAATGCGCCATAAGGAACAACGAGAAGAACAATTCTTAGAACAAATGCGTTTGTTGCAAGAACAAAATGTGTTGTTAACAACACAAATACAACAGTTTGTGCAATGTAGGCCAACACAAAATGTTCCCTTCTGTGATAGTCCAAGTATCAGAGATAGTTGCACTTCCATGCCTAAAGTCCATTTTCCTTTGGTAATTAATTTCTTCTATACTTAACTTTATGTTATATTATAATTTAGCGAACTATGACATATTAAGTCTATTTTCTATAGGGTGAATTCCAATGTAAGCTATATGTTGAGCAAGCTCCCAAGCACACGGTTGCAATAGGTGTTGCCTACAACACTGATAAAGACATACTACACAATTCACCGCTGCCTAAAAATACACTCCGAGTGAGGGTTGACGTCTACACTAATGAAGATGCCCTCTTACCGATCCCGTCTCAGGATGAGCAAATAATGGTCAAAGGTGTTGTAGGTGGCTATGTTGCTTGGCCAATAGGTCTTATAGAGCCATATGAAAAGGTCGTTCATTTACAATTCCCTGCATTTTTCCTTCATACATCCATATAAAACTGTGATTTAATTTTTTTATTTTCGCAGGGCAAGATGTCAAAGTGTTCAACAACACAACCCAAGTCTAAAGCTTCAGCTAGCCAACAGAGCAGAAGGAGACCGACCTCATATCATGATCAATTAGTATCGATTACACCACAATTGATCGATGCAGGAGGACAGGAAATACGTCTTGAAAGACATATCTACAATGTTGGCGGTCTAGTTGATTATGTTACTGCCGAGGTCGTGCACGACATATGTACTCGTGATTGGGTTAGTGCTTCAGCTATCAACTTCTGGATAAGGTACTTGACCATTATCGTTTATCACTGTTATTAATATTTCTTGTTCCATTTCTTTTGTTTTTCATGACATTGTTTGTTTTATAACAGGCATTTATACAATGACTGCTTAATGGATACAAATAGGGTCCAATTCGTATTTGTCAACCCTTATCTCGTTGGCCACCATGGGGGTAAAGTAGATATACATGCACATTCTAATGATCTAAAAGATTACTTTAGAAAGAGAGCAACACCGACTACGCTATTTTTAGTGCCATACAATACAGGGTAAGTTATTAGTGGTACAATTTTTCTTTTTATTGTTTAACTTTTATCATACCATGATTGTTGAAACTAATTTTTTAAAATATTTTAGGCGCCATTGGATATTGATAGTTATCAATCTAGCGGAACTTTCAGGTCCTCGCATTTACTATGTGGATCCTCTAAAAGATGGTCTTCCACAAAACCGTTCTGATATGTTACTATTGTTCAATGGGTAAGCGTACGTGCATATGTGTAAATATTTGCATGTGATTGAATAATCAAAAGTCATCAGTTTCTATTTGTTTTGTTAGTGCATTGACTGCGTATCGGTCCTCTGTCTCGTTAAGCTACTCTAAAGCTGCTGACCCTCACTTTAGCTATCCTTGGAAGAAGATATTGGTATTGATATATGAATTTACTCAAATTTTGTTAGTAAACAATTTTTATTCATAAACAGAGTTAAATATTGCATTATATTTTTGCAGTGCCCTTTCTAACCCAATGATAATGATTGTGGGTATTATGTCATGAAATTTATGAAGGATGTAATTACGCATGATCAGGCATTTATTCCTCAAAAAGTAAGTCATTTAGTTGCACTCCATATTGAGTTTTAATTAAATTTAATTAGTTCTTGATAATTACGTTTTGCTGATTTTAATTCGTTTTAATTTGTGGCTGATTGTATATATGCGTAGTATTATGAAGATCAACGTTGTGACACTTTGATTGACCATCAGCTTGATGAAGTGATCGAGGAATGGTGTGAATATGTTTTTAGGCAAATCTCTGGGTAGCTATATTATTTAATTCATCACTAGATGCATGCCTTTGTTGTGTTGTTTCTTGGCAATTGTTGTGTCATTCATGCATGTAATCAAGTTGAATTTGTTAAATAATTCATTCACGTATAATATATTGTATAATTATTTTATGTTCTACTTTAACTAATTAATCATTTGTTTGTATCATTTTGAAGTTATATCTATTATTGTTATTTGCTTTTCTTCATTCTGCAGTATTGTGGATATAGATACAAAATGTTTATTAAATCATGCAGTGTGAAATATTGTACAATTATGGGAGATATGATCGAACAAAAAATTAAAAAAAATAAAAAAGAGTTTTTGTGGCGCTTTTTTAAATAAGGGCCACAAGAAGAGCCCAAAAAAAGAAAAAATGAGAAAAAAAATACCCTCATGTGGCGCTTGGTGGGCCAAGCGCCACAGGAGACCCCCCCTCCTGTGGCACTTGCCCCACCAAGCGCTACAGGAGGGTATTTTTTTTAAAAAAAATTATAATGCTGTGGCGCTTACTGGCGCCACAGCTTCTTTTAGTGGCGTCCAGATATATAGCACTTCTCTAGCACTACAGCTAATCAATTTATAAGCGCCACAGCTTTGCTTTTTTGTCGTAGTGTAAAATTACCCACTTTGGTACTTAGTGATCAATCCTCGTGGGAACGATACTCTATTCACTTCTATATTACTTGATTACGACAGTGTACAGTTGCACTATTTAATTGATCATTCACACTCGTAACAAGAATCGATCCCCACGAACACTGCTTAATACTGTTCATGTGGATCAGACATATCAATATATATATGCATGCATGCCCAATTGTTTCATATATTAGTGTGTTGATTATATATAAAAAATGTTATTACCTTTAGCTAGATATTTCCAAAGAGCGTAGTTGATCCTTGAAAGACCTGCATATCAGTTAAATATTCTCATACAACGAAAAAGCTAAGGTACCCGAAGTTAATTAAGGAAGCGGAATAAATTACTTAAATCATAGTATATTTTGTGTATGATTAACTTATATACCATTTTATAAATCAAGTAAATTAGTTTGGAGAAAAACATACTTTAAAATAATTTATTTAGCTTCATTAATCTCCAAAAAAAAAAAAAAAGAGTTAGCCGGGTAAGTAGTATTATCCATATAAATACCTGAAGTTGGTGGCTTGGCACAGTCTTGTTGTCCAGTTTCTAAGTCTAAGGGAGGCCTAAACAACTCGAAGCAATTGTAAACTTCAATCTCGTAACTTTCGTCCGGAAGACCTATATATATATATATCCAAATGAAGATCCACATTCATTTGAATTTACAGACATCCATATATATATATATAGAGAGAGAGAGAGAGAGAAGGTACATAATAGATGAGATTGGCGAATGATCTCATAGGGTAGTGGCTGCGAAAAGCAGAAGGCATTCGGGCTAGAAGCTGAAGACAAGTGAGCCCACTTGTGTTTCCCTCCAACAGCATACTCCTCACATCCATTCTCTTCAGTATCCAAAGAGTTACATCTGCCCACCCACGCATTTCAACAAATATGTCATTAAAACTTAAATACCTAGTTTTATATATTTAATATACTTTTATATTGCTACCTCTTATCCTTAATAGAAATCCCATTTATAATGCAAATTGTAATATGAATAAGGTCTTATATTAAAGACATGTACTGGAGATAGTATAATATTAGAACAATGATAAGCTTCATGGTGCTCATTGCCACGGTGAAATCTGCACCATTTTTGTATAGTTTCAATAGTTTAGATTTAAAATTTTTAACTAATAATTTTAAGTAAAAATCAATTTTTTTTAAAAAAAAGTTATGGTTATATTATTATTTTTATTTTAGATTCTACACATATTAAAAAATATAACTGAAAAAAAAAAATCAATTTAAACCTTCTAAATTAAATTTACATGGTGCGTAGTGATGATGAACTCTTAGTGCTCCTGAACCTACTTAACATCGAAACTAGTTCAACTCCATCTTCACCCTTGGAATAGTTGAATAACCGTCACTTTTTTGCGTAGGAATTAGCCTCCCCCCCCCCCCCCCCTCTCTTTTTCAGGAATTAGCATATTAATAGGATCTTACTGTCGGACAAGAAATAAGGCACTCTTATAAGGGCGCTAAGGAACCTCTTAATTAAAAAGCCTATACTAATACTTTAATCCCCATTTAATTACATGTTTTGAAAAAGCATGATTCTGTTTGTGTTTGCCACTTTAACATGAGAATCGCCATGGTCATGAATGTGCATTTTGAAGATCAAGTAGAACGAACTTGATTCCAAAATTTGTATGCCAACTAAATGAGACTTAAAACTAAATTATTAGATTAGCTTTATATATATATATATATATGCAAATCCAAATATGTCCTATCATTTGGGGCAATCATCATTCTGTTTTAAGACACTAGGAATCATCAGCTTAATTAGTGAAGAATCAATCACTTGCCCCTACACAATTTTGAAAAAACTAAAAAGAAAAAAAGTGAAGCAACCAAGAGAGTCAACATTATTTTGGCGGCAAAAAAAAAGGTCTGTCATGATAGCAATATGATTATGCAAAACGGAATAAATTAGAGTCTCAACTACTTTAGTCTAGAGGCACAATACTTTTACTTTAATCATACAAGTAAATTTTATAGAAATGTACCAACTGAAGATATACATAGCAAACAATATTGAAACTTCACATAAAAAAAAAAAAATATCTGATCCACAATGTGTCTCTCTTCATATAGAAACAGAGAAAATGATGTTTTAAAATCTGTAAAGTGACGTCAGATGATTCAAATTAAAATAATGATTCAACCACCACTTCACAACACAATAAACAAATCCAGATAGATCAGTATCTAGGAGAAACCAAAATTAAAACAAGTGCAAGAGAGAGAGATATATTAGTTACCAAAAGATTGGGCATTCATGCTAGCATGAAGAATGGTCTGTGTATCACTACGAAGATGAATTTTCATATCACTCTGACGCTGAGCTGCTGCATATTTGGCCATATGGATCACCACCTTCAAGTTCCCAAACTTAGCTGCCCTAAACAATGGTGTCTCACCTTTTGAGTTTTTTCTCTCCACCAATAGCCTTCCTTTTTCCTCCTCCTCCTCCTCCACCTCCGGTGGCGGCGCTGCCATCTTCTTTTCGAACTCAAATACGACATCTGCCATCTCCACCACTGATTTAACCATAATTTTATATATTTTTAATTAATTAAATAGGGACTCTTAATGTATTTTCCAGGGCATTATCGCATGATTAAGCACTTATTTTAATTAGAGGCATTTGTATTGAATTAATTGTAATAAAAGGGTAAAATTGCCATAATTATTAAATATTTATACATATGATCTCTTGAACTTTTAATACTACCTTATGCTTAATTTTTGCATTGTAGGTGCTTTGGGTCACAATTGGTGATTTTTGGAGTCTGAATACAAGGAAAATTATAGAAAAGGACCAGAGCAAATTACAGAAAAGTACCCATCAGCTTTTTCATGAGGAAAATTTATTGGAGAAAATTACAGAACAATACCCAAGCCACAAATTCAACATTCAAACCGACAGAAAAATAAAATCTGGCAGGTTTTGTCATGTGCACTTCTGGAAGACGTAGAAATTATATGCACGCGCATATCACGGAAAGATTTGTGTTGCAGCTTGCTTTCAGACTGTACCTAACATGGTTGGTGAAGGGAAATGGACAGTGTCAATCTCACTATATATACCCCCATCTTCACCACCATGAGGGCATCCCGACTGCAACTGCAACTCTTCCTTCTTCAATTTTCTTCTTTCATTTGCCGAGGTACTACAGAACGGGGAGTTGAAGTAAGAACGAGGTCACCACTTACACCACCGACCTCTTCCCTTCATCACCACCATTCACCCTTACTAGCTCGGCACCTTCCTTACCACCACGTTCTTCATTTTCATCACCACACCATCATCTTGTTCACAGTCCAGTAGCTCCTTCATCCCAACTACCATCACCTTCGGTCTTCTCCACCAAAAGCCATCAAAAACTACAAGTGCAGCACCCTCATCTCCTCTCTGTGATAGTTCAGCAAGTTTTACATTTTCCGGCGAACTATTCCAGTTTTCCGGCCCCCACTTCCGGCGAAGTTTGATTTCTTGTGAACCATTTTCTCCTCCGTTGTGTCTTATTTTCTTCCTACCATCGTCCTTTCATCATGCAAATACCGCATCATCATTTTCCATCGGTTTTTCTGTGACTCCCGTGTTGTTTCCAATTTTCCAGCAAAGTTTTGCAGTTTTCCGGCCCCCATTTCCGGCGATCTCTCATCACTCTCTTCCTCAATTCCGGCGAGCTCTTCATCATCAACCACCAGTCCGAGTTGCAGAAACTGAGGCAGCTGAAATTTCAAGTTACACCACCTGGAGCCATCTGCGAATGAGAAATGCTTCAGTTCGTGTTGCAGTTCGTGTTGCAGTTGGTTCATTAGATTAATGCATGATGACATCATCATACATGTATGCTGACATCATCATGCATATTGCAACTTTTGACTTGCGTGAACATGGAATCTGAGAATCAGGGGAGTTTTGTTTTTATTTTTCCTATTCCAATATTTTGTTTGAATAATGTGTGATCAAATTTGTGTTGTGGGATTTATATATAGACTTTGCCTATAATTTAAATTAATTTGAGTGGTGTGTTTATTTATATATTTAATTAAATTGTATTTTTTTTTTTTTTTTATTTTTTTTTTTAACAAGAAAAACCCAAAAATCAATTTTCCCTTGTTTTATTGAATTTGCTTTTGCATGACATTTAGTATTACCTAGGATTCAATTAAAGGCTCCTTGAGAAAAGAGAGACGACCCGAGTATTGCATTATGCTGCAATTCTTGGATTAAAAATCTTGTATTTGACCCCAAGACGCAAAGATATGGTCAAATCAATGGCGCCGTTGCCGGGGAGTCATTTTTGACTCCATGGTTAACTAAGTGTCAATTGAGAAATTGATTTGGGGTTGCCTGTGTGAGCTTCTTGATTTTTACAATAGTTTCATACCATTTCCATATTTTTCATTAAAAAAAAAAAAATTCTGTCTGTTTTATTTTTTTCCCACAAATAGGTGCATTTAGATCCTTACCACTACATTCATACTCATCATTGCATTTTCACTCTATTTCGTTAAGTTCATTCTGTGTCTTGCATTTAGCTGTGTTGAGTGGTTTGAATTTAATTAGTAGTTTAATTCAAAAAAAAAAAATTCATTCCCTTTTAGTGGCTTCATTGTGAATAACTTGTTTTTATTGTAATTCTCGTTCATTAGTGATATGAAATTTGCATTTAAATATTTACATAAACTTGCATTTTTTTTTCTTTGTAGTTTTTCCCCCTTAAAATTTGTGTGCAAAATAGTTTTGGTATTTCATTAATCCATTGTTTTCTTAATTTGTTTCTTTTGTATGTCCGATCAATCTGAAAAGACATTAGATCATTCTTCTAATTTTGAATTGTTCATTGACTTAAGTGATTGTGCTTCTCAAGGTACCACTATGGCAAATAATGGTGAAGGACAAAGGAGAAGAACTATTAGGGATGTGACAAGATCAGACGTCACTATTGATCCTTTTAGTGCCGCATGCCCTAACCTTAATGTCAATTTCGAGCTTAAGGGACCTTTGCTTGCTTCACTACCTCGTTTTCATGGACTTGAGAAGGAAAATCCTTACAACCATCTCAATGCATTACACGTGGCTTGCTCAAATATGAAGCCTGTCGGTGCTCGCCTAGAAGATGTACAACTGAAGGTGTTCTACTTCACCTTGGAAGGGAAGGCGAAAGAGTGGTATATGATGCTACCAAGGCAGGTTAATGACGCTCTTCATTCATGGGGAAATCTGAAAAAAGCCTTCTTGGAAAAATACTTTCCCGCTGCAAGGATTGCTGAGCTCAAGAAGGAGATTTACTCTATCAAACAAGACCCCTCAGAGTCTTTTTATGAGTATTGGAGCCGCTTCCAGGAGCTTTTGGCTAAGTGCCCACACTATCAAATTAGCAATGAGCAATTAATCCAATACTTTCATGATGGTCTTTTACCTAATGAAAAGGGTATTCTAGATGCTTCAGCTGGGGGTTCCTTAGAAGATTGTACTGCAAAGGAAGCATGGGCTCAAATTAAAATGAGAGCTCAAAACACTCAACAATACAATGTAAAAGAGATCAGAAGTATCTGTGATATCGGATCTAACCAAAGGATGATCGCACTTGAGTCTAAAATGGATACACTCACTTCGCAGCTTTCTCTCGTCACCACTGAACTTCAACATCTGAGTACCCAACAAGCAACTCATTTTCCTACTTCACAAGCTCTTGTTGCACCCCAGTTGCGATAATTGTAGTTCAATGATGCACATTACAAGTCTATGCCCTAATCCTCATGAGGAAGTCAATGCTATGTATCAAGGAAGGCCTAATCAACAAAGATGGGACTCTAACACCACCACCTACAATGAAAACAGAAGACCTAATCCTAATTTTGGTTAGAGGAATCAAGAAGGTTCATCTTATCAAGTCCAACCATATGGGTCAAATCGTGGACAAATGGTGCCTATTCAAGAGTCCAAAGGCGATGAAACCAATCAATTACTGAAGAGCTTGGCTGCTTGAATTGCTAGCATTGATAACTGGATTATGGAAGAAAAAGCTTTGAATCAGGGTCAATTCTCCTCTATCAACGCATCTCTACAAAAGCTACACAATGACAGGGCAAGTGACAGTACTCAAATGGCTCATATGTACAAGAAGTTTGAAGAGTTGGAGTTGAAAAACAACACAGTTCAATCTCATTTAACCCAATTCTCCAATCCCTTGAGTGATGTGCATGCTAAGACTGGTGGGTCTATTCCTTCAAACACCGTCATCAATCCTAAGTCCCTAAATGCTATTGAACTGAGAAGTGGTAAAAAGGTACACTTTCCTGAAGAGATCGACAATGAAGTAGATGAGGAGATAGAAGTTGAAAGTCCACCTTTGAGCCTAATGAAGTTTCCAAATCCTGAAAGCTCCAAAGAGAAGGCTATTCTTGAAAGGAAGAAGGACAAAACAGTTGAACGACCTCAAGTGGAACAACAACCACTTCTGAGAGAGGTTGGATCCAAGGAAAGAAGAACTTTTGAGGAAGGTAAGACAAGCGAGCATGGCACCTTATCCAACGCTAATGGTAAAGAGGTAAAAATTTCTCAACTCCCTTTCCCTAAAGCTTACTTTCAAGGCAAGAAAATGCATGATGAACAAACTGAGAAAGAAATGTATGACTTGTTTAGTAAGCTACATATCAATGTTCCTTTCTTCCAATTGGTCAAGTCTATGCCCAGTTATTGCAAATTCCTTAAAGACCTTTGTACAAATAAGAGGAAATTCAAGCCTAATGAGAGAGTTCAAGTTAGCTCTAATGTGTCTGCCCTATTCAAACCTCAAATCCCTGATAAATGCAAGGATCCTGGCTCATTCACTATACCTTGTACCATAGGTAATGTAAATGTGGCCCAAGCCTTGTTAGACTTAGGTGCAGCCATTAATGTCATGCCTAGTTCCATTTTTAAGTCTCTTGGAGTCAAGGAACTTAAGAGAACTACTGTGGTTCTCCAACTAGCTGATAAAAGCATTAGGCAACCGCAAGGTATCATTGAAGATTTACTTGTCAAAGTCAAGGATTTAGTTTTTCCAGCTGATTTCTATGTGTTAGACATGTCTCAAGAACCTAGTGAATCCACCCTTATCTTAGGGAGACCCTTTATGATGACAGCCAGTACCTTGATAAACATGAAACATGGTTCAATTACCATGGAAGTGGGTAACCATAAGCTAAGTTTCAATATGTATGAAGCTATGAAACACCCTTTTGAAGATTGCTCTTTATTAGGTGTGAATTCGATTGACTTAGCATTTGATGATATGGTTAATGAATGTGAGCTTAACTTGCACACTGATAATTGTGATCTTAATTGTGGCATTGCATTGGATTCATGTGATAATAAAATCTCTCCTCCTTCTTCTGTTGATAATTTTGATTCACAGGGGAGTGATATTTCTAACCTTAACTCATCAATGGTTGATTGTTGGTTATCTTCCCTAAGTGATTTTTCTCTTACTTCTCTTGATTCATGGGAACGTAACTCATTTGATAATTCATGCTTTAGTGATGATGCTTGTGAGGAAGGTATTCTTGCTAATGTTTTAGGTCATAAACCAGCTGAAGAGTCTGAATGTGAGGTTGGTAATCAAGACATGGACACTTTGCATGAGATAGCCCTTACGCCAATCAAGACCTCCTCTTGTGTGACTCATTTTGATGCTAAACGCAATATGGTTAAAGGGCCACTTCTTAACTCATCATCTAAGCCTCGAACAAAGATTACTCCTCATACCCTATGATTTTTGAATGAACTAATCACTTCTTGTGAAGTAGGTATGAAGGAAGCTGCTTTCCCCAAGCCTGTTGCTGCTATAGACCAACTGAATGTTGGTTCAACACTTAGGAAGACCAATGCTTAATTGGTAGAATCTACGGAGCCTAGCACAAGTCATGCATCTCATAAGTCTGAAAAAGGGAGTATTTTCACTACCCTTAATCTTCCTACACTAATTCCCTCTATTGTTCAACCTCCTGAATTAGAGCTTAAACCTCTCCCCCTAATTTGAAATATGCTTTCCTTGCTACTAATGGGAAATTGCCTGTGATTATTTCAAATTCTTTGTCTGTGAGTGAGGAGGAGAGACTGCTTGATGTTTTAAGTAAAAATCGAAAAGCTCTAGGTTGGACTTTAGCTGACATTCCTGGAATCAATCCTGCTATTTGTACCCATCGGATCCTCTTGCATGAGGAATCCAAACCTCTTAGGCAGCCTCAACGGCGACTCAACCCCCTGATTCTAGATGTGGTCAAGAAAGAAGTGACAAAATTATTGAGTGCGGGTATCATCTACCCAATTTCTGATAGTAAATGGGTTAGTCCAGTACAGGTTGTACCTAAGAAGAGTGGGATCACTGTGATAAAAATGAAAATAATGAATTGATACCTACCAGGGTGCAAAATGCTTGGCGAGTATGCATAGATTACAGAAAATTGAATGAAGCCTCTAGGAAAGATCATTTTCCCTTGCCTTTCATTGATCAGATGCTTGAAAGGTTGGCAGGTAAGAGTCACTATTGTTTTTTAGATGGTTATTTAGGATATTTTCAGATCCCAGTGGCTCCGGAAGATCAAGAAAAGACCACCTTTACTTGTCCATTTGGAACCTATGCGTATAGGAGAATGCCATTCGGATTGTGCAATGCACCTGGCACTTTCCAACGTTGTATGATGTCACTGTTCAGCGATTTCCTAGAAAATTGTATGGAAGTTTTTATGGACGATTTTACAGTGTATGGAAATTCATTTGATACTTGTTTAAATAGTTTGGACAAGGTTCTTGCTAGATGCATTGAGAAAAATTTAATTTTGAATTATGAGAAGTGCCATTTCATGGTTGATCATGGAATAGTACTTGGTCACTTGATATCTAGCAAGGGCATTGAAGTTGATAGAGCTAAAATTGAGGTAATTTCCTCCTTGCCCTACCCCACTAATGTTAAAACGCTTCGTTCTTTCTTAGGGCATGTGGGTTTTTACCGACGATTCATAAAAGATTTCAGCAAGATAGCTCTACCATTATCCAAATTATTGCAAAAGAATGTTGATTTCATCTTTGATGATTTATGTAAACAAGCATTTGATGAATTAAAATCACACTTGATTTCGCCCCCTATTCTGAGTGCACCAGATTGGACCTTACCTTTTGAACTAGCATGCGATGCCTCCAATTCTGCTGTGGGGGTCATGCTAGGGCAAAAGCATAACAAGTTGTTCCATGTGATTGCTTACGCATCCAAAACCCTGGATAGTGCACAAAGGAATTATACTACTACTGAAAAAGAACTGTTTGCTGTGATATTTGCATTAGATAAGTTCAGACAATATTTAATCAATTCTAAAGTAGTTGTGTATACAGATCATGCAGCTGTGAAGTTTCTCTTCACCAAGCCTCAGTCCAAGCCAAGGCTTATTAGATGGATGTTACTGCTACAAGAGTTAGACATTAGCATTAAGGATAGGCCTGGAACTGCAAACCTTGTAGCGGATCACTTGAGTAGACTACTGGATGGCACAAGGGGAGTACTTGACCCTGATCTTGTTTGTGATAACTTTCCTGATGCATCCCTAATGTCTATATCTGTTTATGTTCCTTGGTTTGCTAGTCTTGTCAACTATATCATGACCGGTCTCATCCCTGAGCATATGTCTTCCTTTCAGGCTCAGAAACTTAGACGAGAAGCTGAACACTACATTTGGGATGAGCCCTATTTGTGGAGACTATGCAATGATCAAGTTATTAGGAGATGTGTTCCAGAGACTGAAACTAAGGACATACTGTCCGCTTGCCACTCTATGATTTGTGGTGGACACTTTAGTGCCAAGAAGACATCTAGGAAAGTATTAGATGCTGGGTTTTACTGGCCCACCCTTTTCAAGGATTCATACTCATATTGTAAGGCATGTGATAAATGCCAAAGATTTGGGGGGCTAGGAAAACGGCACGAGATGCCACAACAACCTATGCTTTTTTGTGAGATATTTGATGTATGGGGTATAGACTTTATGGGCCCTTTTCTACCCTCATCAGGCTATAGCTATATCTTGTTATCTGTGGATTACCTCTCTAGATGGGTCGAAGCTATTCCTACTAGGAAGGATGATGCCCAAATGGTTTCCAAGTTTCTTAAGTCTTATATCTTTTGTAGATTTGGAGTACCGCGGGCTATAGTAAGTGATAGAGGAACCCACTTTTGCAATAAGGTTATTGATAACTTACTTGCTAAGCTTGGGGTGACTCACAAAACTTCTACCCCTTACCATCCACAAATAAATGGGCAAGCAGAAGTATCCAACCGAGAGATCAAACAGATTCTAGAAAAGATAGTCAAGCCTTCAAGGAAGGATTGGAGCTTAAGGTTGGAGGAAGCACTATGGGCCTATAGAACTGCTTTTAAGACACCAATAGGAATGTCTCCTTACCGACTTATCCATGGAAAGGCTTGTCATATTCCGGTGGAATTGGAGCACAAAACCTATTGGGCTGTGAAAATGTGCAACATGGATATAGAAGAGACAGGCTGGGAAAGGAAATTGCAACTACAAGAACTTGAAAAAATGCGACTAGATGCTTATGAGAGCTCTCGCATTTACAAAGAGAAGACCAAGTTGCTGCATGATAAGAAGATCTTGAGAAAAGATTTCAAAGTAGGTGACCGTGTGCTGTTGTACAAGGCCCAATTCAAGTTGTTAAGTAGGAAGCTTAAAGATAAATGGTATGAGCATTTCACCGTCACCAAAGTGCATTCATTTGGCATGGTAGAGCTACTTGATGAGACTACTGGAAAAGAGTTCCAAGTCAATGGACACCTGCTCAAGCTCTACTGTGATTCAACATTAAAGCCTACTTGAGGCCAGGTTGCTTCTTCTCCTTTCACTATCTTTTGCTTTCAATGATCTTTCATCAGTTATTATGTATGCTTTATTGATTGCTTGAGATAAGTGTGGGGGGAGGGCATTCCAGTAGAAGTAGTGTAGTTTAAAAAAAAAAAAATTTGTGTGTTTTGTTTTTTGTTTTTTTCTTTTGTTCTTCCTTTGTGTGTGCACTTAATTACCATTGTTCCTTGACTTTCAACCTGCTTTACACATTGAGGACAATGTGTTGATTAAGTGTGGGGGAGGGAAATACATTTTGAATCCCAATGGTTGATTTTAAATGTGAAAATGTTAAATGTGAAAATGCCTTAAACTAGAAAATTTTTCAAAACTTTTTCAAGAATGACTTGCTTTGAAGCATGACATAAATGGTAAAGGGTCGCATTTACCATTTTGGACATGTAAATTGCAAGAAATTATTTTTTGAGCTTCCATGAGATCTAGTTTTGGCAAATTTTTTTTTAAAAAAACCATATTTTGTTTTTAAGTGAATGGGAAAAGAAATGAACCCACAATTGGATTCTTGTTTACTCCTTGTAAAAAAAAAAAAAAAGTATATAGTTAAAAAAAAAATTTTGTATCATTAGTGTGTTTAATATTTGAGCATGATTATAATTGATTGCAATGTTTTGATTAATTGTGTTTGTAAGGTTAGCACTAGAAGTTAAGTGGATGTTTTGTGGTTAGTTTCCTATGCAATTAATTATGTTAGAAGAAGCATTAGACAAAAACCTTGTTGGAAGATTATTTGGACCTTAAATTCTTTCCATGTGTGCATGTTCACTTATTTTTCATCTTCTAGAACTTGTTTTAACTCTTCTTCAAAACGGCATTTGCATTAGTGTGATGAAAATGAAAGAGGCATTCATTTTAAACCCATTCACCAAAACACAAACCCTTATTTATCACCTTTTTGTTACCCATTTTGAGCCATTCCTATGTTGTATGCAAGTCATTTATTCATAGTGTTCATAGTATTCTGAAATCAAAGTAAATTGCCAATAGACAATTGAGCAATTTGAAATGCAAAAAAAAAAAAAAAGAAGAAGAAGGTGAATAAAAGGCATTTGTTCGTGAATTAAGAAAAGAATTGGCAATAGTTATTAAAGTTAATTAGTTACTATGAACTTGTTCAATAATTTTGACGCATATCAACTATTTATTTTCTTCATTCCATTCAGCCTTCATCCATCATTACAACCCTTTGAAGTCCTCTTGATTCATTACATTAATTGCTATTAGTAGTGGAGATGTTAGAGTTGTTACAAGCCTATGGTAAGTTGTTCATTGAGTGAACTAGAGTGAAATTATCCCAATGAGGTGAGATGAGTGAAACAATAATACCCTGAGAGTCTCTTGTGCTTCATCTAATATTTTGTGTAGTTGACTAATTTCTTTGCATCAATTAACAATAACTAATGTTGACTTGAAGAATGTAATTAATTGATCTATTGCTTTCTAATTATGAAATTGCTCACTTTTTAATGTGTCAATAATTTGGATTTGAAGTCTTGTACTCAATTTCCTTTGTTCAAGAGTACAAAGGTCTAAGTGTGGGGGAATTGATTTAACCATAATTTTATATATTTTTAATTAATTAAATAGGGACTCTTAATGTATTTTCCAGGGCATTATCGCATGATTAAGCACTTATTTTAATTAAAGGCATTTGTATTGAATTAATTGTAATAAAAGGGTAAAATTGCCATAATTATTAAATATTTATACATATGATCTCTTGAACTTTTAATACTACCTTATGCTTAATTTTTGCATTGCAGGTGCTTTGGATCACAATTGGTGATTTTTGGAGTCTGAATACACGGAAAATTATAGAAAAGGACCAAAGCAAATTACAGAAAAGTACCCATCAGCTTTTTCATGAGGAAAATTTATTGGAGAAAATTACAGAACAATACCCAAGCCACAAATTCAACATTCAAACCGACAGAAAAATAAAATCTGGCAGGTTTTGTCATGTGCACTTCTGGAAGACGTAGAAATTATATGCACGCGCATATCACGGAAAGATTTGTGTTGCAGCTTGCTTTCAGACTGTACCTAACATGGTTGGTGAAGGGAAATGGACAGTGTCAATCTCACTATATATACCCCCATCTTCACCACCATGAGGGCATCCCGACTGCAACTGCAACTCTTCCTTCTTCAATTTTCTTCTTTCATTTGCCGAGGTACTACAGAACGGGGAGTTGAAGTAAGAACGAGGTCACCACTTACACCACCGACCTCTTCCCTTCATCACCACCATTCACCCTTACTAGCTCGGCACCTTCCTTACCACCACGTTCTTCATTTTCATCACCACACCATCATCTTGTTCACAGTCCAGTAGCTCCTTCATCCCAACTACCATCACCTTCGGTCTTCTCCACCAAAAGCCATCAAAAACTACAAGTGCAGTACCCTCATCTCCTCTCTGTGATAGTTCAGCAAGTTTTACATTTTCCGGCGAACTATTCCAGTTTTCCGGCCCCCACTTCCGGCGAAGTTTGATTTCTTGTGAACCATTTTCTCCTCCGTTGTGTCTTATTTTCTTCCTACCATCGTCCTTTCATCATGCAAATACCGCATCATCATTTTCCATCGGTTTTTCTGTGACTCCCGTGTTGTTTCCAATTTTCCGGCAAAGTTTTACAGTTTTCCGGCCCCCATTTCCGGTGATCTCTTATCACTCTCTTCCTCAATTCCGGCGAGCTCTTCATCATCAACCACCAGTCCGAGTTGCAGAAACTGAGGCAGCTGAAATTTCAAGTTACACCACCTGGAGCCATCTGCGA
This sequence comes from Inga oerstediana, assembly GCA_963210345.1. NCBI lineage: Eukaryota > Viridiplantae > Streptophyta > Magnoliopsida > Fabales > Fabaceae > Inga > Inga oerstediana. Next base: position 7,905,847 of record OY723400.1, on the reverse strand, counting down.
ATGAGAAATGCTTCAGTTCGTGTTGCAGTTGGTTCATTAGATTAATGCATGATGACATCATCATACATGTATGCTGACATCATCATGCGTATTGCAACTTTTGACTTGCGTGAACATGGAATCTGAGAATCAGGGGAGTTTTGTTTTTATTTTTCCTATTCCAATATTTTGTTTGAATAATGTGTGATCAAATTTGTGTTGTGGGATTTATATATAGACTTTGCCTATAATTTAAATTAATTTGAGTGGTGTGTTTATTTATATATTTAATTAAATTGTATTTTTTTATTTATTTATTTATTTTTATTTTTTAACAAGAAAAACCCAAAAATCAATTTTCTCTTGTTTTATTGAATTTGCTTTTGCATGACATTTAGTATTACCTAGGATTCAATTAAAGGCTCCTTGAGAAAAGAGAGACGACCCGAGTATTGCATTATGCTGCAATTATTGGATTAAAAATCTTGTATTTGACCCCAAGACGCAAAGATATGGTCAAATCAACCACCCAGCAAACCAGGGCGATTTCGTGAAGGAGAGTGTTACCTTCACAGGTCCTCTTCGTCAAAGCAAGCCAAAGTTCTTGTTCTGAAAGCATCTCCAGCAAATCCCGAAGGAGTTTGGGGCTATCAGAGCGAGTTGCGACGTTAATGGACGTGTTCTTGAACAAGTCAAAATCCTCAAGAAGATCATTCTTGTCTTCTTCAAAGATTTCCTTAAAGGCTCTCCAATCTTCACGCCTGAAAGCTCTCTGAGCTCTTTTTATTCTCTCGCTGAACAGAGATGTCTCTCCCTCTATCTTAATTTCATCATTACTCTTCTTTCCCATATTTTCCTCTCACGAACACACAACTACTTGTGCTCAATGAGTTTGTAAACTTCTTTATATCTATGTGTGTGTGTGTGAGGGAGCTAGCTAGTGTATCACAAGCTTTCTTATTAGGGAATATCTATGTCTTTTTATGTAAAATAAAAATGAAAATAGAATATTAATCAATAGCTTTGTAAAATTTAGAATCACCACGTACAATTTAAAACTGAGCTACACGATAAAATATAAATAACAGTGGAATCTACCGTATCGGTCAGTTTCAATTTCTTAATTCCAGCCGTATGAAATAATTATTATTGTATTTTTATTTATATATTGTCGTGTAATTTAATTTTTATTTTAAATATAATCATGTCATAGCCTAGTTTTAAGTTTTTCTTTTGATAAAAAAAATGTAATATAACTTTTAACTATATATGATGCAATTCAAATTTAAATTTTCTATGATAATTATGGAATATTTATCAGTCTTATAATAAAAGAGTGTCCGTCCACTAATGTTCTTTTTTATTTTTTTTGTGGGTCTTTTTAACGACTGCGGTAATATTCTTGCTAAAAGCATATGCTGCGATATATTCTTTGTTGCTTGCAAAACAACAAAAGTAAAAGGGAAAAATAATATTGAAAAGCAAACCTCATGCCTTTTACTTTAGGACCACGTAATACACATGCATCAGTTGTTGTTAGAATTCAAGTATGAATGTAATGAATGCTTGAATGTTAGAATCGCCATTAGCCGCAAAAGGATTCCATTAGAAGAGAGCTGCCAGATAAGGAATTAATCATAAAGGTTCTATTTTTATTTTTTTTTGTGGCCAGAACCTGAACGTTCATTGACAGATATGAATGTTGATGGATTAGCTAGGTAAGACCCAAAGTACAATATTGATTCCCCAAATTAAGTTAATCAAATAAGAAATCAATTAATTAATTTATACATCCATAATTTTCACCTTTGATATTTAATGGCTAAGAGGTAATAATTTTTTCGATAGGTATTGAATTTAAGAAAACTAAATCATGCACGTAAATTTATAAATATTTTAATTATGATATGGTAAAAGAATGGAGTATATTAGCTCTATAGATTAAGTAAATAACTCTGTAAATATCTTAATTACGTATATATCTCAACATTTGATATAACCAACCATAGAAATTTGATTTGGCGGTAGAGATCGCGGCTATAGATATTTAAATTACTATTATTGGAATTGAACATGGCTAGAGAAATGAATAGAGGTAGGAGAAGAAACAATCACAAGATATTTAATCTTCTTCATCAGAACTTTAAAGAAACGGTCAACAAGTACTATATTTCCAAAGTCGCACATATGTTACAGAAATACAACACACCACACCAAACCATAAGGCTTCGACGTACAGACATTACAAACTCCTTTATTTGACAGAAAACCACAACTTAACAGATCAAAATTAAAAATTTGCACTAAGTACTGTTCTTCGCTTATTGATATATACTTACTACACTATCTTAATTAGCCCTTGTGCCTGATCGACCAAATGAAATCTTCTTATTATTAGAAAGCTTGGGGAAGAGCCCTGCAATCTTGTTATAAAGCTTGGGAAAGAGCGATGCAATGTTCTTAAAAAGTGGGAATTCAATCAAGATAAATAAGGTGACAGGAAAGAGCGCAGCACTATACACCAAAGTCGAAGACCATGGCTTCCATTGTAACCCAATTGTGATGGAAATCGTAGCACTAAAAGCAAGAATCGTGGTGATCAATGAAACGAACATAAAAGCAAGCCCCATAGTCAGTTTCGAAGGCAGAGATTGGTGGAAATCCCACAGCGCTAATGACGCATTGAAGATTGAGAGAAACATCATCACCGAAGCCAGAGAAAAGGCAAGCGCCACGATGTCCATGATGGTGAAGAATATAAAGACCGGAGATTTCAAGAGCAACGCCGAGCCACCCTCAGTCCCGCCCGGTATGGTGTAGGCCGCCGCAAAGGTCACCGTGGCCACTAGGATGGCCATGGTAGAGTAAGACTGGCAGGTTTCCTTTATCCATTTTTGGGCGTCTGCAAGCATTTGATCATGCTCTATGTCCAAAAGATCTCCTGCTGTTAGCTGCTCATTTTCACAATGCAAGTGAAGGTGAGGTGGAATAATTTTTTCCACTTTCTGCAGATCACACACAAAACATTGAATATTAGTTTCATTGAATACTAAAGCTATAATATTATATACTATTTACAGTTCACGATGGTCAACCGACTGGGTTCAATCCTTATGAGAATGAGTTAAACCCTAAATCTGAACCTGGTCCAACTGACCAGTGGACCACATATATTTTCTTCATAATAGAAAACCCTAATATCTAGAGTATCTAGATATAATCCCATTACTAATAATATAATATATTATAATTATTATAAAATATCCAACATAGTGATCTATACTTACTCGCTCTATACCACTCCAACTCTTTTTGAAATAAAGGTACTTAAAAGGTAAGATATGTCCTAACAAATGTTTTAAGTCATTTTGATTGTAAAACAGCCTCAACCTATATATATATCTAAAATTCAACATCGTATCATAGCCATTCAGTCTATGGGATGAAAATAAAATGTTGTGGAACTGAGGCCTCGGCCAGCTATACTTACTTTATACCACTCCAACTCTTCTCGCAATTGGAAAGCTACACCAGTTAGGGCTGATCCTCTGTAATAATCCATCCGCGCAACTTGGTGTAATGCCGTTTGATTCTCTCGATCAACTTGAGAAGCCAAGGACCTAAGCTCTGGTTGTTTCTCTAGCAAGTCCAGGATTTTCTTTTGGCGGTGCCTTACGGCTATGTGAAGTAGGTTTTGGCCATCTTTACTGACGTGGCTTATAGACTCTGGATGCTCTTTTATGTACAATTTTATGATTTCTTGAATCCCACTGCTAGCTGCTATAAGCAATGCTGGGTGTTGCTTATATTCTTCCAGTTGTTCATCTTCTTGTTTAGTGTCTTCCATAGATATTTTTTTCTTTTTCTTCCATTTCAATTCTTCTTTCCTTTTGGCTACATTGTAAAGAACTGGGGGAAGTTCGACCCTTGTTTTATCGTTACATTCGTCATAAGTTTGCCACCACGAGTAGTCGCACCTCACAAGAAACACCGCTAAACGCTCTGCTAACTGATGTTTCTTCTTTTCCTCCCAGATCAACTCAATCCAATCGTATGCTGCTTGCTCATGCATTATTAATAATTCATGTTAATATATATATATATATATATCCTAATTATATTCAAATTACTAAAAATTTAGTTGATTCAGTATTGTGATTATGATAACGTGTATTTTTGTGTGTTGAATGTATATTCAATGATGTTGGTACCTTGAGCTAGACATTTCCAAACTGCTAAATTGGCCCTTGAAAGATAACCTGCAAGTCATTACACAATGATATAATAGACTAAACAAATTACTCACTGATCTGATCCTTAAGATAAAACATATTTATCTAATTTGATTAGGTTAAGGAAGTTAGTTTAGTTAATATGACATGTACTTTATAAAACACCCTAGTCACCTTACTTAATTCCCTGTCATTCTTGATTTTTATTGAGGGGACATCAATAGGGGCAAATTAAGAAAAGATTAACAAATATGAAAACTTTATCTTATATTTAGCTCCAAAATCAACTCCTCAAATATGTCTTATACTAAGGGTTGGAGGAAGTACATGCTACACAACATTTTTAGCTTATAACAATAGGAAAAAACGTTGCTATAGGGAAAACATTACTAACTTCAGTCCTTAATATAAGATTTCATTTGTAGTGCAACTTGCATTATTGTCATAAGCTTAAAATGTTTATACTTTGAATAGTGCTTGTTGATATTTTTAAAACAAAAAGTACCTGGAGTTGGTGGCCTGGCGTCAACTTGTCCGCCAGTTTCTATGTCTCTCACCATAGGCCTAAGCAAACCAAAGCTGTTACAACCTTCAATGTCGTATCCTTCATTGGGAAGCACTATCCTCCAAAATTACAAGTTAATTATTCACATTTTCATTAGCGAAAGAGAGAGATGCATGTAAAAAAGGTATTAGATATAAAAAAGAGAATGTACAATAATAGACGATCTTGGTGATGGAATCCTGAGGATCATTACAACTCTTAAAAGCACTAGGCATTCTGGCTAGAAGCTGGAGACATGTCAGGTCATTTTTATTCTTCTTCATAACCATACTACTCTTATCCATATTCATGATTATCCAAAGAGCTACAACTGCACACACATACTCCGTGTAATTAAACATCTTTCATCCGAATTAGGGCTAGCATGTTCAGAAAATTGAAGGCCATTAAAATGATATTACATGTGGTCCTTAATATAAGAATTAGTATGGTTGGGGGTTGGATTTGGTCTTAAACATAAGATTTAAATACACTTTGTCCCTGTATTTATAGTTTTTTCCCTTAAACCATCCTTATTAATTACACATGTTAAGTGAGTTTATATTAAAGGATATCAATGCAAATAATTTAAGAGAGGGTATTTTAGAGAAACCAGCACACATTCTTAACATATACTCTTCTGGTCCTTGACATAGAGACATATTTACCTAATTTGATTAGATAAGAAAGTTAGTTGAGTTAGTTAATATTTCATGTATTTTCTAAAACATTCTAGTTATCTTTCTTAATTCACTCATCCCCTCTCCTTTTCTATTATAGTTGATAAAGTATCAGTAAAGATAAATTAGGAAAAGATTAATAAACATGAAAGCTATGTCTTATATTTAGGATCAAGATCAACTCCCCAAATATGTCTAAATATGCTAAAATTATTTAAGTAGATCTTATATTAAGGACCAGAGATAGCATAAAATTTTAGATTAAAATAGGCTTACCGAAGCATTGATTGTTCACACTAGCATGAAGAATGGTCTCTCCAGGGCTTTGTTCATGAATTTTCATGTCACCTCCATCTACACGTTTCACCAAATGGCTCAGCATCTTTAGGTTACCAAACTTGGCAGCCTTGAACACTGGCGTTTCACCTTTTAAGTTTTTCCACTCCAGCAATGGCCTTCTCTTCTCTTCCTCTCTCTCCTCCTTCTCCTCCTCCGGCAGCTCTGCTATCTCCTCCTCCTCCTCCACGGCCAGCTCCGGCGGCAAAGGTGTGGTCCTTTCGAAATCAAGTACGATGTCAGCCGTCGCCACCGTACTGCAATTGACCGCGATGTCATGAAGAAGGGTGTTGCCTTGACTGTTCTTCTTCCTAAAGGCACGCCACTTTTGTTCTTCAGATAGATTTCCCAGCATCTCCTTCAAGATTTCTGGATCCTCGGAGCGAGCTGCCATGGTGATGGCAGTGTTCCCCAACAAGTCAAAATCTTTGAGCAAATCTTCCTTATTATCAGCGAAGATTTTCATGAACTTGTCCCATTCTTTGGACCTATAAGCTCTGTGAGCTTCTCTCAGTGTTTCGCTGAACGGATCTCCCTCTATCTTAATCTCACTACTCTTCTTTCCCATTTTCCTCTCTCGTCCTGTTGCACACACTTGTGCTCAAAGTGCGGGTCTGTTTAGTATTTATATACGAACCGTGTGGGGGAATCTCACAAGTTTTCTTTATACCTTCCTACCACTCAGTACCTATTTAGAAGTCATTTATATTTTATACTCAAAAAATAATCCATTTAATATTTTTCTTGATCTGTGAGAATGAGATACAAATGGCGTATAAGTAGGCACTGAGTGGCATTTTTTTTGCGTGAAATTCAAGATTATTGTTATTTGTGTCTTGTGTAGTACTCCCTCATAATCTTAATATAAGACATAGTTACTTATCTTGATTAGATTAAGAAAATTAGTTTAGTTAGTTAATATGACATATATTTTCTAAAACACCACCCAAGTCATCTTCCTTAATTCCTTCATTCCCCTCCTTAATTATTGTGGAGGGAGTATCAATAGGAGTAAATTAGGAAAAGATTGATAAATATAAAAATTATGTCTTATATTTAGGACCAAGATCAACACTTCAAATATGTTTTATATTAAACACTGCAGGGAGTAATAATGTCCTAAATTTTTGACCCAGCGCCTATTTGAAATTGGGTTATTCCATTTTCACTGTTCCTGCAATTTATAATAATTACTGATAGTCATGGTATCGTGTGTAATTTGATTTTATTATTTTAAGTCTAGCTTGTTTCAATTTTAAATTTTATATGATAATGATTTGTGTTAAAATATAATAACAGTAAGGCTTATCTTTTATATTTTCAAACTACAGGAACTAATTTCTTATTCCCCTGATCCTAAATATAAGACAGAGTTGACTTTTTTTGGAGAGATTAAGAAAGTAAAATAAGTTACTTAATCATATCATATGCTATATATCCTTAAATTATATATCAGTTTATTAATCAAACTAATTAGTTTGGAGGAAAAAACACAAATACAAATATTTTAAAATAATTTAATTAACTTACTTAATTTCTCTTAAAAAATCAATTTTATCTCATATTTAAAGTTGGAGGGAGTATCGTCCGTACATAAGTGCTTTTTTCCTTTTAAAAGGTCGTACGTAAGTGCTTTACTCATCGTTCTTTTTTGTTTCTGCAATGGATTAAAGTAATAATATTCTTTTCTTGCAAAAACAAGGAGCAAAAATAATACCTTCTTTTTTAAAATATTTATCAACACATATGGTCGTGTGTGTGTAGAATCCAATCGATGACAAGTTTTTCACTGTTCAGATGTCTTGAATAATACGGATATTCTTTAAACATGTCCAATAATAGCGGTTTAAATCCAAAGTGTGGAGATATTGTACAAGCCAAAAAAAAAAAGTGGAGATATTGTACGTAACTAATCTGCGTTCTGAATTATTGCTGGTGTTGTAATTCAGGGGAATGACAGGTTCAAACGATTCAATTAATTCAATATTAGGGTCAAAAGATTTGAGATCAAAATAAGGACTAGAGATTTTTTTTTTCCTCAAAGATTTGATACTGATATTCTTTCTTTAATACTCTTATTCTTTGATTTATAACTTCGTTACCACTAATTAACAAGTGAGATTAGTCTATATATGAAAGAAAAATGAACATTTAACTATTGTCAAATGACTTTTTAAATATTTGATACTCATATTCCCTTATTTGCAATTTTGTGACCACTAATTGCAAGTGATATTTGTCTATTCATGAAGGAAAATGAATAGTTTTCATGACTCTTAGTACTACTTATTTATCTAATTTAGGGAGGTCAAGGAAGCTAAATAAATTAATTGATTATAACATGTGGCATGATCTCTCTAAAATACTTTTATATAACACTATACTATAATATACTCTCTCCAATCCCTAATAGAAGACATATTTACGTAATTTGATTAGATTAAAGAAGTTAGTTCATATGACATGCATTATCTAAAACACCCTAGACATCTTCGTTAATTCCTCTTCCCCCCTCCTCCTTGACTTATTATTGAAGAAATATCAATAAGGGTGGATTAGGAAAAGATTGACAAATATGAAAAATATGTCTTATATTTATGATCAAAATCAACTCCAAAAAATGGCCTATATTAAGTACTAAAGAGAGTATCAGTTTATAGATTAGACATATTAGTTTAGAAAAAATTAATAAGTATTATAGATAAAATGAAAAAATGTCTTACATTTAGAATCAAAATTCACCTCCAAACTAGGTCCTCCATTTAGGACTAAAAGAGTAATTTGATTCTCATATTCCTAGATTCGTAACTTCTTAATCATTAATTTGCAAGGAGATTTGTTTATCATTTGTTTTGCACCTTGGCAATCATAATTTACCTGTGTGATTCGTCATTTTACAAGAAGGGCATACCAATAAATTCACTATTGAGATCAAATCACCAAATGGCCCTCTTTCCTTATTACCAAAATTTTTAATCCTTAAATAAGATTAATAGCGCCCCCCACTCCCACAGGGAGAGGGGTGTCTCCATTGATTTCCCTCTCTATTCACTCTCCATTGAGTGTATCTACCATTAGATCAACTTTCAATGGTTGAGATTTACCATGGCAGATTTTTATTATAATAATATTTTTTAATATTATTAAATCTCAACCATTAAAAGTTAATCTAATGGTAGATACACTCAATGGAGAGTGAATAGAGAGGGAAATCAATGGAGACACCCCCAAAACCCCCAAAAAGTTTAACATTCTAATCATCACTTTTAATTGCATCCAATTCGTTTTTGATTTGATGAAGTGTGCAGTCCGATGTCAAAATTAGCTTATCCTTATTATGCTAAAATCTAACTTTTGCAGAGTAATCAAAACGGATTGGAATAGCAGTTTGGCTCAAAAACAGGCGAATCAGTCAGGAAACCGGTCCGGTCCGGGCATCGACGAGGTCACCTTTTTTTTTTTAAATCGATTTTTTATTTTTCTTTAGAATTTCATATTAATAACCTTGAAAGCTTCACTTTCTCACTGGTTTGGTCTCGGATTAGCTCCGGTTTGACTCTGATATGACCCACTAACCCTTGATCAAATGCCCCGGTCGATTTAGTAATTGATCCGAGTTTAATTACCTTGAACTTTTGAACTAAAAATAAAACTGTTTAAAATATAAAAAGAGAATGAAAAGAAAAATCTTAACCTTAACGGATATGGTATTTTATTTATTAGAATGACTTTCAAGTCAATTAGCCATATCATGTCTCTTGATTAAGGATAGATCAAGAAAACTGGGTTTAGATCATAATACTCTCAAATCTATCACCGTCTCCTATTTGTGTACAAGATTAATGGGAAGATCTCAAAGTGAGTTCTTCAATTTGTGCACGCTTTTTCATGAATCCGAAATCTATTATACAATACATTTATCATTCTCATTCCTTAACTCGATTATCTTGGTTAAAGACTTTTATCTCTGTGCAATGTGAGCTATAATCATTATTAAGCTTCTCTCCTATCGTATTAAATTGTGTATGAATCATTAAATTGTGTATGAATCACTTGATTGGAGAGAATCTTTATTGGGAGGCAAAGCTCTGATAATATTATCATTGCTCAAGAGATTGTACACACTATAAGAACCTCAAAAGAAAGAAAATGTTTCATGGTTTTCAAAATTGATGTTGAAAAAGTTTTTGGCACACTGTCTTCGAATTAAACGAAGTTATAAAAGTATGTGTGTCTGTCCTTTATCATTCTTTTCCCCCCTAACTCTAATATTCTAAAAGCATAAATATATATGCACACATACAAACATATTCTTTGCTTAAAAAACAAAAAGTAAAAGGAAGATGCAAAAGAAAATTATACTCAAGTAGCTTCTATTTTCAATTTGAGCACCACACGCAACACATGAATAGGTACACAACAATATTTCCAAAAGGAAAAAAAGAGACAGCAAAATGTAACCCCAATCGTTGCATCTTAACTCTTCAAATAGTGTAGTCATGATCACATGGCATCCCTCACTTAAAACTTTGGGTGATTCGTTCATTACAGAATCATTTAAACTTCGAATGGTACGCTCTTGTTTTAAAGCCTTTTTTGCTTAGTGGTGAATTTTCCAAAACTTATTCCAAGTTCTTTGCTTAATTAATAATTCATTCTTTTCAAAGAATCACATATATAAAGTTCTTCACTTTTTCTAAGAATTGCTTCGAGCATTTCATATAGAAAAATTCCTTGATACTGCAAGTATAAATATGGCAGAGAAAGGAATATTAGAGGCCCAGAGACCATAATAAAGTAGTAATGCTGTCCTACAAGAAGTTTACACAATACCCGTCCAATTAAGCATGTGCTCCAGAAGGGAAGGGAATTTGGTAGCTGGCTGGGTTGTTAAAACTTCGTTGGAGGGGTCGTGTCCTAGTGGCTAGGAGTGGAGACCTCCAGCTTGCTTGCAGAAGCTACTTGATACGGATGTTGGAAGAATTGTGTTTGATAATGGATAGACTAAGTACCTATTTTAAAACTGATTATGTTATTTTTCTACGGTATTGCTTTGTTGGTTATTTTATTTCGTGTTTGTAAGAACCATTTCTAGTTCAATGAAGTTAACTTATCTTTGCTGGCAAAAAAAAAAAGAATTCAAGCTAATCAAAACAACTTAGTGGCCTAACTAAAATGAATTATTAAATCCACTAAAAAATGAATCATTAAATTAATTAAAAACGCATATAGGAAAAAGGCACCAAACAATCAAGGAAACAGCTAATATTTATTCATCCTCTATTTGCTTCAATGAAATGCTCCCACTTGGTGATTGGTTTCCAAAACTCTGTAGTCAGCCTGGAGCTCTCTAGTGTCTGTAAATTTAGTGTTTTTTTAACCATTTATAAACATGTATTGACTAATTCTACGGTCTGCATTCCAACTTACCTGTATCAATGAATTATCCTCAAATGTCTCATAAAGTTCTACTTATTAATGACTGTGCAATGAGGTACTTAGATATATCCTTATCATATGTGCAAATATATGTTGAATTATAAATTCAATATCCTTTGGTATTTAATTAGTGGTTTATCTTAGAATCCTTTTCCAATTAGTTCATCTAAAACACTCAAATCTTACTATATAAGTTGGCCAAACAAATAGTATAAAGACCAAATAAAATTGGAGTGAATAAAGAAAAGAGTCAATCTCAAGGTCCCAATTAACCGGAGCATTTTTTTGTTTACAAAGGCAAAGCAAAGCTTGATGATTACAATGACCACTAACTCAGGGTCCCGTACGGCTCGTGCGAGTACACACTGGACTCTTGATGGAAGAGATCCACACACTGCCAAGGAGATAACCCAATCTCTACATAATCCTGACTATTTATGTGAGCCTTACGTGCTAAGAAATCAGCACATCTAAGGCTTTCCCTGAATGCATGAGCAATCTCTAAATCCCAGTCTCTATAGATAAGTGATTTGGTAGCAATTATGACATCGTACAATGGGTGTTCGACCCCACAGCCAACCGATAGTAAATGCATAGCCTGTATGGAGTCTGTAAAAAGCTTGATCTTCTTCAACCCCATCTGCTTGCACACTTGAAGGCCCTGTCGGATTGCATGGATTTCCGCAGCAGTAGGGAGATTGTATCCTAACTTCTGTTGAAATCCACGCATCCAATTGCCTTGATAGTCACATATGACGCCTCCACATGCTGCTTGTCCACCTATAAGTATAGATCCGTCCACATCCACGCGTACGAAGCCTGGATCTGGGGGTTCCCAACACCCTCGACTCCTCTCCGAGACCTGGAATATTTGATGATGAAATCTACCATTTTGCACCCCTTCAAACATATGATACATACACCGATGAACAATCCCTTGCTGGTTTTCTGATGTTCCTTCAAACACCTTGTTGCATCGGTTCTTCCATAAGAGCCAACATATAAAACTGAACACTCTCTGCCATAGCCATCTTGCAACCTTCCTACTACCCAAGCTGAACTGTAGATTCCACTTGAGCCACTCCTGCAAATTACCAGAGAAAAACATAATATAATATAAATCGTTAGTTATAGAAAGCCACACTCTCTTTGCCTGCTCACAGTCTCTCAATATATGAAGAATACTCTCCTCACTGTCACACTCAAAAGGGCAGGTGTTTGGAACACTCAAAATATGGTGCGCTCTTAACTCTTTAGTAGGTAGCCTCTCATGGAATACTTGCCACATAAAAATCTTAACCCTTTTCGGAACTTCCCAGCGCCACAAATTCCGCCAGTGAGGCATAGGACTGTGCTCTTGCTGGTAATAGATACTGTCATATGCTGACTTTACACTAAAATTTCCATCTGATGATCTCCTCCAACAAATCCTATCATCCTCATTCGCCGTAGGAGGATTGACAGTCATGATTTTATCCACGACCCAGTTGGGAAGGAAACATCCCCATTTTGCTCTGTCCCACTGTCCTGACTGAGTAACAAATGAGCAAACTCGTGCCCCCATGTCTAGTAGGTGCTCGTTTCTCTCGATGTAGAACTTTAGAGGTCTGTTTAGAGGGGCCCAATGGTCTTGCCAAGCCTGGGTATTTCTTCCACTTCTTAAGAGACTACCAACTCCTCTCTTGAAATCTTCCCATACTGCCACTATACCACTCCACACAGCCGATTGATTACGCCATTTGTGAACCTGAGGAAATGAAACAATCCCACATAAGTATTTCTGAAGTAAACATCTAACCCACAAAGCTTCCGGTTGAGTCACCAATCTCCAGCACAGCTTCATGAGGAAAGCTTTGTTCTGGCAATGTAGGTCTTTTAAACCTAAGCCTCCCTCATTCTTCCTTCTTTTTAAAACATCCCATGCTACCAAATGCATTTTCTTGGAATCTTCATATTGGTTCCAAAAGAAATCCCTACTCAATTTTTTAATCAAAGCCAACACCTCTTTCGGGATCATAGTAGATTGCATCTGGTACTGTAGAATTGTTGATAGGACTGATTTTATCAGGACCGTTCTACCTGCCATACTCAGGTATCGTCCTTTCCAGCTTGATAATTTTGACCTCACCTTTTGAATAAGTGGGGCGAAGGTCATCTTAACCATACGTTTGTACAGGATTGGGTCTCCCAAGTATTTTCCAAGGTCGGCGGTTAGTCCAATCCCCACCTTCCGACTCATCTCATATGCCCTATTAAAATGGACATTTCTGGACACAAACATTTTTTATTTATTCAGGTTTATCCTGTGTCCCAAAACCCGACAAAATAGTTCCATAACATTCCTCAATTCCTCCATCTGCTCAGTATTAGCTTCACAAAATAGGACTAGATCATCTACAAAGAATATGTGCGAAATCTGTGGTCCCGTATTACTCATCTGGAATGGCTTCCAATTTCCCAATTCCACTTCCTGATGAATGAGTTGGCCTAGGAGCTCCATGCAGAGTACAAATAGATACGGGCTCAGGGGATCCCCTTGTCGCACTCCCCTGGATGGCCTAAAACTTCCCAAAGCTACACAATTCCATATAACACTCATGGAAGCTGTTGTGACACAATGCATAATGAGCTTAACAAAATCTGCACTCAAACTTAAGCTGTGAAGTGAAAATTCCAGGAACCGCCGATCTAGCCTATCATACGCCTTTTCCATGTCTATCTTCAAAGCAATATAACCTTTCTTACCCCTCTTGGTTCTCAGAGAATGAATTGCTTCCTGAGCGATAATGATATTGTCCACCCCCTGTCTACCTACTATGAAGCTGCACTGATTTTCTGCTACCAGGTGACTCATAATGCCCTTGAACCTATTAGCAATAACCTTACTGAGAATCTTGAAAGTAACATTACAGAGGGAGATCGGCCAAAAGTCCTTCAAGGAGGTAGGATGGTCAATCTTTGGTATAAGGACAATATTCGTCTCGTTTATAGCTTGGATGTCCTCCAGGAAAGAGAAAGTTCTGCTCACCAATTCACATATCTTATGCCCAACCAAATTCCATTGCATTTGGAAAAAATGAGGGTGCAAACCATCAGGTCCTGGAGCTTTAAATGCTCCCATCTCAAAAGCTGCATTCTTTATCTCGACTAGGGAGACCTGTCTCTGTAGAAGTTCTAACTGACGAGCTTCCAATAAAGGAAAATTTGCCCTCCAAGGCGAAAAAGGTGTTGACAAGCCCTCTGCTGTAAATAATTTCTTGAAGTAGTCCAGAGCCATACTCCTCATTTGCCCCTCATCTGAAACCCAGTTACCATCATCATCTTGCAGAGCGTCGATTCTACTCCTCTTCCTCCTAGCTATGACACTAGCATGGAAATACTTAGAGTTCCTATTACCACCACTGAGCCACTTGCATCTTGATTTTTGGAACCATACCAATTCCTCCTGCAATGCACATTTCTGATACATATCCCAAAGCTGTTTCTCTAGCCTGTGGAGACCATTTTGACAACATCTGCTACGTCTTACACGGTCAATCCCTTACAATCTTCTGATGATTTCTCGCTTTTTTTCACCACATTCCCTACTATTTTATCGTTCCACTCCGATACAAACTTTGTGAACCGATTTAGACCTTGCAGCCAGTCATTCCCCTGCCATGATTCCTTAACCACATCGCTGAAGCCTTCTTCAATATTCCATGCAGCCTGATAAAGGAATCTAGACCTCCCTCTACTACTACACATTGAACCTGTGTCCCCCCAAAACAACTACAACACCATGATCTGATTTGAACCTGAGATTGTGGTAAGTTTTGGCCTGGGGATTTTTAATATCCCATTTGAAATTGCAGAACACACAATCCAGTCTCTCCTTCACCCCAATGTTCTCCCAAGTGAATCTGTCCCCTACAACCGGAATTTTAATCAAGTTGCATCCATGAACACAATTTTGAAACTCCTGCATTGAACTATATAAAGGAACTACCCCCCTTCTTTATCCCGAGGGCTAAGAAAGGCGTTAAAATCACCTAAAACCAGCCATGGAATGGTCACAGACTGGCTAATTGAGCCCAAAGCCGACTATAGCTCTCTTCTCTTCAATACAGTAGTGTCACCATAGACAAAAGATACAAACATTGGATTCTAGCCATTTTTATCTGAGATTCTAAAATGCAACAACTGAGTATTTGAAGCTACATACTCTAGTTGACATTCCCAATTATTCCAAAGAACCCAAATGCCCCTGCATAACCCGTTGCTTCAACTCTCAACCAATCAGAAAAACCCAAATTTCTCACAACCTTCTTAGCTCTACTGCCATTAATTCTAGGTTCAACTAACCCCATAACATTGATCCCATATTTTTTAACCACATCCTTAAATACCCTAGGAAAAACACGGCTTCCCGCCCCACAACAATTCCAGGCAGAGACGATCATATAAATTATGAGGGCTGAAAATAAAGACAACAAAACTTATCTGGTGGCTTTGCTCCCATCATTACGACTACCTCTAATTGGGATATTGGGCGCATATCCATTCTTTGCTCGTGTTGGCCTTAGTCTCCATTGTTACCCTTAAAAGGCACCATCGCCAATGAGGAATCAGCTGTGGATTTTCTATTTTCCTGGATTTCCGATTCATGAGCTATTTCCTAATTACTCTGGTTCATTATCTCACTAGTCTGGTCTTTAACACGAGTCTGGTCTTTTATTGCAATGGTGTCCACTCCATATGTTGATTATATCGGCCCATTAACTTCCAAGCTCCCTCTAATTACTTTATGGATTCTTTGACCCACAGACTTGCTTGACCGAGTTTCATTCTTCTCACCTAGGCCCATATTAGTTTTAGAGCCCAAACCCAACTTCATGGTCCCACCTGATTCTCCCTTTCTCATGTTAATACCCTTCCCTTTCCTTACAATTGAGGTCCACTTTTTGGCCACCACGTGATCTCCTATCTGCAGGATTACAGACGCTCCTCTAACCAACAACTTGACAGATCCAACACTTCGCCCCCTACTTGCTGATGTGCCGACCTCCCCATCCGTCACCTCTTTTCCTTCCCTTCCTTTAGAAACCCCAATCGGCTTAGGATCCACCCCCTCTTCAGTCTCCGTACATGCTAACACAGTAAATCTGGATTGGGATCCTCTTTCCATCGCCATACCTTCTGAAGCAGCAGACTGCTTCTTGACACCAACTCTGACCCTTCCCTCAAACCACCTCGAACGTCGTGCCTTGCTTGGTCTCTGAACTAGCATCCAAGGTCCGAACTGCTCGTCTTTCGCTGGAAGCTTGATTCCTGACGAGGACTGAGAGACCACGGTAAGATTCAAAGATTGGTTTGACCACTCTAATTTCTCGCTATCTTCTGTCATCACCGAAGCTTCATTTTCAGATCTTACTTTCCAAGGACACAAATCCTTTTTGTGACCATATTTGCCGCATGTGAAGCAAATGAGCCCCAAACCTTCATACTCAATATTAAATAGCGCTGATGCTGAAATGATTCTAGGAACTAATTTTTTTTGCAGATCCAGTTCCACACAAATCCTGGCATATCTTCCTCTGTGGATCTTCACTTCTTCATCCTCTAAATTTTCTATTGATTTAATATCCACTTTAAACGTCTTGCCAATCAATCCCCTAACCTCCACATACATTCTTTATTGTAGTACAGCGTGGCACATTTGGGATTATGACCCAAGTTGCCACTCTTCCTAGTGGATTGTGGAATGGGTCAAAACAAGGAGACCACCTCTGCACTAAAATGGTATGTTGGTCAATCGTCCACGGTCCATCCAAGAAGATTTTCTTGTACTGTTGTCCCCAATTCTCAGGATCCTTCAACTGCACAACATAGCAGTTATTGGGTAGATCAATTAACTCAAAGTTCAAAATTCGCCAAATTCTGCTCAGGTGTTGTTTTAATTTGTAAAAATTTATCTTAGCCCCCAGAATTGTAATAATCAGAGCGTTATTCCATGGCTTCGCCCATCTGTTATATTCCTCAAGAGACATGTTCAAAGTTGGATACACCTCCATCAACTGCTTCAATTCATCTGAAGGTTCAGGTATCTCCTAGGACATATCCATTAAATCAAAAAGCAAGGGATCTCCATCCAAACGCGAGCTGCCATATGCCACACCGTTATAATCTGATCCCTTAAAATGAAAAAGCGAGTCTTTATAAGATAACCCACTACTCTCAGTTATGCTGGAAATTAAATTCCTCTGGACTTGCTCCTCTGCTTTTTCCTCAGACTTCTCCAAACTGACGCTCCTAACAGAGATCGCAATACTTTCCTCCGCTGGGCTCTTTCCCCTTCCAGTAAGCGTATTAGCCTCCTGAACCTTGGCCGCCGATAAAACCCGGCCACCAGGATCCTCCATCAGGGAAAAACTTTAAATGGCACATATTCCAATAGACTAATTCTCACTCCTCTCTAAAACCTCACGACTTAAAAATCTTTTCAACTATAAGTCATTTTTTTTAACCGGGTAAAAAGACCTTTTTGTATTAGTGATTATTAATCAGAGCATTTTAGTAACGTTGTAACATCGCATAAAATTAAAGTTTTGTTTTGAATGTTAGGAAATTATTATTGGACTAATTGGGTAGTTTGAATATATTAATCTTCTCCAACTTCTAATGTTTCCCCCTTTTTTAACGACTACCGTAATATTCTAGCCAAAAGCTTGAGCCGCGATATATTGTTTATCGCTTAGGGGAAAAAAGTAAATGGGAAAATTTTGAAAAGAAAATGCCTTCTGTTTTTTACTTTAGGACCAAATACATAACGCATCAGTGGTTGTTAGAATTCAAGTATGAACATAACAAATGATTGAATGTTAGAATCGGTAATAGCCTTGTAAAAGATTAAGCAAAAAACCACAAACTCCAATCACAAGGCTTCCAAATACAAACATTACAAACTCCTTTAGTTGAAAAAAGTATGGGCACAAGTCTTTGGGAAAACCATATCCCCAAAAGTTAGTTGTTAGAGTTAGTGAATCTAAAGTCTTATAAGTCCCATCTTTCAAGGAAATTCACCCGATGTCCCAACGACTTTATACTACTGCACTTCACTTAGTGCTTCACTAATTGTAATGAGTTCCACATCGGATGGGTTTCTTTAAAAGATGGGCTTTGTAAGCCCTTGGATTCCTCAACTCCAACAGCTAGTTTTAGATTGTAGTTCTCCCAATGACTTGTGCCCAATACAAAAACGTAAATCAACATATTAAAAATCTATACTAAGTACTATTTTTTGCGTATTTAGCCGCCTAGCTTTTTGCTTGATTGACAGACTGAAGTCGCCTTCTTAAAAAGCTTGAAGAGCCTTGGAATCTTCTTATAAAGTGGGAATTCAACCAAGGTAAATACGGTGACAGGAAAGAGCACAGTACTAAACACCAAAGTTGAAGTCCATGCTTCCATTGCAACCTAATTATGATCAAAATGGTAGCACTAAAAGCAACACTTAGTTTTTGATTTAGAGATTTATGGAAATGGCGCATGGACAATGCATAACCACTAAAGCCAAAGAGAAGCCAAGCACCACTATGTCCATGATAGTGAAGAATATGAACACTGGAGATCTAAAGAAATTGGCTGGTATAAGTCACAGTGAAGACCACCCTGGCCACCAGGACTGCCGCCATGGAGCAAGACTAAGTTGTTTCTTTTATCAATTTTTGGGCATCTGCAAGCAAATTATCATGCTCTATGTCCAGAAGATCTCCTTCTATTAGTAGCTCATTGTCACAATGCAAGTGAAGATGAGTTGTACTACGACATATTTAAGCATTTATAACGCTTAGTACAAATGGTTACAGCTAATAAATGTCATGTCTGTCAAGGTAGAGGTCACAAAAAGATATATAACACTTAAAAGTAATAGCTAACTATGCACATCGTCATGAATTACGAGGTAGAATTAGCGAAAACAAAAAAATAATGGTTGTATTTAATAACCGTTATTTATTTAGTGACAAAAGTGACAGTTCTTTTGAAACAACCGTCATGTAATGATTACAAATGATTCGTCTTCATATCCTTATATCAACAAAGACAAAACACAACGGTCTTTAGAAACAACCGTCATCTAACACCCCATCGCCACCTCATAAGTCATAAACCTTCGTAATCCATTAGACTTTCATAATTAATCAGTTAGACCTCTATTTCAACTCACTCATTCCTTGTGACTTTTACTACTTTTCTTTATCTACTTCCTCCTTTTCCTTCATCATGTTAAGTTCCCTGGGAGCTCCTCGGCTGCCGCCACCCCCTCCTCCTCCTCCACCTCCTCTTGAAATGGAGGCTCTGATGCAAATGTTGGCAAGCCTTGACTGTGACACAAGGCATCTCGTAGCATACACCAAAACACTGAATAGGAAGTTGAACCACACACTTGTTAGTGCAAGCGTTTCACCCAAAAGGGGGGTGAATTGGGTGATACCAGAAATTTCGTTGCGTATAAGAAAATTAACAGAATATTTAAAGCAGTTGAGAGCAAAGAGAAATATCACTAAAGTGTACACCGGGAGAAATACTGGTTCGGCCACAACCACTTTGACCTACGTCCAGTCCTCAGAGCGTCTCTGAGAGTTTCACTATATTCTCCAAGATTCAGTGGGTTCTTGGCACCTCAGTACACAGCAAGTTCCTTCACTTGGATACTCGCTCCCCTTTACACGTTGTAATCAAATCCCCAACTCAAGGTTCCACAACCTTAAGTTGTCTCAATAACAAATATTGAGTTTGTAATGAAAAACTCTCTCACAGAGCAAATATATAATCACTGTAGTATAATGAATGAGTATAAGAAAACAAAGCACTAAGAGTGTGTTGATCAGTATATGTTCGTGCGTTCTTAGTTGTTGTTTATGCTCTTTAAATGCTCTATATATATAGATGATTTGTAGTGTCCGTTGGAAGCAATTCAAACATGTCCATTAGAGTCACGCAGCAACGGTTGACCATTCTTCAAATTTGAAAATGTTCTGTTTGCGGTAGGTAGCAGTAGGTGAATGTTCAGACTTTTATTTGACTTTTCACTTCTGGCATGATCTCTTCAATGTTTCTCTGCAAATGTACTTAGAATACTAGTACAATGAAGAGTTAATCATATAGAAAATAATTCAATAAACATTGGATCAAGGATTTGTTTTCTGGACTTCATTACTCGAGTGGCTACTCGAGTGATCATGCTCATTACTCGAGTAGTCCCTCGAGTAATCCTATCAAAAATATGACAGAGAGTAATTCAATATATTTCATAAAATATTACTCAGGTAAGACATGGAGTAAGATATATCACAAACCTTGGAAATACCAGATTACTCGAGTGGTTACTCGAGTGGCCATGTATTTTCCTCACAAGTTACTCGGGTGCTTCCTCCAGTAAGCTGATTACTCAAGTGATGACTCGAGTGGCCATGTCTTTTCTTCACAAGTTACTCGCGTGAGCCCTCGAGTAAATTTCAAATAAGTTTGCAGATTACTCAATTACTCCCTCAATGTTATTCAAATCTTGGCCGAGAGTTTGCCTACCTGATTACTCAAGTGGCTACTCGAGTAATGCTTCAAATAACTCTGTAGATTACTCAAGTGCTCCCTCGAGTAATGCCTTTTTCTCACATGGTTACTCGAGTGGCTACTCGAGTAAATTGTTTCATTTCTTGGCCGAGAGCTACTAGAAGATTTTTGACCTGGTTACTCGAGTGGCTACTCGAGTAAAGCCTTTTCTCATGTTTTACTCAAGTGGCTACTCGAGTGATGATTCATATAACTTTACAAATTACTCGAGTGGGTACTCGAGTAACTTCTTCCAAATTTTGGCAGTGCTTCCCAAAACATTTTCTTTCAACATTACTCGAGTGCCTACTCGAGTAACAATGTTCCTTACTCGAGTGGTCACTTGAGTAAACATAGACAAAAACTACCAGTGATGTTCTTCCTTTGCTCTTTCTCTCAAATCTTCTTCATTACTCCAGTGCTTACTTCAAGTAATGCTTTGTTTGCCATTTATTTTCTTTATTCAAATTCATTTGTTATCATATCCTCTTTTATCATTAGTCCAATCTTTGTTATCATCAAAACGTATGGGATTTACTAACATTCTCTCCCTTTTGATGATGACAAAACTTGGTGATTTTGAACAAAGTTTTTGAAATTGAGTTTTCAAACATATGCTTCTTAAATACTTTTCATATGAAATCTTTTGTTCAATTTAAACTTGAAAACTCTTTTGAAATAGCTTATTAAAGATCTTTTCAAAGTTTTTGTTCTTATTTACTTGTTCACCTTGCATACACAATTGAAAAATTATTAGTCCCATAATGCAATATATCTTCAGTGAAATTTAACTTTAATGGCATAAAGAAACAAATTGCATAAAGAAGAATTCATTACATAATCAAACTTAGAGTTCAAAATTAAAAGCGCCCTAAAGCCCGTACACCCATATCCCCTATGCATTTACTCAGCCATTGATCACAAAAACACTCAGGCTCTTCTCCCCCTTTTTGTCTTCATCACAAAGGTGGAATCAATCATGAGAAGGAGTAGATGGCTTGGCTGTTGAGATAGGTGTGACAAGAAATGCCAAAAATTCTTATGAACTATCTGAACTTGAAGAATTTGAAGATGATGGTTTAGGGTCTGAAGGTTCACTGGGGGTGTCTGAAGATCCTCTGGAGGATTCATTGGAGATGATGGGTAAGAAACCAGAGAAGCAAGAAACTAGAGGAAGTAGAACTTGAAGAATCTGAAGATGATGGTTTAGGGTCTGAAGGTTCACTGGGGGTGTCTGAAGATCCTCTGGAGGATTCACTGGAGATGATGGGTAAGAAACCAGAGAAGTAATTTCTACTTCCTCTGTAGCAACAGGTGAAGACACAAGTACCTCCTCAGTGCGTGTAGGTAAGGCAATGGGAGTAGATATGGGCTCTGGCTGAATAGGCTGAGGTGGATCATTAGTGGTGATGTGGATTGGCTCGGATGTGTCAGGGTCAGGCAAAGAGAACAAGAGATTACTGGGTCCAATCTCAGAGGGTCTATGCTTAGTAGGTATAGAAGGTCCAGGTTGAGAGACAGGTATGGGCTTAGGAATAACAGAAAGGACCAGGAATAGGGGAGCTTGATGCCATAGCATCAAATCTGGAAACAATGGATCTCAGAAGCTCACCCTGGGCACGTTGTTCAGATAATAACTCTTCGTGACTCTTATTCATTCTCTCCACAAGTTGTCCCATCTTCTCATTCATATAGGTTACCAACTCCGCATTGGTATTCACAATGTCAATATGAAAACTCTTTAGAATATTCTCCATGAATGTTTGCATTGTGGCACCAAAGAAAGAAGGAGACGATGTGTTGGCTGGAGCAGAAGACTGTGTGTCATCCATTCGACTAGTTGCATGTTAGTCTTCTTCTTCTTCTTCTTAGGACTTGCTTCTAGAGGAGTCTTCAGAGGAATCTCAATGTTCAACTTTCCAATTTGATTCCTCCCAACTAGTGTTATCCTCTCAATCAGCTCCTTACTCTCCAAGTACCAAATCTTATTCTTCTTTAGGAACAAGGAAATAAGTTGAGGATAAGGCATTGGAGTTGTAGGTTTTCCTTCATACACTACTACAGAATATAGATACTGCTACCCTAAAAGATGTCCCTTTTTAAAATAGGGACGTCTAAAACATAGGCGGTGGCATTTTTGTAATTATGTGTGGGACCTTGGTAGCTTTAGACGTCCCAAATTCAATTTGGGACGTCTAAAGTAAAAAAAAAAAAATTTACACTTTAGATGTCCCAAATTCCATTTGGGACATCTAAAGTCCCACTTTAGATGTCCCAAATTCTAATTTGGGACATCTAAAGTGTAAAAAAAAAAAAGAAATTAAATATTTTTTTTTTACAGTTTAGACGTCCCAAATTCCATTTGGGACGTCTAAAGTGGGGACTTTAGACGTCCCAAATGGAATTTGGGACGTCTAAAGTAATTCAAAAATTTTCCCGCGACCTGTATTGAATATAAGGGACGCTCGTGCCTTATATTAAATAAAAGGAAGCTTTCCTTCCTTTCTCTCTCTCTCTCTCTCTCGCTCCCACAGCAGTTTTCAATTTCTTTGATAAGAGTTGCAGAGAAAGACCCACATTCTATAGATTCAAAAAGCTTTTTCCTTCAGTGTTTTCGCCATCGTCCCCCCTCTCATCATGCCCTTCTATGCATAGCTTTTTCCTTCGGTGTTTTCGCCATCGTCCCCCCTCTCATCATGCCCTTCGATGCCTCTATTTGCAACGGTAACTCTCTCTTTATCACTTCTCAAATCTTACATGCTTGTATATTTATTATTATTATTATATAAGTTCCTCTCTTTTTTCACAATCAGATTTGGTACAGTGCATCTGGGTAAAAAATGGATTTTTTGAATTTTAAAGTTTGACTAAAAGAAGTTTGAACAAAGCTAGCAAAGTGGTGGAAGTGTGGTGATGCTAAAAAAGGAAATTCCGGAGCCAAAAAGAGAATGGAGAAAGCTAGCATTTATGTTCAACAAAACTATTACAGAGGATTCTCGTCTGAAATTCAAATGACTTTAGACCTCCCAAATTGAGATTTGGGAGGTCTAAAGTCCAACACAGGGGACTTTAGACGTCCCAATTTTAGATTTGGGACGTCTAAAGTGGAGGACTTTAGACGTCCCAAATTGAGATTTGGGACGTCTAAAGTCCTACACAGGGGGACTTTAGACGTCCCAAATCTCAATTTGGGACGTCTAAAGTCCTCCCTTTAGACGTCCCATTTTTTTCGGACGTCTTTTCTTAAAACATATTACGCCCCCCACATAGACGTCCCCCCAATTTTTGGACGTTAAAAGTGCCAAAATAGGGACGTTAAAACCCCTTTTTGTAGTAGTGATACCTATATCTCTTGATCTCAGCAAAGATATATTCTCCCAAATCCTTTTGTTCTTTGAGAAGCAATGAGGTGAATTTTCTGAAGTCCCTCTCAATGAAATGAGTAAAGTTATTGGATTTGTTCACTATGGCTCTAGAATAAATATACCATAAGACTCGATGAAAATCACACCTATGACTCGAATTGAAATTGAGGGGTACCACTATCTCACCAGGTCTTAGGATAGAGAATATCTAGTTTGAGTCAAGATTAGGGTAATCATCATCAGGAGGGTCCTCTATTCCTAACCAGGTATTGATTTTGGAGGGTGAGATTAGGATTTTCTGTCCTCTAACCTTAGAAGTCATTTCTTCTTCCACAGACTTCCTGAGAGGATCATTTATAGGTTCAAGGTTACAGTAAAAATGCCTCACAACTTTGGTGCAAAATGGGAGTTTAGCAGATAGCAGGGCATATAAGAATCAAGATAAGGACTCAGGTCGAATTTCAATACCACTTGAAGAACCTTGTAGTCAATGTAATGCATCTTGCACACATTTCTTCTTGCAAAGTGACTCAGGTACTTCTGAGATTCCTCAAGCTTGCTCACATTGAATCCCTTTGAAGGAAATGTAATTTCTTCATCCCTCTCTTCTGGTTGCCTTTAAGATTGCCCTTTCTTTGCTTCCTTAGATTGAAAAGCTTCTTCAACCATGCCTACCATGACTTTGGTAATCTTCTCGTCAATCTTGGGCTTTTTCAGAGGTTTTGGAGAAAATGTGGGTGTGTCGGATGAGTCAGAAGGAGGAGGAGATGGCTCTTTTGTTGCTTTACCTCTTCTTGGAGGTGAACTCTTCTTGGTTTGAGCTCTTGTGGTAATGGGCTCCTTAATCACAACCCCTTTCACCTTTGGCTTGGTTTGCGGCTTAGACATTGCTTTTGGTTTGGGAGAGATTTTTCTTTTCTTGGTAGGATGAGATGAAAGAGAATCAGAGGGTTTATATAATTCAGAAGATTCAGAATGAGTGCTAAGATTGGGAAATTTTGTCCTCACCATTGTGATTTGAGAAAGACAAAGATTTCTGAAAATAGTGTCGACAGTCGTGAGAAATAGGGCAAAAGTTTCTGAGCAATCTGGGAGTTTTTAGAAGTTAAAAACCAATGGGTTTTGACGGAAATGAGAAGGGAAAATGATTGTGAAAAGTTTTTGTGAGAGCACTAGGAGAATCACTCGAGGCAATTTTATGAAAAATGACCGAGTATCGACTGAAATAACCTAAAGCCCGACATCACTCGAGGCTTACTTGAGTGATCATCAGCTTCACTCGAGTAGCTACTCGAGTGATCATACCAGAAATTTTAAAATGCAGTGAATTCAAGTGCGTACCTGGCATGAATAATATTGTAATTACCCATGTATATTCCCTCGATCATTTGATGGTTCTTTAGGATAGATTTGAGCTGAAACTCAGCAAATTTGTGATCTACACCCAGGTTCACTCGAGGCCTTACTCGAGTAACGTTTGAAGTTCACTCAAGGCCTCCCTCAGGTAATCTGTCTCTTCACCTTCTGACTGTTCATTTCCAACCGTTGTGCATTTTCATTTGAAATTAATGCTTCACTAGCACATTTCCAAGTTCATTACTCGAGTGGCTACTCGAGTAATTCATCCATTACTTTAAGGTGTCACTCCAGTAATGCTCGTTACTTGAAGTTGCCCCTCCAGTAATGTTATCCTCTGTTAACCTCTGCTTTTCATACTCCAAAACAGAATATCATGATCCTACAAAACAAATTGTTAGAGACTCTGATGCTTAAGTTAGTAATCATCAAAACATCAATAAATAACATTATCTAACATTTTGTAAATACTAAATAACTTACAATTCATTGGGATTTACCATTCCCAATTCTCTTCTAATATACAAAAATTGATCTTTTGCAAGAGGTTTGTAAAGATATCAACTAGTTGAAGATGAGTTGGAATGAATATCACTTTGACATCTTTCTTTTGGACATGATCTCTGATGAAGTGATGTCTGACATCAATATGCTTGGTTCTGGAATGTTGAACAAGATTCTTTGCCAAGCTTATCGTGCTAGTGTTGTCACATTATATTGGTATCTCTTTCAAATAAATACCAAGATCCTGGAGTTGTTGCTTTAGCCATATTACTTGTGCACAATAACTTGATGCTGCAACATACTCAGCTTCCATTGACGAAAGAGACATTGTAGTTTGTTTCTTACTAAACCATGACACAAGTGAGCCTCCAAGAAACTGGCCTTGTCCACTAGTACTCTTTCTGTCTGTCTTGTATCCTCCATGATCAGAGTCTGAGTATGCAACTAGATATTCACTTCTTCCTTTGGGATACCAGAGACCTAATTCTACCGTGTCGCAAGATATCGGAAGATATGTTTGATGGTTTCAGCATGTGACTCTTTTGGTGCTGATTGATATCTTGCACACATACCCACACTGAATTGAATATCAGGCCTGCTTGCAGTGAGATAGAGTAATGATGCAATCATTCCTCTATATTTTGTGATGTTGTAATCTTTTCCCTTGACATCCGCATCAAGCAATGTGGTTGAGCTCATGGGTGTGTCCATTCCATTTGCTTCATCCAATCTATACTTCTTCAATAGCTCTTTCAAATACTTCGTTTGAGATATGAAAATTCCATTCTTTCTTTGTTTGATTTGCAAACCGAGAAAGAAATTCAATTCTCCCATCATTGACATCTCAAACTCCCCTTGCATTATCTCAGAAAATTCTTTGCACATAGTTTCGTTAGTAGCACCGAAAACTATATCATCAACATATATATGCACAATTAAGATATCATCACGTTTTCGTTTTGTAAAAAGTGTTGTATCAACTTTTCCTCGTACAAAACCTTGATCAATAAGAAATTTACTAAGCCTTTCGTACCATGCTCTTGGACCTTGTTTTAAACTGTACAAAGACTTTTTGAGTTTAAAAACATGGTCAGGTTTAGTTAAACAGTGTTAAATTACCTCCGTACATAAGTGGTTTTTCCTATAAGCTCGTACATAAGTGCTTTACTCATCGTTCTTTTTGTTTCTGCAAGACATAAAGTAATAATATTCTTTGCTCGCAAAAACGATGAGTAAAAATGATACCTTCTGTTTTTAAATTCATCAACACATATGGTCGTATGTGTGTGTAGAATCCAATCTATAACAAGTTTTTCACTGTTCAGGTGTCTTGAATAATACGGATATTCTTTAAACATGTCCACTAATAGTGGTTTAAATACAAAGTGTGGAGATATTGTGCAAAACTAATTTGTGTCCTGAATCATTGCTGATGTTCTAATTAAGGGGAATGACAGTTTCAAAAGATTCAATTAATTCAATATTAGGGTCAAAAGATTTGAGATCAGAGTAAGGACTAGAGATTTTCTTTCCAAAGATCTGATACTCTTATTCTTTGATTTGCAACTTCATAGCCACTAATTAACAAGTGAGATTGGTCTATTTATGGAAAAAATGAAAATTTACTTGTAAAATGACTTTTTCATGGGTTGATACTCATATTCCTCCTTATTTACAATTTTATTGTGACTACTAATTGTCAGTGTCATTTGTCCATTCATGAAGGAAAATGAATATTTTTCATGATTTTAAGTATGGTTCTTTAATGTAAGACCTATTTATTCAATAATTTGAGAAACTTAAGGAAGCCAAATAAATTAATTGATTATAACATGTGGCATGATCTCTCTAAAATGCCTCTATGTATTACTATAATATTATAAGTCAGCTTATAAATTAGGCAAATTGATTTGAAAAAAAAATGTGATAAATATTAGAGATAAAATGGAAAAAGATATTATACTTAGAACCAAAATTCACCCCCCAAACTAGGTCATATATTTATAACCAGAAGAGTAATTCGGTACTCATAATACTCCTTGATTTAACTTCATGATCATTAATTTGCAGGGCAGATTTGTCTATCAATGAAAGAAATTGGACAATTTAATTTATATCATAGATATTATGCTTTCTAGTTGTTTGATACTCTTATCATTTGTTTTGCACCTTGGTAATCTTAGTTTGCAAGTGTGATTCGTCACTTTTACCAGAATCGAAGGACATGCCAATGTATTCACTATTTAGGTCAAAGCACTAAATGGCCTTCTTTCCTTATTTCAGGTTACCAAATTCTTTTAATCCTTAAATAAGATTAATGTCAGCCCCCGCAAAATCTAACCTTCTAATTATCACTTTTAAATGCATCGAATTCGTTTTTCAGATTTGATGAAGTGTGTGGTCCGATGTCCAAATTAGTTTATCCTTATTATCTAAAAGCTAACTTTGAACTAAAAACAAAAATGTTTAAAATATAAAAAAGAACGGAAAGAAAAATCTTAACCTTAACGGATATGGTATTTTATTTATTAGAATGACTTCCAAGTCAATTAGCCATATCATGTCTCTCGATTAAGGATAGATCAAGAACCTCCTATTTGTGTACGAGATTAATGGGAAGATCTCAAAGACAGTTATTCAATTTGTACAAGATTTTCATGAATCCGAAATCTATTAGTGAAATAAACAATACGTTTATCATTCTCATTCCTAAACTCGATTATCTTGGTTAAAGACTTTTATCTCTTTGTGCAATGTGAGCTATAATCATCATTATAAGCTTCTCTCCTATCGTATTAAATTGTGTATGAATGACTTGATTGGAGAGAATCTATGTAACTTCATTCGGAGACAAAGCTCTGATAATATTACCATTGCTCAAGATTGTATACACACTATAAGAACCTAAAAAGAAAGAAAATGTTTCATGGTTTTCAAAATTGATGATGAAAAAGTTTTTGGCAGACAGACTGTCTTCGAATTAAACAAAGTATGTGTGTCTGTCCTTTAGCATTCTTTCCCCCCCCCCCCTAACTCTAATATTCTAAAAGCATAAATATATATGCATACATACAAACATATTCTTTGCTTAAAAAACAAAAAGCAAAAGGAAGATGCAAAAGAAAATTATACTGAAGTAGCTTCTACTTTTAATTTGAGCACCACAGGCAACGCGTGAATAGGTACACAACAATATTTTCAAAAGGGGAGAAAAAAAGACACAGCAAGATGTAACCCCAAAGTTGCATCTTATCTCTTCAAAAAGTGTAGTCATGATCACATGGCATCCCTCACGTAAAACTTTGGATGATT
This sequence comes from Inga oerstediana, assembly GCA_963210345.1. Classification (NCBI taxonomy): domain Eukaryota; kingdom Viridiplantae; phylum Streptophyta; class Magnoliopsida; order Fabales; family Fabaceae; genus Inga; species Inga oerstediana. The sequence goes on along the minus strand of OY723400.1, from coordinate 7,876,509 downwards.
CATTCATTACAGAATGATATAAAGTTTGAATTGTGCTCTTGTTTAGTTGACCAAAAAAAAAAATTGTGCTCTTTTTTTTATTCCTTTTTTGCTTAATGGTGAGTTTTCCAAATATTATTCCAAGTTCTTTGCTTAATTAATAATTCATTATTTTCAAAGAATCACATATATAAAGTTCTTCACTTCTTCTAAGAATCACTTCGACAGTTTCATATAGAAAAATTCCTTGATACTGCAAATATAAATGTGGCAGAGAAAGGCATATTAGAGGCCCCAAGACCATAATAAAGTGGTAATATCGTCCTACAATAAGTTTACACAAAACCCGTCCAATTAAGCATGTGCTCCGGAAGGGAAAGGAATTTGGTCACTGACTGGGTTGTCAAAACTTCGTTGAAGGGGTCATGTCCCAGTGGCTGGGTGTGGAGACCTCTGGCTTGCTTGCAGAAGCTACTTGAAGTGGATGTTAGAAGAATTGTTTTTGATAATTGATAGACTCTAAGTACCTGTTTTGAAACTTATTATGTTATTTTGCTTTGGTATTGCTCTGTTGGTTATTTTATTTTGTGTTTGTCAGAACCATTTCTAGTTCAATGAAGTTAACTTATCTTTGCCGTCAAAAAACAAAAAAAATCAATCTAATCAAAACAACTTAGTTGCCTAACTAAAATGAATTATTAAATCCACTAAGAAATGAATCATTAAATTAATTAAAAACGCATATAGGAAACAACCACCAAACAATCAAGGAAACAGCAAATATTTATTCATCCACTATTTTCTTCAGTGAAATGCTCCTACTTGGTGATTGGTTTCCAAAACTCTGTAGTTAGCCCGGAGCTCTATAGTGTCTGTAAAAGTAATGTTTTTTTAAACCATTTATAAACATATATTGACTAAATCTACAGTCTGTATTCCAATTTACCTGTATCAATGAATTATCCTCAAATGACTTATAAAATTCTACTTATTAATGACTGTGCAATGAGGTACTTAGGTATATTCTTATCATATGTGCAAATATATCCTTTGGGATTTAATTAGTGGTTTATCTTAGAATCCTTTTCCAGTTAGTTCATCTGAAACACTCAAATCTTCCTATATAAGTTGGCCAGACAAATAGTATAAAGACCAAGTAAAATTGGAGTGAATAAAGAAAAGAGTCCATTTCAAGGTCCCAATTAAGCGGAGCATTTTGGTAACGTTGAGACATCGCATATAATTAAAGTTTTGTTTTGAATATTAGGAAATTATTATTGGACTAATTTGGATATACTAATCTTCTCCGTCTTCTAATGTTTCTTTTTTCTTTTTTAACGACTGCCGTAACATTCTAGCCAAAGGCTTGAGCTGAGATATATTCTTCATCGCTCGATCGGGGAAAAAAAGTAAATGGGAAATTTTTTAAAAGAAAATGCCTTCTGTTTCTTACTTTAGGACCAAATACATAACGCATCAGTGGTTGGTAGAATTCAAGTGTGAACATAACGAATGATTGAATGTTAGAATCGGTACTAGCCTCATAAAAGTTAAAGAAAAAAACCACAAACTCCAATCACAAGGCTTTCACGTACAAACACTACAAACTCGTTTGGGAGAAAACTGTAAGGAGCACAAGTATTTGGGAAAACCATACCCCAAAAGCTAGTTATTGAAGTTAGTTAACCCAAGCCCTTATAAGGCCCCTCTTTCAAGGAAACCCACCCGATGTGGGACTCGTTACAATGCTTCACTAATTGTAATGAAACATCACCATTGATTAGGATATTTTTGCACGTTAGCCTTGGCCACAATAAAAAATTAACTAAGAATTACGTATAGGCAAACTGAGGATCGTTTTCTCTTCTCGATGAGCCATTTATTGATTCTTAAGTAACCTAAATGCCATGCATGTGCAATAAAACAAGGGCAAATTGGTTTTGGATTTTGTTGAAAATAAGTAAATGCAAACTTAATTAAAATCCTCAAGCTACTATTTTTTTGTGTGTTTTCTTTATGAAATGGAATGGAGCATGAAAATGGCTATGTAATGTGTAACCCCCTACCTTTATAGCCAAATTTATAGTTAGGGAATATGTCATTAATTTGAAATAGAGACCAGTGGTTAATTTAAAACTTTTCCAAAACTTGTTTAGTGCGGTCTCACATTCACATCTCGAAGATAATTGGTCTGTCCAATTCGGTTTCAGTCATACATATCAAAGTGCAACCAAAAATTCATGACAACGCTCAGGTTTCGTTACTTAATAAAGGGTTTACAACGCTTAGTTTCCCATACAGGGGATTACACAACACTATTCAATATATATAACAAGTGCAACTAATCCCCAACAAAATATGACAACCAACTACCAAAATTAAAAATTCTAGCTAGGAGCTCTAACCGCCCTTCATCACTTGCTTTTCCTTTGAACCGCTTGCCCTTGCTGTAGGTTAGTCATTGGAAAGAATGAGATTCAAAAGAATCCCAGTAATAACAATTCACTTATAACATGTACAATCACAAAGCATGTAAGCAAATCACAACAACAACAACACAACGGCATTTCTGCAACAGCTTTCGCTGCATTCACAACGGCATATTTCACAACAGCATATTTCACAACAGCACAACAACGGCATTTCACAACGGCAATGTTACATCACGGCATATTCAATGAAATGACATACATGCAAGGCATCATACACATAATAAGACAAAGAGTCACTACCTTGTTCTTTCCGCTCGTGCACTGGCACTGGTTTATCACGTGCAGGGCAAATGTCAAATCCTATAATTAGAATTTCAGCGACAGGTTATTACTTAATCCAATTCTTTAATTCAAACACTCAAGTTGGTTATCATTAGGGACATTTAATCAAATGAACTAAGGAGTTAAAGTGGTCAATTAACCTAAAAGACCAATTGCTAACCTCAAAGTTCAACAATACTACATTATGCCATTACATCTTCAATTTTCGCATAAGGGACCAAATCTGCCAGAATTTTCTCCAGACTTTGAAAAATCATAACTAATTCTACAAAAATCGAAATGAGGTGATCCCAAGTCCTATGGAAAGATATTGAAGTCCTCTTCATAGGAAAAATACGAATCATTACCGGAAATCACCACACAATTCCAAGGACTGGAGGAGTATTTGTTAAGAATGTGTGCGTGTTTTCTCTAAAATACCCTCTCTTAAATTATTTGCATTAATATCCTTTAATATAAACTCCCTTATCATGTGCAATGAGCAGGGATAGTTTAGGGGAAAACGATAAATACAGGGACAGAGTGGATCTAGGTCTTATGTTTAAGGTTAAATCCAACCCCCAACTAATTCTTATATTAAGGATAAGAGGTAATATCATTTTAATGCTCTTCAATTTTCTGAACATGCTAGCCCTAACTCGGATAAGAAGGATGTTAAATTATATTGAATATATGTGTGCGCAGATGTAGCTCTTTGGATAATGAAGAATATGGATAAGAGTAGTCTGGTTTTGCAGCGGAATAAAAATCATCTGACATGTCTTCAGCTTCTAGCCAGAATGCCTAGTGCTTTTAAGAGTCATTATGATTCTCAGGAATGCATCCCCAAGTCCAACATCGTCTATAAATGTACATTCTCATTTTATATCTAATACCTTTTTTACGTGCATCTCTCTTTCTGTAATAAAAATGCAAATAATTAACTTGTAATTTTGGAGGATAGGGCTTCCCGATGAAGGATACGACATTGAAGTTTGTAACAACTTTGAGTTGCTTCGGTCTCCGGTGAGAGACATAGAAGCTGGTGGGCAATATGATGCCAGGCCACCAAATCCAGGTACTTTTGTTTTAAAAAAATTGATCACTTCAAGCTATTGACATTTTACGCTTATGACCATGGTTATTAAATTTGGATCGGACATTGAATTGGTTGGGATACTAGGTCAAGGGTCAGTAAGTCAGATAGAAGTTGAACCGGAGCTAACCCGAAGCCAAATTGGTGAGGAAGTGAAAATTTTAAGATTATTAATATGAAATTATGAAGAAAATTAAAAAAAAAATGAATTAATTTTTTTTTAGAATAAAAATATTGAACCGGTTAAACCGGTTGTGTGGCTGGACCGGACCGGTTATGTTATCAGTTTGTTGGTTTCCAGCCAGTTCGGTCTAGTTTTAATAACCTTGCTGAATAAAAAAGACTTCGTCTATGGTCAACACCTATAATGAAAATGACATCATTAAAACTTGTCTATAAAAGCCTCGTTGTAACTTCAAAAAAACTGTCACTAAATATACCTAAGCTATTGCCCACGGCTGAAACTGTTACCATATATAACTTGACAATAGATTGTATAAAAAAAAAAAAAAAACCTTGATAAATATGAAAATTATGTCTTATATTTAGGATCAAGATCAACTCCTTAAATATATTTTAATATACTAAAATTAGATCTTATATTAAGGACAAGAGGAAGTAGTATAAAATTTTAGGTTAAAATAGGCTTACCGAAGGATTGATTGTTCACACTAGCATGAAGAATGGTCTCTCTATCAGGGATTTGTTCATGAATTTCCATGTCACGGCCTCGATCTAATCGTTTCACCAAATGGCTCAGCATCTTTAGGTTACCAAACTTGGCAGCCTTGAACACTGGCGTTTCACCTTTGACGTTTTTCCACTCCAGCAATGGCCTTCTCTTCTCTTCCTTTCTCTCCTCCTTCTCCTTCTCCGGCAGCTCTAGATGTGCTATCTCCTTCTCCTCCTCCGCAGCCAGCTCCGGCGGCAAAGGCGTGGTCCTTTCGAAATCAAGTACGATGTCAGCCATCGCCACTGCACTGCACTTGACTGTGGCGATGTCATGAAGAAGGGTGTTGCCCTGCCTGTTCTTCTTCCTCAAGGCACGCCACTTTTGTTCTTCATCAGATAGATTTCCCAGCAACTCCTTCAAGATTTCTGGATCATTGGAGCGAGCTGCCATGGTAATGGCAGTGTTCCCCAACAAGTCAAAATCTTTGAGCAAATCTTCCTTATTATCAGCGAGGATTTTCATGAACTTGTCCCATTCTTTGGACATATAAGCTCTTTGAGCTTCTCTCAGTGTTTCGCTGAATAAATCCCCCTCTATCTTAATCTCTCTACACTTCTTTCCCATTTTCCTCTCTCGTCCTGTTGCCCACACTTCTGCTCAATGTCCGGGTCTGTTTAGTATTTATATACGAACCGTGTGAGGGAATCTCACAAGTTTTCTTTATACCTTCGTACCACTCACTGTCTAAATAAGTCGCTTGTACAAAAACAAGTTTTGTTCAAAATATGAGTCACTTGTAGGATACTAAATAAGAGAAAATGTGCATCCTTTCATAAATAATTGTAAATAGGAAAAAATTTATCCATTTAATATTTTTCTTGGTTTGCGAGAATGAGATACAAGTGATTTATAAATAGGCACTGAGTGGTACTCCCTCCGGTCCTATTTAAAACAATAAGTGTGCCTGAAATAAACCTTATTTTTCAAGTATATATGTCCTTATTTATTATGGGGCAAGTAAGAGATAGAAATAGGGTAAATATATGTATTACCAACTTTTTAATTAATACAATTTATATAATTAATGAGGGGCCAAAATGGAAAAAACTCATTAAATGTTCAGATAACTCGTGTCGGACTCTCATTGAATGTTAAGTTAATTAATATGATATGTATTTCCCAAAACACCCGAGTCATCTTCCTTCATTCCCTTATTCCTCGGCCTCCTTGATTATTGTAGAGAGAGAATCAATGAGGGTAAATTAGAAAAAATATTGATAAATATAAAAACTATATCTTATATTTAGGATTAAGAACAACTCATCAACTATGTTTTATATTAAGGATCACAAGGGATAATAATTTCCAAAATTTTAGACCCAGCACCTATTTAAAATTGGGTTATTTCGTTTTCACCATTCCTGCAATTTATAATAATTACTGATAGTCCTGTTACCGTGTGTGATTGAATTTTATTATTTTTAAGTTTTGTTTGTTTCAATTTTAAATTCTATATGATAATTATTTGTGTTAAAATATAATAACAGTAAAGCTCATCTTATATTTCGAAACCACAGGAACTAATTTCTTATCATAATTCGTGTGTGTGGGTTAAATTACCTCCGTACATAAGCGCTTTTTCCTATAAGCTCGTACAATAATTCCTTACTGAATATTTTAAAGTTTGAATTGCGCTCGCTTTAAAGCCTTTTTTGCTTAGTGGTGAATTTTCCAAAAATTATTCCAAGTTCTTTGCTTAATTAATAATTCATTATTTTCAAAGAATCACATATATAAAGTTCTTTACCTTTTCTAAGTGTATGTTTGGATTAGTTTTTGAAAATAATTTTTATAATTTATGAGGTAAGTATGTAAGATGAATTTTATCTCGACTTTTCTAAAACCATGGTTTGAGTATTTCCCGAACACTCACTAAGAATCACTTCGATCCTATCATATAGAAAAATTCCTTTATACTGCAAGTATAAATGTGGCAGAGAAAGGAATATTAGAGGCCCCAAAACAATAATAAAGTAGTAATATCGTCTTACAAGAAGTTTACACAAAATTTTTCTTAAAAAAGCGTCAAAGTTTTCCCTTTTTTATTCTTTTTAATTAATTAAGCGCTAAAACTTTGACGTTTGTCCAGGAAGGACCATATAAGTTATTTATTTGTTTTTTTAAAAAAATAATGTCATCTACGACGCTTGCTAAGCAAACGCAAAGGTGGCGCTTTATTTTTTTTCCTTCAAAAAATGAAGGCCTTCTTTAGCGCTTATTTAGGGAAATATCATATAAGCTTAACTTCAATTATGACGTTTATAATTATAGATGTCAAAGTTTCAAATATTTTTTAAAAAATAAAATAATAACCATCTTTGGAGTTTCTTTAAAGAAGTGCCACAAGAGGAGTGCTACTAAATCCTTATTTTGTAGTAGTGAAATAAATTAGGAAAAGATTGACAAATATAAAAATAATGTCTTATATATATAACCAAGATTATCTCCCCAAATATATCATATATTAACAACCTTAACACTAACGCATATATCTGTAAGTACTTTAGGGCTTGTTTGATTCTGTTCTTCGTTTTTTGTTCTCACAAACAGTTTTATAGAATAGTTTTTGGAAACAAGTTTTAAAAATAAAAAAAAAATATGTTTGGATATATTGTTTTGAAAAATCTATTTTTGAAATGATGTGGCGGTATGGTTGCCATTGGTGATGTGGCGATCATCGTCATTGGTAATATCGTGTCGATAGTAGATAAGTGGGGGTCTCAAAAAATAAAAAATAGAAAAATAAAAACAAGAAAACAACTGAAAACTGTTTTTTGTTTATTAGTTTTTTAAAATAACTTTTTGTTTTTTTTTCAAAAAAAATTTTTTGAAAACAGTTTATCAAACAGGATTTATTATTTTATTATTTTTAAAAACAAAAAAAATTTAAAAACAAAATCGAACAACACCTTAGTGCTCGTTTGAAATAGCTTATTTTTAGGTAATAAGTGCTTATAAATCGTGATTCATAATATACGAGGTAAGTATGTGAAAGGAGTTTTATCTCGACTTACGTAATAAGGATTTACTTTTTAAGAAAATGCTGAACCAAACAAGCCTTTAATCACTCATCATTCTTTTTTGTTTCCGCCACAGATTAAAGTAACAATATTCATATATTCTCTGTTTTTATAGACCACAAATGTCTCTGGTTTTCACTGTTGGTCGTCTTTAAAATCTCAACGCTCAAATACATCTTTCTGGGAACGCTAGAAGTCGGAGGAATATTTTATAAGAAAATATCTTCTGCTCTTAGCTTTATCACCACCACGTGGTACATGTATCAATAATATATATAATAATTACGAAGGCACAATATATGTATATATATATGTGTGTAATAATTAAATATATAAGCTGGGAAAAAAATAATTTAATATATAAAAAGTTGCATGGTTTAAGTTCTTTGCTTAATTACATAATTTTTCAAGAATAAGCACTTATTACGTAAGTTGAGATAAAACTCCTCTCACATACTTACCTAAATCATGATTTATAAACACTTATTACCCAAAAATAAAATATCCCAAACGAGCACATAAAATTCTTCACTATTTTCTTTTTTTTGGATTACATAGCCAAGAGTAAAAACTCTTGAGGGACAATGCAGTCCCTTACATCAAACTGGATAAACAATTCTGAAAGAGGTAAACCAAATCTTAGCCGAGATTAGCTAATATATGTATCAAACAATAAGCTGGAGGATCATACAGCATTAGTGGCTCATTGTTCGAATCTAATGCCATTTTGGCCAAAAAATCAGCACATCTTAGTGCTTCTCTGTGTGAATGATAAATCTCTAAGTCCCAATCAAGGTGAATTAAATGTGTAATTTCCTCTAGCCCTATGTTGAGCGGATGAAATCGACCATTTGACTGAAATAACAATTGGATCCGTTGAGTCAATGTATAACTTAACCTTTGCAAACTTCAGAGATTGGCAGATTTGCAGACCAGTCCTAATCATTTGAATCTCCACAGTTGTTGAGCCCAATATGAAGCCCTTGTTTGGTTGAAACCCACAGATCCATGAACCTTCCTTATCACAAACTACTCCACCCACAGCTGATTGTCTGTGTTCATCCATTGCAGCGTCCACGTCAACCCAAACAAATCCCAATGGAGGTGCAATCCATCTGTTTGATTCTCTATCAGGAACTCTGAATATTTTGTGCTTAAGTCGTCCATCTTCAATCCCTTCCTGAAGAAAGTGGAGGCCTCTGTATACTAGTTGCTGGGGATAATCATTAGTTCCTTCAAGTGCCTTTTTGTATCTATTCTTTTAAATAAGCCAGCACAACGATCCAAATGCCCTCAACTAGGGCCAGTGTACAAATTTGGGGCCACTAGGCGAATGTTGCATATTCCATTTAATCCACACCTGCAAGTTGCCAGAGAAAAAAGCAGAGTAATATATTGGGTTAATACAAGAAAATCACACATCACTCGCAAACTCATAGTCTCTCAGAGTATGAATTGCTATTTCCTCACAATTACACTCAAATGGGCACTCTATATTATTACTCACACCCCTCTTAACACAGGTCGAGTTTGTTGGGATTCTCTCTTGGAACAATTGCCACGTAAAAAATTTGGCTTTCTCCGGAATAGGCCAGCTCCAGATACTTTGTCAGAAGGGATCTGAAGTTTCTGACTGCGATTGGTAGATCATGGAATAGGCCGATCTGACACTGAAATTTCTGTCAGAAGATTTTCTCCACTAAAACGTATCGTCCCCTGGCAGGTGAGGGGGAGAGACTTGTTTAATTTTCTCTATTACCCATCTCGATAAGAACATATCCCATTTATGCAAGTCCCATTGATCGTTTGGCCCAACAAACTGGCTAACTACTTCCTCTAGGTTAATTAAGTCATGGTTCCTGTCAACATAGTACATAAGTGGTTGATCAAGGTTGGTCCATAATTCCCACCAAGCACTAGTTAAATTTCTTTTTCGAAGTTTGCTTCCCACTGCTGTCCTGAATGAATCCCACACAGAAATTATTGCACTCCACACAACATATTGGTTTCACTTCTTTTCGACTCTTGGAAATCTACTATCACCACAACTATACTTCGATCTAAGGACTTTCACCCATAAGGCATTAGGTCTAGTAATTAGATTCCAACATAACTTCATAATGAAAGATTCATTCTGACTAGATAGATCTTTTATTCCTAGACCGCCTTCTCTTTTATCCTTCTTGATTTTCTCCCAAGCAATTAGATGCATTTTCTTGCTTTTGCGCCCTTGATTCCAAAAAAAGTTTCTACGTAATTTCTCTAGCTCATGTAAGACCCCTTTAGGAAGAATAGTGGTTTGCATCTGATAAAATAGAATTGTTGAAAGGACAGAGTTTATCAGCATAGTTCTCCTGGCCATACTCAAGAATTTGCCCTTCCAGTTAGAAAGTTTCTTTTGAACTTTAGAAACGAGCAGAGCATAAGTCAGTTTAGTGGCTCTTTTATGTAATAAGGGAGCACCCCAAGTATTTGCCCAGATCAGCTGGAGATACCAATTCCCAAGGTTTGGCCAAGTTCCATAGCTTTATGAAAATGGACATTTCTTGAAACAAAAATTTTTGATTTAGGGATACTGACCCTATGCCCTGACACTCTACAGAAGTACATCATCAGATCTCTGATTTTCTCCATCTGAGTAGAGGATGCTTCATTGAAAAGTAGGAGATCATCTGCAAAGAAAAGGTGAGAAAGCTTCGGTCCTGACTGACTAAGCTTTAGAGATTTCCATCTGCCTTCTTCCACCTCCCTGCTTATCAATTAACTCAGCCTTTCCATACAAATGATGAATAAGTAAGGGCTCAAAAGGTCTCCTTGTCTCACACCTCTTGATAGCTAAAAAGAATATGATAATGAACCGTTCCATGAAACTCTCATAGTAGCAGAAGAGACGCACAACATCATGAGCTTGACAAAATGTTCATTTAGACCCAAGCTTTTTAGATTAAATTACAGAAAGTCCCAGTTTAATCTGTCAAAAGTTTTCTCCATATCCACCTTTATAGCTACATACCCTTTCTTATTTCTGGTAGTTCTTATAGTATGGATAGCTTCTTGTGCTACAATGATATTTTCACAACTTTGCCTTCCCCTGATGAAACTACACTGAGTAGGATGTATCATGTAATCCATTACAGATTTCAGCCTCTTAGCAAACACCTTACTAAAGATCTTGTAACTCACATTACATAAAGAAATTGGTCTAAACTCCTTTAACGAAGTAGGATTATCCACCTTTGGAATTAATATGATGTGAGTTTGGTTTATTTCTTTAACCTTGTTAAGATCCCTGAAGATGGAGTAAATGAGTTCACAGATCTTTGGTCCCACAACATTTCACTGAGACTGGAAGAAATGCGGTTATAGGCCATCTGATCCAGGCGCTTTGAATGCCCCCATCTCAAAAGCTGCATTTTTAATTTCAACCTCAGATACTTCCTTCTGAATGCTAGCTAGTTGAGATTCATTTAGAGCAAGGAAGTCCACTGGCCAGTCTGACACGGTTAACACTTCTTGATCTATTGAATATAGATCTTTGAAGTAATTAAGGGATGAATGATTTAGCTCATCTTGATCAGAAATCCAGTCGACCTGAGCATTTTTTAGCATCTCAATTTTATTTTTCTTTCTTCTGATAATTGCTACGGAATGGAAGAAGCTTGTATTCTTATCCCCGAACTGAAGTAACTTGCATCTTGACTTCTGGAACCATAGGAGCTCCTCTTGATTAAGCACTTTTATGTATTCTTGCCATAGTTTCGTTTCTAATTTAAATAGGCCAGCGTGAGGATGAGTTGTAATTTCACTATCAACACCCTCTAAACGCTTAATCAAAGTCCTCTTCTTTTTAGGAAGGCTGCCTATAACATTTCTGTTCCACCATGAAGCTTTATCCTGAAATACATTGCAACCTATAGACCAATCATTATCATACCAGCAGAATTGACTAGGTCATTTAATCCCTCCTCTAGGAACTATGCCACTTGATATCTGAATTGATTTATAGTTGAATTTAATAGCACATCTCCAGTAGTTACCACAATAACCCTATGATTAGATTTATTCTGAAGCAAATGAAAAATTTTAAGATCAGGATGAGACATTTCTCAGCTTAATTACAAAAGGCCCAATCCAGCCTTTTCTTCGTTTCATTTCTAATCCAAGTAAATTTATTACCAACCACAAGCAGTTCCAGCAAATCGCATTCATGAACACAATTCTGAAAAGGAGATAAAGATCTAATATGAACAGTAGCACCCCTCACTTTATCGAATGGATTTAAAAAAGATTTAAAGTCATATAAAACGAGCCATGCCTCAGATACGTTATTTGCTAGTTCCTAAAGAGATGCCCATAGATCCTGTCTATGACTCCATCTAGGATCCCCATAAATAAAAGTAGCATAAAAACACTCCCTTGAATTCTTATCAGTCAGCCGATAGTAAAGAAGTTGGGTAGTCGAAGAAATATATTCAACTGAAACCTCATTATCATACCATAAAACCAAAATTCCATCGACGTAACCCGTTGCTTCTACCCATAACCAGTTATTAAAACCTAGTTTATGCACCACCAAGTAGCATTCAGACCACTTACTCTAGTTTCTAACAGACCCATTACAGATATCCGATGTTTAGAAACAACATCTCGAAGAATACAAGGAAAAGATTTACCACCTGCCCCTTTACAGTTCCAAGTTGATACAATCATAGAAAAATAAATAATAATGAGAACTAAGAGAAGGTAGTTACTTATCTGGAGGGATTCGGCTAGAAACTGATCTACTCTTGCTTTTAATTTCTCTAAGATTCCTATTCTGCTTGGCCTTTTCTTTGTGCATTTTGGCTAGAATTTCTGCTTCCAAGATTAGCGTTGGCTCTATGACCGAACCGAGAGAGACATGCTTATTAGTTCTGTTTATTTCCACTGGGATTGATTCCTAGTCATGAATAATTTACGCCATTTCTTCTTTGGCGTTAGAGACCGAAGTAACAACGGCTTAGCTTTCTAACCCAAGGAGAGTGGACTTAGATGAGGCCATGGAGCCCATCACTACTTGGTAGACTCTATTTCCGACTTGCATGTTTTTGGGCTTCTTCACAGAGTTTGTCAAGCTTGGGCTTTCCATAATTGGCATAAGAGAATCCATGTGGGCTTTATTGACTTCAACATGTTGGGGAAGGCTGTTCGGTAATAAGGACACCTGTTCAACATTTGCCTTATTTTTTATCCTATAAACAATCTTTGAAGATTGCGCCTCTCTCACTTTTGACTTGCTTTTTGAAAAAACTCCTTGATCTATATTTTTTTGACTATTCACTTTACCATTAAAAGGAATTAATGTTTTCCCTATCACATCTGGCTTATCCACACACTCTCTGAAACTGGCATCTTGCACTTCTTTACTCATTCTTGCGTCATCCCACTCAGAGATAATTTCAAATCTGGATCCATTAGATCTCATCCCCATATCCTTACCAGGTTTCGTACCATTCTCGCCTCCTGACAATCTGACTCTCTGATTATCCCTTTTTGAAAAGCGAGATTTTTTCTGACTACCAACAAGCATCCATGGGCCAAATTCCTCACCTTCCACCGGTAAAAGAGTTGTCCGGTGACATAATCGGTGCCGACTTTGTGGGTTCAATTTGCAAATGCTGGGAGTTCAAAGATTCACCCTCTATTATCCTCCATGAGCAAGCATCCTTCTTATGTCCATATCTCCCACACAAGAAACAGATCAAATCTAAGCCCTCATATTCAACATTAAATACAGTAGATGCCAAGATGACTTTGGGGATTAAACGCTTATGAAGGTCTAGCTCCACACATATTCTAGCGTACCTTCCTCTTGACACTATACTTGTGGAATCATCCCGATAGTTTAGAGTGTGCAAGTAAACCTTGAGAATCTTCCCTATCATATCACCCAATCTAGAAATGAATTTCTGAGAGTAGTATATGAGTAGGATATTTGGGATTCTAACCCATGTTCTTCTGAAGCAGGTTATGAAAAGGATTAAAATATAGAGACCATTTTTGGACCAGGACAACATGCTATGCAATCACCCAAGGACCCTCTAAGAGAATGCGCTTGTACTGAGCACTCCAGTTTTCAGCATTAGCGAACCGAACCACATAGTAGCTATTAGGTAGGTCCACTAACTGAAACTCATTAAATCTCCACACTCTACAAAAAAGCTCTTTCAGTTTATGGAGGTTAAAATGAGCTCCCAGCACTGTGATTATTAACGCATTGTTCTAAGGTTGGCAGGCTTCATTAAATTCATCCTCAGTTATTGGCATTGAAGGATATGCACTCATGAGCTTTTTGGTCTCTTCTGAAGCTTTTGGAAGTTTCCACGATTGATTCTTCAGATTAGCAATTAAAGGGTCTTCACTCGAGCTAGAGGAGCCGTACGCAATCCCATTAAAATCCAGCCCTTTAAACCCCATCAATGAGTGTTTATATGATGAGTGTTTCAAGAACATTGTGTTATGCAAAGGCTCCCTCTGATTCACACTTAAGCCCTCAGTCGCAGATTTACCTGATACAGCTAACAGAACGGACTTTGGAGCATCCTCTTCACGTGCTCTGAGGTTTTCGTTAATGCACTTGGCTAGATAGGATATTCCGGTAGTCTGTCCGGCGGTATGTTGCAAGTAATGGCTTCATCCATTGGAAGTCACTGTTGGCACAAATTGCAAGAAAGAGAAAAAACTTACTCCGACCTATTATTGAACTTTAAATTTTACTTCTTCGCTGTTTTCTAAGAATTACTTCGAGCCAACTTTCATTGATAAGAAAATTCCCTCGACATTGTGCAAGTATAAAGGTGGTATATGGAGCAACAATAAAGTACTGATTCATGACATCGTCCTACAAGAATCCGATGCCAAAATCCAATCAAGCATTAGCATCATACGTTCCATGATCAATTCAAGCTAATCAAACAACTAGTTGCATAAATAAAATGAATCGTTAAATAAATTTAAAAAAGGGAAAATTGGAAACAAGCTTCAAATAATCCACGAGAAATAGCTTAATTAGATTTATTCATAAATCCACTATTTGGTTGGGTGAAATTTGCTCCTACTTAGACGATTGCTTTTCAAAACTCTGTATAGATAGCCTAGAGCTCTCTAGTGTCAGAAAATTTAGTGATTTTCAAAACCATTTATGACTAATTCTACAGTCTGCATTCCAATTTACCTGTATCAACGAATTAATCTCAAATGACTTATAAAGTTCTACGTACTCTATTATGACTATGCAAGGGACTCAGATATATTATTCTTATCACATATGGACAATTATTTATTGAATTACAAACTCAATACCTTGTGCAATTTAATTAGTGGTTTATTTTAGAATCATTTTCCAAATTCATCTGGAACACTCAAATCTTGTTATGTAAGTTCGGCCTAACCAAATAAAATTGGACTACATGAAGAAAAGAGCCTTTGGGCCTGCAAAGGATCTAGTGAGGCGTTTGAGCATTTCTGGGCCAATGCCTGGATTCGGCTTGCAAACTTTTAAGGCATTTTTTTAACCCTCTAATACTAACATATTAGTCTCAAGCTATTGATATTCTGTTTGCAACTATAAAAATTAAATTAATAGGTCAAAATCAGAGAATATTTTGTTAATATTTAAAATTTAAATCTCAGCATATTTTGTTAACAACAATACTATTAAATGATTGAAAAAACACTTTATAAAACTAAGAAAGCAAAAATTCGCCGAAGTTTTAGTCATGAACTTTGTAATGTTTCTTGGTGTTGTTGAAGGGTCTCTGAATCTCGGTGACTCTTTGTATAATAATACCCTTGAGTAGGGATGAGTAAAAAACCCAGTGGTCCAGGTAACCCGGCCTGGCCTTACTTGGTTTGGTAGAAAAAAATTGTTCCAAGCAACTTCTGGCATACCAGACCAGACTGATATTCTCGGGTCGGATTGGACTTCAGACCAAGGCATTAGACACCTTGGACTAGTCCAATCTAGCATGATTTTTTTTTAAATAAACCAATCTATTGTGGCACTCAACAGTGTTACTAAGTTGGCACTCGGTTTAGACCAGTCACGGGAGTTCATTGCGCTCTTTAAACTTCAAAGTTCAAAGACAAAGTGTTGGCATTTGGCAACTTGCAGAAAGCATAAGCCTAGCTCTCAACGTCCCATCTCGCTCTTAGTGTCTCGGCGCTCTAGATCCTGTATTGGCGCTCCAATCTTGATCTTTAGATCCTGCCTAATGGGCCTAAGTTGTTTTTCTTCATATCTCGTCTCGCTCTCGGCATCTCTTGGGGTGTGGGTGAATCAGCTCCAGTCGCGCTCTTGTCTCAGCTTAGCTATCGTCTTTTCTTCGGTCCCTGTTGAAGTGCCTTTCCTCCGCTCAAAGGTAAGAAAATGACCGTCAAAACCTTTTGACTTCTATCCATTGTTGAAATTGTTGGTTACTCTGGTTACGATTGGATTACTCTGCCATTTTCCTCTATCCATTGTCATCTAAGATTTGTTGAAATTTTTGGTTACGACTACTATGCCATTTTTTGTCAAAACCTCTGGTGGATCTTGTGTTTCTCTATAAAATAATTATATGTTGCATTTTTTGTTATTCTAGTTATATGTTTTTCTGTTAAAACCTCTGCATTTATAATTTCTCTATAAATTTTTTGGTTATTCTGGTAACGATTATATGTTTTGTACTCTAAAGAAGGCAAAAATTAGGGGGGGAATGCCTAAAAGGTCCTAGACTGCTTGGATTGGTCCATGCAGTCCATTGGACCTGGTCTGGTCCAGCCCGAGCTCAGGCTGGTGCTAAACCAAACTGGACCTCGGGCTGACTTGTTCAACCCAAGGTACTATGCAGATCAGACCTCGGGTAGAGGCCTAACCCGGTCTAATTTGGTCCATGATCAACCCTACCCTTGAGATTATACCTATATTTACGCTAGGTTAGTACAAGAGTATTTAGGTATTTTTGGAAAACTTATAATAAGCACTTTGAATTTTTTTTAATACGCTCCCTCAGTTTTAAATACTACTTCGGTCATAAATACAAGACTCGGTTGACTTTTTTTAAAGAGATTAAGGAAGTTAATGAGATTACTTTAAAGTATTTTTACTAATCATTTTTTCTCTAAACTAATTAATCGAACTTATAAACTAATATATAATTTAATCATATACAATATAATATATGATCATGTAATTTATTTAGCTTCCTTAATCTTTCCAAAAAAAATCAATTATGTTTTATATTTAGGACTGTAGGTAGTATAAGCCAGAGTTGACTTTTTTAGAGATATTAAGAGAGCTTTAAATTACTTTAAAAAATTTATATTTATTGTTTTTTCTCCAAACTATTTTGCCTAACTTATAAACTTATATATAATTTAATTAAACACAACATATGATATGATTAAGTAACTTTTTTAACTTATTTAATCTCTCTAAAAAAATTAACTCTATCTTATATTTAGAATAAAAAGAGAGGAAGTAATTATTTAATATTCGATGTTATCAAATACCACTATGGTCCTATTTATAAGTCCCTTCTAACTAAATCTCACATATTAAGGAGAAACAGTTAACTCAATGATTATGGGATAGATTTCCAATTATGCCTTCATTTATGAATGAATACTTTTTAACTCTTTCTTTTCTATCTATCTTTAAATTATTTCTTTATTAGTACAATAAACAGGGGTAAAATTATCATAATCTCATTTACTATATAGAAACTGGACTTATAAATAGGATAAAATTTTTTGATCAAAAAGGACTTATAAATAAGACCAGAATGATAGTATGTAGATGTTGTTAGGTTAGCAACACCTCATCTTATTGTTGATAATAGTTTTTTAGGGGGAAACTAATAACCTGCGACATAAGTGGAAATGTGGAATCATCGTGAGTGTTTGGAATGGCTTATTTCTGGAAAATAAGTACTTATTATGTAAGTCGAGATAAAACTCCTCTCACATACTTACCTCGTATACTGTGAATCACGATTTATAAGCACTTATTACCTAAAAATAAACTATCTCAAACGAACACATCTTCACATACAAAAATCAAAAGTAAGGTGACGCTAACTCGAGTGAGCCTTTGTAGTCACCAAAGTTTGATGCTGATCCACTCACCCGCCTTTGAATATCATTTCCCATGCTCTCAAATCTCAACTACCCCTTGCCGATCAAAAAAAAAAAATCTCAACTACCACTCCAGGACTCCAGGTGCGAATTTTTTAAAGAATTTTATTCGGTTTATGCTATTTTAAGCTAATTAATAGATTTTACTCCCAGAAAAATGGCTAAAAAAGCGATTATCATACTCCAAAATCTAAAAAATTAGAACAAGAATTAGTGCTGATCTGGCAACAACAAAAAAGTTTTTTTTAAGTATTTTTCTGCAAGCCGGCAAAAAAAAAACTCTTTTCACATACTTATTTTAAAAACCGTAAAAACAATTCTCAAAAGTTATAACTTGTTTGGAATGACAGTTAGGGTGTGTTTGGTTTGAGGGAAGGGGATAAACTACCTTTTTGGGTTGAATGTATTTAAATTTTGAATTCATGCTCAAAATTTTTAAATCGAGATTCCAAACAAAGCACTAAACATACAGACACTTATTGTGTGTTTGGCAGTGCGATATGTCTACGAATTCATGCGATTTGTGGGCTTTCGCGCGTTTGTCCATCGTGGTTAAAAATTGGAGTGTTTGGTTCAATGATCATCCAATTGTGCTTTTAGAAAATATCCATTGTGAAACGCACGAAATTCTTAAGCTGCATTTTGGAGCTTTTTGTTATTGATTCATGCTATATATATTAAAATATCTTTTTAGTTATACACAATATACTGTTAAACTGATTGCAATTTTACCCTTAATGTACTTTTTCAGCTTCAAAAATTACTTTAAAATATTTTTTAGTGCTTTTAACCCCTTAAAATATTTTTTCAATCGTACCCAGTGTATTATCAGACTGATTGCAATTTTACTCTTAATGTACTTTTTAAGCTCCAAAAATTAGTTTAAAATATTTTTTAGTGCTTTTAACCTCTTAAAATATTTTTTCAGTTGTAGCCAGTGAGTTATCAGACTGATTTTAATTTTACCCTTAATATACTTTTTCAGCTCCAAAAATTACTTTAAAATATTTTTTGGTGCTCTTAACCCTTACTCTGTCTCAGGAGAATGACTACAATTTTATCTTTAATGTATTTTTTTTAGTAGTAAAGAGCGCCCAAAGCTTATAATACTGATTTATTGATTTCCACTCAATCTAAAATATTTTTTCAGTGGCACCTAATATTTTAAAGTAATTTTTAAATATTTACTTGATTTTTGAAATATTTTTTCATCCAGTTTCTCTTATCATTATCACAAAAGTCACTTATAATTAAGTCAATCGAAACAAGTTTTACTTTTACAAAAGTCATTTATACAATCGTCAATATAAATATAAATCACATTACACAGTCTGACTTTTACTAAAAATAAGATTATAAAAAATCAAATAAAAAAAAGTCATTTTTCCTATCGCTGTTCTTTTTTTTTTTAATACAAAGGCAAGCAATGCTTGAAGTTTACAAAAACCTATGACTAGGTATTACATACAGACCCCGAGATGTCTGAGTACAATCTAGTTCAAAAAGGTGGATGCATTCCCAAGGTGCTAATTCAATCTCTGAGTAATCTGGAATGCTCATGAGAGCATTTTTCGCTAAGAAATCAGCACATATGAGATTTTCCCTGTACGAATGGGAAATTTCTATGTCCCAATCACCATAAATAATGGACCTAGTATCTATAATGACATCATATAGAGGGTGATCGATTGCACACTCTACCGATAGAAGCTGGATAGCCTGTAATGAATCCGTGAAGAGCATGATCCTGGTGAATCCCATCTGCCTGCATAGTCGAAGTCCTCTGTTGATTCCATGGATTTCTGCAGCAGTTGGGAAAGTGTATCCTAACTTCTGTTGAAATCCACGGATCCAGTTACCTTGATGGTCCCTGATAACTCCTCCGCAAGCTGCTTGGCCTCCAAAAGCTCTCGATCCGTCAACATCAACACGCACGAACCCTGGTTCAGGTGGTTCCCAACGACTTGACCCCCTCTCCGGAATTTGGAAGATCTGATGCCGAAATTTGCCGTTTACCACACTTTCGGATAGATTATACAAGCATTTATGAATTATCCCTTTTGCATTGTCCGCTCATCCTTCAAATGCTTGGCTGCATCTATTCTTCCATAGAAGCCAACACATGGTGCTGAACACTCTATGCCATGGCCACCTGGCAACCCTCCCAGTTCCCGGGCAACGCTGTATATTCCATGTATGTCATTTCTGTAAATTACCAGAGAAAAACATAGGATAATATATATGGTTAATTAAAGTAAACCACACTCTCTTAACCTGCTCACAATCTCTCAGGACATGGATAATACTCTCCTCACACTCACACTGAAAGGGACAGGTGTTTAGGATGCTCAAATTATGTCTCGCTCTCATCTGGTTCGTAGGAAGTCTCTCATAGAAAACTTGACACAAAAAGAGCTTAACTCTTTCTGGAATATCCCAGTGCCATAACCGCCGCCAGTGATTGTGATGCCTTTGTTCGTGCTGATGAAAAACCATGTCATATGCCGACTTCACACTGAAGTTTCCTATCGCTGTTCTAAATGTTCTAAAGGCTTGTTTGTGTAAGCGTTTTGTACAGAAAAAACGCACTTATTACGCAAGCCGAGAAAAAACTCCTCTCACATACTTACCTCGTATATCGTGAATCACGAATTATAAGCACGTTTTGGACAAAAATAAGCCATTCCAAACGCACACTAAATACACACTTATTCACTTAAACTTCCAATTTACCAATGTAGCCCTCTCAGATCGAACGGTGTCGAATCGGCGAGGTTTCAAGGATCTTTCACCTTTTGAAGCCCTTTTTCAACCTTCCTTCTCCGCTATTGGACAAGGATCGTAGATCCACGTTTCCCTCGGCCCACACACTCTCTTCTTCACTCCGTCTGTTATCTATGGCACCGTCTTTCGTACCTAACGAGGGCTTCACCGCCGGCGAAGCTGCACCGACCTCTGTCACCGGTCGGCTCACCTCTGTCTACAGTGAAGTCCTAAACAGCCGTATAGACTACGAACTTCCTCTCCCCTCCGTTCTCCAAAGGCCTTTCAAGATTGTTGGTGGTCCCCGCAGCTCTGCCGCTGGAAATCCAGGTCAGTCTCTACTACTCCGGCTTCTTTAGGATCCATTTTCACTTCTGGTTGATCTATTTTTTCCATATGCATTGTTCGATTAACAACCATTTGTGCTGGAGAGCTTGGTTTTTTTGACAGCCAAACGCTTGCCGAAGATCACGTTTACTTCTTCTTTACCCTTGACGACTGTTGTATTTAAAAAAAGAAACTTAAGATTTGGATTTTATGTCTAGTTTTATTTCTTAGAAGCTCTTATTTCTGCAGATGAGATCGCGAAGCTATTTCCCCACTTGTTCGGGCAACCTTCGGCAATGTTGGTGCCGAGTGAGACAGAGACTCTGCCGTCGGATCAGAAGCTGAAGATTGGCGTCGTTTTGTCTGGAGGTCAAGCACCTGGAGGTCACAGTGTCATTTCTGGAATTTTTGGTAAGCGCCTCTTTGAGTTAGATTAAATGAATATATTGTATCTATTCGTTACATGTTTGTGACACATAGCCAAGCTGATCATCTACTTTTCTCTTTGTTTAAGATTACCTGCAGCACCGCACAAAAGGAAGCATATTATATGGTTTCAGGGGAGGTCCTGCTGGCATCATGAAGTGCAAATACGTTGAATTGAATTCAGATTACATTTATCCTTATAGAAACCAGGTTCAATTTTTTTTTTTTTTTTTTGCAGTCAGACGATTTTGTAGCATAGGTGTGCTTCAAACTTGTCATAATTTAATAGGGAACGGCGGGCTTTTGAATGTGCATTCTTCTTCTTGATTCCTTCCTAGTTAGTTAAATCTTTGAACTTCACACCTTTTCTCATTACGTAGTAAGGCTCCTGCTGGTATGGCCGAACTTCATTTCTTTCAAAACTTTATTAGTGGTTTAGTCATTTTGTTTGTAGTTTTATGCATCTTTTTTCCTGCTGTTGTAAAGGTGATGCACTTGGCATATCTGTGAATGCAGGCTCATTCATTTTCATGTTTTAGAGTGTGCTCCTATTAATACTCTCTCTGCAAGAACGATGATCACAAGGTTTGGCATCTAACATTAATGACATTTGTTGGCAGGGTGGCTTTGACATGATTTGCAGTGGAAGGGACAAAATTGAAACTCCAGAGCAGGTGTGAGATCATGAGTAATGAGTTTGCTATATGGTACTTTACATTGGCCTTTTTTTAATGTCTGAAGAGTTTTTTAATTGGCATGCATAGTTTAAGCAAGCTGAAGAAACAGCTCGGAAGCTTGGCTTGGATGGGCTTGTGGTTATTGGTGGAGATGACTCCAACACAAATGCATGTCTCCTTGCTGAGAACTTCAGGTTTGTTGTAACAGAGTTATTTATTTGCCATGATCTTTTGCTATGAAGTGTTGTGGATACAGAAATATTTGCAAGTTGAGGTGTTGATGTACATTTCAACCCCAAGGTCCTCTTGGATGTCGATGTATTGTTTTAACCATTTTGCACAAGAGGAGAAGCAAAATTCATCTATGTATATACAAGTGTTTGTGAATCGATGCAGGAGCAAAAATATGAAAAATCGAGTGATTGGATGCCCTAAAACTATCGATGGTGATTTGAAATGCAAAGAAGTCCCTACAAGTTTTGGATTTGATACTGCCTGCAAGGTCAATGAAGCTATGCATTTTGCCTTCACTGTGCATTTTAATTTATATAGTGAAACAACATAGCTATGATACTTATATATATATATATATATTCTTGTCACACATTTTGGGGATTTATTTATGTTCTTTTCCTGGAAATGCTTATTTTCCATGCTTGCATGTAATTGTTGCTAAATTATGTATAATACTCTCTCTAATAAATGTTGCATGGGCACAGAGACGGATTTTTTTTGCATTGAAATGGTAATTTTTGCAGATATATGCTGAAATGATTGGAAATGTCATGATTGATGCAAGATCAACTGGAAAATACTACCATTGTAAGTATATTCATGTAGCAAGTAATTAGAACTCAAGCTTCCGCAGAGATAAGATCATAGTTCAAATGCCATGTATTTCAAGGTTGTAATAATGTATTTACATCATTCAAGCTGACAACTAAGTTCCAATTCTTAAAGGGACTTTAAGCATGAGATATGACATTTTACTTTGTCACAAGTAACTCATGCTATCCGTCATGCATTGAAACCTACCTTTAATGTGAATAATTTGCATTATTTCAAAATAATTACCCTCCTTCAACCATGAAGCATTCATAGAATAACTCCTAACTTGTATAAAAAAGACTGCTAAAGCCCTCTTCAGCTGCAGTTCTTAGTTTCTCTATCTGTTCATTGTCCGATTAGTTTCTGGATACGTAGTAACATGTTTACACATTTGTCTGCAGTTGTGCGACTCATGGGGCGTGCAGCTTCGCACATTACATTAGAATGTGCTTTACAAACTCATCCAAACATTACTGTTATTGGAGAAGAGGTTTGTCATATATCCAATCCTTTTGTAGTATTTTCGTATGCCATGGATTGATAAAATGAATTTAAGAAGCTTCTATCTTGATCTTGTGATTATAACCACTGGCACTGCACTGCAGAATTGCTGCTTTATAAATGTCATGTTTTTGGTTGCATTCAAGGAGTTGTAAAACTTTTTAGAGCAAATTCATGCTATGTTGCTTGCTTAAATTAACGTAGGAAACACAATTGAATAAAGACATAATGGCCATATCTCCCAGCCTCTGGGTGTAAATAATCATTTCCATCTATCTGCGGGCAACGAAATAGCAGTACCGAAAGGTTGAGGAACTACCTGGAGAAAGCTTAAGTAACTAGTATTTTCAAACACGTCACTTTCTTACACTCAGCACCCTAGTGGCCCACACTCCTCTAGCAAAAGACATGGTTTTATGATTTCCTTCTAAGATTCAGCGTTTATGATTTTCCTCATGTCTCTATTAAATTGACCTGGAAATATCTTATTGCAGGTTGCTGCCAAGAAGTTGACGCTGAAAAATGTTACAGATTACGTCGTAGATGTTATTTGTGAACGATCTTAAGTTAATTATAACTATGGCGTCATTTTAATCCCTGAAGGTCTAATTGACTTCATTCCTGAGGTATCTATCGCTTTGAATAAAACATCTATTCAATCTGATTCCCCTTTTATTTCCTTATCTGTCATCCTGTACAGTCAGTATAGACATGCATTGGCTGATAAGCATTTATGTATATAATTGTGCCTTATGCAGGTCCAGCAGCTTATTGCAGAGTTAAATGAAATCCTGGCTCATGATATTGTGTTGAGGGCGGACTATGGAAGAAGAAACTTACTGATCAGTAATTAAAGCTTTTTGAATTTTTACCCCAAGCAATTCAAGAACAATTGATGCTTGAAAGAGATCCACATGGAAATGTTCAGGTACTTTATGGTGCTATAATGCTATTCTTGTTGCAGTTATGTGGCCCCAATATGCAATTTGACTTACAACAATGCTTATGCTAATTTATTCTCGTACAGGTTGCCAAAATAGAAACAGAGAAAATGCTTATTCAAATGGTTGAAACAGAGTTGGAGAAGAGAAAAGAAGGCGGCAAATACAAGGGTGAATTCAAAGGGCAGTCACACTTTTTCGGGTACTTCATCTACTATGATATTGTGATTGGGCATTGTCCTTTTGAATTTGATCTATGAAGCTGTGATACAAGATAAATTTCCAGGAACTCACTCTGTAATTTCCTTTTGCATAGTAATATTTGTTTGGTGTATCACTATCCATTGCTCATTTGTTACTTATACTTTATTATAATGTGCAGCTATGAAGGGAGATGTGGTTTGCCAACTAACTTTGATGCCATGTACTGCTATGCCCTGGGTTACGGTGCTGGAGTCCTCCTTCACAGTGGGAAAACTGGATTAATATCATCGGTTTGTGCTTTATCCTTTTGCACTTGCATTTTTTTGTTTGCTCAACTTCCAAATTTCATCATAGTTCGATGTTGACTAATAATTATTGTTTTTGTGATTGGTTAGTTTAGTAATGTCGGTATCTCCTGGATCCTTTAGGGTGTGTTTGGTTTGAGGGGAGGGAGTGGAGGAGAGGAGGGGTAAATTACCTTTTTGGGTTGAAGGTATTTAAATTTTGGGCGGGAATCTAAAATTTAAAAGAAATGAGAGCATAAATTTTGGTCGGGAATCCAAAATTTAAAAAAATAAGAGGGTAAACTTTGGGTTTCTTTTGTCCAAAATTGTAATTTCCCTCCCCTCCCCTCCCCCCCCCTCAAACCAAACACACCCTTAATTTTCTCCGATATTTGATCAGGTTGGGAATTTGAGCGCTCCAGTAGAAGAATGTACTGTTGGTGGAACTGCATTGACCTCACTGATGGACGCTGAAAGGAGACATGGTACATATAAATAAACCCTAGTAGCTTTACTTTTCCTTCCAATGGCATTTCCCTGGTCAGCCCTGCATCAGCCAACCTTTTCTTCCAATTTTGTTGCAAAACTTAGATTCGTGTCCCATTGTTATACTTAAATGTGTTGCAACCGGGAATTGACAGTAAAATGCATTCAAAATTAGTAAATTTTTATCTTTGATGTATTTGGTGTATTTATTTCAATGCTTTCTCTGCGCTTTATTGACGTCTAATTTTCCATGCAGGTAAGTTCAAGCCCGTGATCAAGAAGGCAATGGTGTAACTAGAAGGTATGATATTCATCTGAACTTCAACATTCTAGGTTCAAACAAACTCTCCACTTGGTGATTGAGGATAGAGCAATGAGTTAAATATGATGTCAGTTTTGTTATTGACCTGCTTGGAGGGAGAAAAATGAAATTTAAAATGTAATATATAAGTACTTCCCTTAATCGGTCCATATAGTAACCAAAAATATAAAAAACGCAGGATCTCCCACACCTTAATAGTTGGATCTAAATTGTAAGTCCCTGGGGTTCTTCAACTTCAATTTGGATATGGGATCTGCAATTCAGATGCCATAATGATTTCTCATATTTTAAAATTTAAAATACTGAATGACTGTATTTCCCGGTGACATTTTGCAGGGGCACCCGTCAAAAAGTTTGCCTCATTGAGGGATGATTGGGCCTTGAATAACCGCTACATTAGTCCAGGTACATATTGACTGTTCTTTCATATATTACTGCCTCTTCTACCTTCATCTAATCCCTTTTCCCTACGCCATTAAAATTGAATGGATTAAGAATAATTTAGGTTAAGTTTTCATTAATCTTTGAACTGGAGGTTCTCTACAAACTAGACGTATGCTCATTGTTCGTAATGATCTTCACTGCAGGCCCAGGTGCAGATGCTGCCAATCACACCCTGCTCTTGGAGCTTGGTGCTGGACGCTAGGGCTTCTTATACCAACAAACCTTTGATTTGAAATTTGCACTAAAGCGAAAAGTATTCGCTTTCTGATACTTTGCTCTGGGTCCTTGTACGAGAACAATGCTTGATGGCTCTATCAATTGGAATAACCTTCATGATCTTCGTATATACCTTAAAGATGAGGCCGGGAAGCATCATGTAAAGTGGGAATTCAATCAACCCAAATATGGTGACTGGAAAGAACGCTGCACTATACACCAAAGTCAAAGTCCAATGCTTCCATTGAAGCTTAATAGTGAGCAAAATGGTAGCACTAAAAGCAAGCATTGTGGTGGTCAGCGAGCAAAACAGAAAAGGAAACCCTATATTCAGTTTGTGGCAGGGACTTGTGGAAATCCCACAGCTCAAATGGTGACGTCAGGATCGAAAGAAATATCACCACCGAAGCCAAGGAGAAGGCAAGTGCCATGATGTCCATGGTGGTGAAGAATATGAACACCAGCGATCTGAGGTACACCGGGGTGCTGCCCTCGCTCCTGCCTGGGATGGTGTAGGCTGCCGTAAAGACAACGGTGGACACAAGCACCAACACGGTGGGGCAAGACTCAGCGGTTTGCTTGATCCATGATTGTGCGTCTGCAAGCATGTTAATCGTGCTCTATGTCCCGAACGTCTGCAGCAGAAAGTCTCGTATGGTCACAATGCATGTGTAGGTGACTGGGGTTAACAACCACTCGCCGCACATCCATCACGCCCAACAAAATATTCTTGTAGATCTTTAATAATTAACTATGGATGAAACATGTTGGCAAGAAAATTTGTTTGAGCTATTTATTAATACCTAATTTACTAAAATTTAATATGCTAAACAGGATGGAAAAATGAAAATTATGGACAAAAAAAAGGAAAGAAATAAAGATTGAAGAAAGCAAATGAAAATTGAAGATTGTGTAACTTGAGACCTATTAAAGTACATGGCCTCTGCAACTAAATCTAAGACCTTTTAATTCAATTCGAGAAAATTAAGAAAGTTAAATAAATTATTTAATTATAACATATATAATATGATTTTTTTTAAATATTTTTATATATCATTAGATTAAGTATTAATTTATAAGTCAGATAAATTATTTTTAAGCAAAATGATAAACATAAGAGATAAAATAAAAGATATATTATATTTAAAATCAAAATTTACATATAAACTAAGTCTTATATTTAGAACCAGAGATAGTAAGTCCTGTGTCAAGTAGTTGGAAGATGAATTAATAAGTTTTGTCAAATTAACTTAAGCTATTTTAGTAGAAAGATGATTTGTGCCTATTTCACTAGAATCTAATAGAATGCATGCATGCATATATATATATATATACATACATATATATATATGATGAGTGAAGATGATATATATTAGCAAGAGCTAGTTATATTATATATATATATATGGTTGGTTGCTTACTTTATACCACTTTAACTCTGCTTGAAGCTGGAAAGCTGCACCAGCAAGGTGAGCTGCTCTGTAATAATCCATTCTCTCAACTTGATGCAACACGGTACGATTCTCCCTAGAAATTCGAGTAACCAAAGTGCCAAAAGCTGGATTTTTCTTGAGGTGCTTGAAGATTTCAAGCTGACGATGCTTGACGGCCATGTGCAATATGTTTCGCTCATCTTCACTTACGTGATTCACAGACTCTGGATGCTCTTCAAGGAATTCTATGATCCCATTGCTCGCAGCTACCAGCAATGGAGTGTCATAATCATAATGGTGTCTCTTTTCTTGTTTGTTAGGATCATCGTTGTCATCGTCAAGAAGATCCTCTTTTTCTTGTCTCTTTTCTTCCTTGCGTTCCACTTGTTTCTTCCTTTTTGCGACATTGTAAACGACAGATGGCAAAACGACGAGTGTTTTCTTAATATGATCGTGAGAGATTTGCCACGAGTAATCATTCTGAACCAGAAACTTGGCCACACTCTCTACTAACTGATGATGTTTCTTTCTTTTCCAGAGAGAATCGATTCCCACGAACACTGCTTAATATTGTTCATGTTGATCAGACATATCAATGTGTATATATATATGCATGCATGCACAATTGTTTCATATATTAGTGTGTGTTTATATATAAAAAATGTTATAAACTTTAGCTAGATATTTCCAAACAGCGTAGTTGATCCTTGAAAGACCTGCATATCAGTTAAATATTCTCATACAACAAAAAAGCTAAGGTACCGAGTAATAAATTACTTAAATCATAGCATGTGTATCATTAACTTATATACTAATTTAAAAGTTAGGTAAATTAGTTTGAAAAAAAAAACGATAAATATAAATACTTTAAAATAATTTCTTTAGCTTCGTTAATTTCTGAAAAAAGAGTTAGCCGGGTCTTAGATTAAGAACCAGAAGTAGTATTATCCATATAAATACCTGAAGTTGGTGGCTTGGCACAGTCTTGTTGTGCAGTTTCTAAGTTTGAGGGAGGCCTAAACAACTCGAAGCAATCATAACCTTCAATCTCGTATCTTTCATCCGGAAGACCTATATATATATATATATATCCAAATGAAGATCCACATTCATTTGAATTTACAGAGATCTATATATATATATATATAGAGAGAGAGAGAGAGAGAGAAGGTACAATTATAGATGAGATTGGCGAATGATCCCATAGGGTAGTGGCTGCTAAAAGCAGAAGGCATTCGGGCGAGAAGCTGAAGATAAGTCAGCCCACTGTTGTTTCTCTCCAACAGCATACACCTCACATCAATTCTCTTCATTATCCAAAGAGTTACATCTGCACACCCACACATTTAAACAAATATTCCATTAAGACTTAAACTTAGCTACCTCGTTTTATATATTTAATATACTTTTATACTGCTACCTCTTATCCTTAATATAAATCCCATTTATAATGCAAATTGCAATATGAATAAGGTCTAAAGTTAAAGACTAGAGGTAATATAAGATTAGAACAATGATGAGCATCATGGTGCTCATCGCTATGGTGAAATCTGCGTTGTTTATATACAGTTTCAATAATTTAGATTTAAAATTTTTAACTAATAATTTTAAATAAAAAATCATTTTTTAAAAAAAATTGATGGTTATAATATTATTTTTATTTTAGATTCTATACATATTAAAAAATAAAACTGAAAAAAATTTAGTCTAAACCTTCTAAATTAGATTCAGATGGTACGTAGTGACCATGAACTCTTAGCTAGTGCACCTCAGTTTACTTGGCACCGAAACTAGTTCAACTCCTGCATCTTCACTCTTGGAGTATTTGGATAGCTATCACTTTTTTGCGTAGGAATTAGCTTTTTGTTTTTTGTTTTGCCTTCAGGAATTAGCATATTAACAGGATCTTACTGTAGGACAAGTAATAAGGCACTCTTATAAGTGCGCTAAGGATCCTCTTAATTAAAAAGCCTATATTAATACTTTAATACTTTAATCCCCATTTAATTACATGTCTTAAAAAGCATGATTCTGTTTGTGTTTGCCACTTTAACATGAGAATCGCCATGGTCATGAATGTGCATTTTGAAGATCAAGTAGAACGAACTTGATTGCAAAATTTGTATGCCAACTAAATGAGACTTAAAAACTAAATTATTAGATTAGCTTTATATATATGCAACTCCAAATATGTCCTATCATTTGGGGCATTCATCATTCTGTTTTAAAACACTAGGAATCATCAATCTTAATTAGTGAAGAATCAATCACTTGCCCCTACAGCTACACATTTTTGAAAAAAACTAAAAAGAAAAAAAAGTGAAGCAACCAAGAGAGTCAACATTTATTTTGGCGGCAAAAAAAAAAAAAAGGCGAGTTGCGACGGTAATGGCGGTGTTCTTGAACAAGTCGAAATCCTCAAGAAGATCATTCTTGTCTTCTTCAAAGATTTCCTTAGAGGCTCTCCAATCTTCAGGCCTGAAGGCTTTCCAATTATTCTCTCGCTGAACAGAGATGTCTCTCCCTCTACTTAATTTCATCATTACTCTTCTTTCCCATATTTTCCTCTCATCAACACACTACTACTTCTGCTCAATGAGTTTGTAAACTTCTTCATATCTATATGTGTGTGTGAGAGGGAGCTAGCTAGTGTATCACAAGCTTTCTTATTAGGCAAGATCTATGTCTTTCTATGTAAAACAAAAATGAAAATAGAATATTAATCAATAGCTTGGTAAAATTTAGAACCACCACGTACAATTCAAAACTGAGCTACACGATAAATATAAATAACAGTGGAATCTACCGTATCGGCGAGTTTCAATTTCTTAATTCCAGCAGTATGAAGTAATTATTATTGTAGTCTTATTTATATATTGTCGTGTAATTTAATTTTTATTTTAAATATAATAATGTCATAGCCTAGTTTTAAGTTTTTCGTTTGAGGAAAAAAAAATGTAGTCTAACTTTTAACTATATATGGTGCAATTCAAATTCAAATTTTCTATGATAATTATGGAATATTTATTAGTCTTATAATAAAAGTGTGTCCGTCCACTAATGTTTTTTTTTTTTGGGGTCTTTTTAACGACTGCTGTAATATTCTTGCTAAAAGCATATGCTGCGATATATTCTTTGTTGCTTGCAAAACGACAACAGTAAAAGGGAAAAATAATATTGAAAAGAAAATACCTTATTTTTTTACTTTAGGACCACGTAATACACATGCATCAGTTGTTGTTAGAATTCAAGTATGAACGTAATGAATGCTTGAATGTTAGAATCGCCATTAGCCTCAAAAGGATTCCATTAGAAGAGAGCTGCCAGCAGATAAGGAATTAATCATAAAGGTTCTTTGTTTTTCTTTTATGGCCAGAACCTGATCAACGTTCATTGACAGATATGAATGTTGACGGGCTAGCTAGCTAAGACACAAAGTACAATATTGATTGCCCAAATTAAGTTAATCAAATAAGAAATCAATTAATTAATTCATACATCCATAATTTTCACCTTTAGATGAGTATTGAATTTAGAAAACTAAATCATGCAAGTAAATTTATAAATATTTTAATTATGAGATGTTAAGAGAATGGAGTATATTAGCTCTATAGATTAAGTAAATAACTCTGTAAATATCTTAATTACGTATACATCTCAACATTAGATATAACCAACCATAGAAATTTGATTTGGCAGTAGAGTTCACCGCTATAGATATTTAAATTACTATTATTGGAAATGAATAGAAAAATAACAAGAGGTCATGGCTAGAGAAATGGATAGAGATAGGAGAATCAAACAATCACAAGATATTTAATCTTATTCATCAGTAGTTTAAACAAACAGTTAACAAGTACTATATTTCAAAAGTCGCACATATGTTACAGAAATACAACACACCACACCAAACCACAAGGCTTCGACGTACAAACATTACAAACTCCTTTATTTAGCAGAAAACCACAAATTAACAGA
Source organism: Inga oerstediana (assembly GCA_963210345.1). Lineage (NCBI taxonomy): Eukaryota > Viridiplantae > Streptophyta > Magnoliopsida > Fabales > Fabaceae > Inga > Inga oerstediana. The sequence continues at coordinate 7,844,943 of OY723400.1, read as the reverse complement.
TCAAAATTAAAAATTTGCACTAAATACTGTTCTTCGCTTCTTGATATATACTTACTACACTATCTTAATTAGCCCTTGTGCCTGATCGACCAAATGAAATCTTCTTATTATTAAAAAGCTTTGAGAAGAGCCATGCAATCATCTTATAAGGCTTGAGGAAGTGCCTTGCAATATCCTTCTTAGAAGGTGGGAATTCATTCCACACAAATATGGTGACAGGAAAGAGCGCAGCACTATACACCAAAGTCGAAGTCCATTGCTTGCTTTGTAACCTAATTGTGATCACAATGGTAGCACTAAAAGCAAGCATAGTGGTGATCAACGACAAGAACAGAAAAGTAAACCCTATCCTCAGTTTCTCAGGCAGAGATTTGTGGAAATGCCAAAGCTCAAATGGCGATTTGAGGATTGAAAGAAACATCACCACCGAAGCCAAAGAGAAGGCAAGCGCCATGATGTCCATGATGGTGAAGAATATGAACACCGGAGTTTTCAGGAGCAACGCGGAGCGACCCTCAATCCCACCCGGTATGGTGTAGGCCGCCCCAAAGACCAACCCGGCCACTAGGATTGCCACGGTGGAGCAAGACTGGGCCGTTTGCTTTATCCATGTTTGGGCATCTGCAAGCATTTGATCATGTCCAGAAGATCTCCTGCTGTTAGCCGCTCACCGTCACAATGCAAGTGAAGGTGAGATGGAACAATTCTTTCCACTCGCTGCAGATCACACACAAAACATTGAATATTGGTTTCATTGAATACTAAAGCTGTAATATTATATACTATTCATAGTTCACGATGGTTCAACCCTCATGAGAACAAGTTAAACCCTAAACCTGAACCTGGTCCAATTGACTAGTAGGCCATAGAGATACTTTATTCAGAATAGAAAGCCCTAATATCTAGAGTATATAGGTATAATCCCATTACTAATAATAGAATATATTATATCATTATTATAAAATATCTAACATAGTGATCTATACTTACTCAGCTCTATACCACTCCAACTCTTTTTGAAATAAAGGCATGTAAAAGGTAAGATATGTCCTAACAAATGCCTTAAGTCATTTTGAATGAAAGACAACCTCAACCTACACGTGTATCTAAAATTCAACATGGTGTGTATCATAGCCATTTAGTCTATGGGACGAAATGAAAATGTTATGGAACTGAGGCCTCTGTCAGCTATACTTACTCTATACCACTCCAGCTCTTCTTGAAGTTGGAAAGCTGCACCAGCTAGGGCTGATGCTCTGTAATAATCCATCCGCGCAACTTGGTGTAATGCCGTATGATCTTCTCGATCAACTCGAGAAGCCAAGGAATCAAGCTCCGGATGTTTCTCTAGCAAGTCCAGGATTTTCTTTTGGCGGTGCCTCACGGCTATGTGAAGTAGGTTTTGGCCATGTTCACTCACGTGGTTTATAGACTCTGGATGATGCTGAAGGTACAAGTCTATGATTTCTGTAATCCCATTACTAGCTGCTATGAGCAATGGGCTGTATTTTGCATATTGTTGTTCGTCTTCTTTGTTTGTACCTTCCTTAACTTTTTTCTCTTTCTTCCATTTCAATTCTTGTTTCCTTTTGGCTACATTGTAAAGAACTCGGGGAAGTTTGTCCAATGTTTCATCCTTAGGTTCGTCATAAGGGGGCTGCCACGAGTAATCGCACCTCACAAGAAGCTTGGCCAAACGATATGCTAACTGATGTTTCTTCTTTTCTTCCCAGATCGACTTAATCGACTTGCTTACTGCTTGCTCATATGCATGATTAATAATTCATGTTAGTGTGCATACATACATACAACACAGATATATATATATATATATATCTGAATATTCAAACTACTAATGACTTAATTGATTCAGTATTGATTATGATAACATGCGTATTTGTTTGTTGATTGTATATTCAAATATGTTGGTACCTCCAGCTAGACATTTCCAAACAGCGGAATTTGTCCTTGAAAGATGACCTGCAACTCATCAGTTAAATATTAATTCCCAGACAAATTAAAGATATGATAGATTAAACAAATAACATACTACAACTTATACAATACGATAAAATGGTTGCTATAGCTAGGGTAAAAATTTATTACCCTATAGGCAACAGTTTTTAGAGGTAATGCATGTCAGTCACCTAATGTTTAAGGAACCGGTTTTGTTTTTAAGACCTCACTGATCCATGACAAAACTAGTTTTGGTGCCCATTACACTGACGAGTACAATAATGGTAGTAATTATTACTCCAGTGAGAATTTTGAGTTTTTAATTTTCTGACAAACGTTTACTATTGTCAAGGTTTTTTTTGTTTTATACAATCTATTGTCAAGTTATATATGGTAACAGTTTCAGCCGTGGGCAATAGCTTAGGTATATTTAGTGACAGTTTTTTTGAAGTTACAACGAGGCTTTTATAGACAAGTTTTAATGTTGTCATTTTCATTATAGGTGTTGACCATAGACGAAGTCTTTTTTATTCAGCAAGGTAATTAAAACTAGACCGAACTGGCTGGAAACCAGCAAACCGATAACATAACCGGTCCGGTCTAGCCACACAACCGGTTTAACCGGTTCAATATTTTTATTTTAAAAAATAATTTAATTTTTTTTTTTAATTTTCTTCATAATTTCATATTAATAACCTTAGAATCTTCACTTCCTCACCAATTTGGCTTCGGGTTAGCTCCGGTTCAACTCCTTTCTGACCCACTGACCCTTGACCTAGTATCCCGACCAATTCAATGTCCGATCCAAATTTAATAACCATGGTCATAAACGTAAAATGTCAATAGCTTGAAGTAATCGATTTTTTTAAAACAAAAGTACCTGGATTTGGTGGCCTGGCATCATATTGCCCACCAGCTTCTATGTCTCTCACCGGAGACCTAAGCAACTCAAAGCTGTTACAACCTTCAATGTCGTATCCTTCATCGGGAAGCCCTATCCTCCAAAATTACAAGTTAATTATTTGCATTTTTATTACAGAAAGAGAGATGCACGTAAAAAAGGTATTAGATATAAAAATGAGAATGTACATTTATAGACGATGTTGGACTTGGGGATGCATTCCTGATAGACGATGTTGGGCTTGGGGATGCCTTCCTGATAGACGATGTTGAACTTGGGGATGCATTCCTGAGAATCATAATAACTCTTAAAAGCACTAGGCATTCTGGCTAGAAGCTGAAGACATGTCAGATTATTTTTATTCCGCTTCAAAACCAGACTACTCTTATCCATATTCATCATTATCCAAAGAGCTACATCTGCACACACATATATTCAATATAATTAAACATCCTTCTTATCCGAGTTAGGGCTAGCATGTTCAGAAAATTGAAGAGCATTAAAATGATATTACCTCTTATCCTTAATATAAGAATTAGTTGGGGGTTGGATTTAGTCTTAAACATAAGACCTAGATCCACTTTGTCCCTGTATTTATCGTTTTCCCCTAAACTATCCCTGCTCATTGCACATGATAAGGGAGTTTGTATTAAAGGATATTAATGCAAATAATTTCAGAGAGGGTATTTTAGAGAAAACAGCACACATTCTTAACAAATACTCCTCCAGTCCTTGACATAAAAGACATATTTACCTAATTTAATTAGATTAAAGAAGTTATTTGAGTTAGTTAATATGACATGTGTTTTCTAAAACACCCTAGTCATCTTCTTTAATTCCCTCATCCCTTCTCCTTTTTTATTATAGTTGATGGAGTATCAATAAGGGTAAATTAGGAAAAGATTGACAAATATGAAAATTATGTCTTATATTTAGGACCAAGATCAACTCCTCAAATATATTTTAATATACTAAAATTAGATATTATATTAAGGACAAGAGGAAGTAGTATAAAATTTTAGGTTAAAATAGGCTTACCGAAGGATTGATTGTTCACACTAGCATGAAGAATGGTCTCTCCAGGGCTTTGTTCATGAATTTTCATGCAACGTCCATCTACACGTTTCACCAAATGGCTCAGCATCTTTAGGTTACCAAACTTGGCAGCCTTGAACACTGGCGTTTCACCTTTGACGTTTTTCCACTCCAGCAATGGCCTTCTCTTCTCTTCCTTTCTCTCCTCCTTCTCCTTCTCCTTCTCCGGCAGCTCTAGATCTGCTATCTCCTTCTCCTCCTCCGCAGCCAGCTCCGGCGGCAAAGGCGTGGTCCTTTCGAAATCAAGTACGATGTCAGCCATCGCCACTGCACTGCACTTGACTGTGGCGATGTCATGAAGAAGGGTGTTGCCCTGCCTGTTCTTCTTCCTCAAGGCACGCCACTTTTGTTCTTCAGATAGATTTCCCAGCAACTCCTTCAAGATTTCTGGATCATTGGAGCGAGCTGCCATGGTAATGGCAGTGTTCCCCAACAAGTCAAAATCTTTGAGCAAATCTTCCTTATTATCTGCGAAGATTTTCATGAACTTGTCCCATTCTTTGGACATATAAGCTCCTTGAGCTTCTCTCAGTGTTTCGCTGAATAAATCCCCCTCTATCATAATCTCTCTACTCTTCTTTCCCATTTTCCTCTCTCGTCCTGTTGCCCACACTTCTGCTCAAAGTGCGGGTCTATTTATATACGAACCGTGTGAGGGAATCTCACAAGTTTTCTTTATACCTTCGTACCACTCACTGTCTAAATAAGTCGCTTGTACAAAAACAAGTTTTGTTCAAAATATGAGTCACTTGTAAGATACTAGATAAGAGAAAATGTGCATCCTTTCATAAATAATTGTAAATAGGAAAAAATTTATCCATTTAATACTTTTCTTGGTTTGCGAGAATGAGATACAAGTGACTTATAAATAGGCACTGAGTGGTACTCCCTCCGGTCCTATTTAAAAAATAAGTGTGCCTGGAATAAATCTTATTTTTCAAGTATATATGTCCTTATTTATGATGGGGCAAGTAAGAGATAGAAATAGAGTAAATATAGGTATTACCAACTTTTTAATTAATGCAATTTATATAATTAAAGAGGGGCCAAAATGGAAAAAACTTATTAAATGTTCAGACAACTCTTGTCAGGCTCTCATTGAATGTTAAGTTAGTTAATATGATATGTATTTCCTAAAACACCCGAGTCATCTTCCTTCATTCCCTTATTCCCCGGCCTCCTTGATTATTGGAGAGAGAGAATCAATGGGGGTAAATTAGAAAAAATATTGATAAATATGAAAACTATATCTTATATTTAGGATTAAGAACAACCCATCAACTATGTTTTATATTAAGGATCACAGGGGATAATAATTTCCAAAATTTTAGACCCAGCGCCTATTTAAAATTGGGTTATTTCGTTTTCACTATTCCTGCAATTTATAATAATTACTGATAGTCATGGTATCGTGTGTGATTGAATTTTATTATTTTTAAGTTTTGTTTTTTTCAATTCTAAATTCGATATGATAATTATTTGTGTTAAAATATAATAACAGTAAAGCTCATCTTATATTTCGAAACTACAGGAACTAATTTCTTATCATAATTCGTGTGTGTGGGTTAAATTACCTCCGTACATAAGTGCTTTTTCCTATAAGCTCGTACATAAGTGCTTTACTCATCGTTCTTTTTGTTTCTGCAAGAGATTAAAGTAATAATATTCTTTGCTTGCAAAAACAATGAGTAAAAATGATGCCTTCTCTTTTTAAATTTATCAACACATATGGTCGTATGTGTGTGTAGAATCCAATCTATAACAAGCTTTTCACTGTTCAGGTGTATTGAATAATACGGATATTCTTTAAACATGTCCACTAAGAGTGGTTTAAAAACAAAGTGTGGAGATATTGTGCAAAACTAATTTGTGTCCTGAATCATTGCTGACGTTCTAATTAAGGGGAATGACACTTTCAAAAGATTCAATTAATTCAATATTAGGGTCAAAAGAATTGAGATCAAAATAAGGACTAGAGATTTTCTTTCCAAAGATCTGATACACTTATTCTTTGATTTGCAACTTCATAACCACTAATTAACAAGTGAGATTAGTCTATTTATGGAAAAAATGAAAATTAACTTGTAAAATGACTTTTTAATGGGTTGATACTCATATTCCTCCTTATTTACAATTTTATTTTGACTACTAATTGCCAGTGATATTATATTTGTCCATTCATGAAGGAAAATGAATATCTTTCATGATTTTAAGTATAGTTCTTTAATGTAAGACCTATTTATTTAATTATTTGAGAAATTTAAGGAAGCTAAATAAATTAATTGATTATAACATGTGGCATGATCTCTCTAAAATACCTCTATGTATTACTATAATATTATGAGTCAGCTTATAAATTAGGTAAGTTGATTTGAAAAAAAAAAAGCGATAAATATTATAGATCAAATGGAAAAAGATATTATACTTAGAACTAAAATTCACCCTCAAACTAGGTCATATATTTAGAACCAGAAGAGTAATTTGGTACTCATAATACTCCTTGATTTAACTTCATGATCATTAATTTGCAGGGGAGATTTGTCTATCAATGAAAGAAATTGGACAATTTAATTTATATCAAAGATATTATGCTTTCTAGTTGTTTGATACTCTTGTCATTTGTTTTGCACCTTGGTAATCTTAATTTGCAAGTGCGATTCGTCACTTTTACTAGAAGGACATACCAATAAATTCACTATTTAGGTCAAAGCACTAAATGGCCTTCTTTCCTTATTTCAGGTTACCAAATTTTTTTAATCCTTAGATAAGATTAATATCAAGCCCCCCAAAATCTAACCTTCTAATTATCACTTTTAAATGCATCGAATTCGTTTTTCAGATTTGATGAAGTGTGTGGTCCGATGTCAAAATTAGCTTATCCTTATTATGCTAAAAGCTAAATTTGAACTAAAAATAAAAATGTTTAAAATATAAAAAGAGAACGGAAAGAAAAATCTTAACCTCAACGGATATGGTATTTTATTTATTAGAATGACTTCCAAGTCAATTAGCCATATCATGTCTCTTGATTAAGGATAGATCAAGAACCTCCTGTTTGTGTACGAGATTAATGGCAAGATCTCAAAGACACTTATTCAATTTGTACAAGATTTTCATGAATCCGAAATCTATTAGTGAAATAAACAATACGTCTATCATTCTCATTCCTAAACTCGATTATCTTGGTTAAAGACTTTATCTCTTTGTGTAATGTGAGCTATAATCATCATTATAAGCTTCTCTCCTATCGTATTAAATTGTGTATGAATGACTTGATTGGAGAGAATCTATGTAACTTCATTCGGAGGCAAAGGTCTGATCATATTATCATTGCCCAAGATTGTATACACACTATAAGAACCTAAAAAGAAAGAAAATGTTTCATGGTTTTCAAAATTGATGTTGAAAAAGTTTTTGGCAGACTGTCTTCGAATTAAACAAAGTATGCGTGTCTGTCCTTTAGTTCTTCCCCCCCCCCCCCCCCCTAACTCTAATATTCTAAAAGCATAAATATATATGCATACATACAAACATATTCTTTGCTTAAAAAACAAAAAGTAAAAGGAAGATGCAAAAGACAATTATACTGAAGTAGCTTCTATTTTTAATTTGAGCACCACAGGCAACGCGTGAATAGGTACACAACAATATTTCCAAAAGGGGGAAAAAAGAAGCAGCAAGATGTAACCCCAAAGTTGCATCTTAACTCTTCAAATAGTGTAGTCATGATCACATGGCATCCCTCACGTAAAACTTTGGGTGATTCATTCATTACAGAATCATTTAAAGTTTGAATTGTGATCTTGTTTAGTTGACCAAAAAAAAAAAAAATTGTGCTCTTGTTTTAAAGCCTTTTTTGCTTAATGGTGAATTTTCCAAATATTATTCCAAGTTCTTTGCTTAATTAATAATTCATTATTTTCAAAGAATCACATATATAAAGTTCTTGGCCTTTTCTAAGAATCACTTCGATCTTATCATATAGAAAAATTCCTTTATACTGTAAGTATAAATGTGGCAGAGAAAGGAATATTAGAGGCCCCAAAACAATAATAAAGTAGAAATATCGCCTTACAAGAAGTTTACACAAAACCCGTCCTAAAGAAGCTTCAAAACTTTCCCTTTTAAAAAAAAAAAATTAATTGCTTTGGCGCTTGTCCGGAAAACATCAATTATGACGCTTATATTTATAAGCGCTAAAGCTTCTAAATATTTTTAAAAAGAAAATAATAATAATAATAATAATAATCTTTCACGTTTTTTTAAAAGAAGTGTCACAAAAAGAGACCCACTAAATCCTTCTTTTTATAGTAATGAAATAAATTAGAAAAATATTCATAAATATAAAAAATATGTCTTATTTACATGATTAAGATTATTTCCCTAAATATATCATATATTAACAACTTTAACACTAACGCATATATCTGTCAGTACTTTAATCACTCATCATTTTTTTTGTTTCTGCGACTGATTAAAGTAACAACATTCATATATTCTCTGTTTTTTTAGACCACAAATGTCTCTGTTTTTCACTGTTGGTCGTCTTTAAAATCTCAACGCCCAAGTACATCTTTCTGAGGACGTTAGAAGTTGGAGGATTATTTTATAAGAAAATACCTTCAGCTCTTAACTTAATCACCACCACGTGATACATGTATCAATAATATATATAATAATTATGAAGGCACAATATATGTGTGTGTGTGTAATAATTAAATATGTATAAATATATAACCTGGGAAAAAAATAATTTAATATATAAAAAGTTGCATGGTTTAAGTTCTTTGCTTAATTACATAAAGTTCTTCTCTGTACTTTTTTTCTAAGAATCACTTCGAGCGAACTTTCACTGATAAGAAAATTCACTTGACACTGAGCAAGTATAAAGGTGGTACGAAGCTAACAGTAAAGTGCTGATTCATGGCATCGTCCTACAAGAATTCGATGCCAAAATCCAATCAAGCATTAGCATCATACTTTCACTGATCGATCAATTCAAGCTAATCCAACAACTAGTTGCATAAATAAAATGAATCGTTAAATTAATTTAAAAAAAGGGCAAATTGGAAACAAACTTCAGATAATCAAGGAGAAACAACTTAATTAGATTTACTCATATATCCGCTATTTGGTTCAGTGAAATTTGCTCCTACTTAGACGATTGCTTTTCAAAACTCTGTATTGATAGCTTGGAGCTCTCTATTGTCAGAAAATTTAGTGATTTTCAAAACCATTTATGATTAATTCTACAGTCTGCATTTCAATTTACCTGTATCAATGAATTAACCTCAAATAAAGTTCTACGTACTCTATTATGACTGTGCAAGGGGCTCAGATGTATTATTCTTATCACATATGTACGATTATTTATTGAATTATAAATTCAATATCCTGTGTGATTTAGTTAGTGGTTTATTTTAGAATCATTTTCCAAATTCATCTGGAACACTCAAATCTTATTATATGAGTTCGGCCTGACCAAATAAAAGTGGACTACATGAAGAAAAGAGTCTTTGGGCCTGTAAAGGATCTAGTGAGACATTTGAGCATCTCTGGCCAATGCCTGGATTCGGCTTGTAAATTTTTAAAGCATTTTTTAACCCGCTAATACTAACATATTAGTCTCAAGCTAGTGATATTTTTTTTGCAACAATTATTATTGTAAAAATTAAATTAATAGGTCAGAATCAGAGAATATTTTGTTAATATTTAAAATTTAAATCTCAGCATATTTTGTTAACAACAATACTATTAAATGATTGAAAAAACACTTTATAAAACTAAGAAAGCAAAATTCACCAAAGTTTTAGTCATGAACTTTGTAGTGTTTCTTGGTGTTGTTGAAGGGTCTCTGACTCTCGGTGACTCTTTTTATAATAATACCCTTGAGTAGGGATGAACAAAAAACCCAATGGTCCAAATAAACCGGTCTGGCATGACCCGATCCAGTAGAAAAAAATTGTTCCAAGCAACTTCTGGTAGATCAGACCAGACTGATATTCTCGGGCTGGACTGGACTTCAGACCAAGGCATCAGACACCTTGGACTAGTCTAGTTTGGCACGAGTTATGTTTTTTTTAATAAACCAATCCACTGTGGCACTCAGCAGTTTACTAAGTTGGCACTTGGTCCAGACCAGTCACCGAGTCACGGGAGTTCACTACACTCTTCAAAGTTCAAAGACAAAGTGTTGGCATTTAGCATCTTGCAGAACAGCAGAAGCCTAGCTCTTGGCATCCCGTCTCACTCTCAGCGTCTCGGGGCTCCAGATCCCGTCCTGGCGCTCCAATCTTGCTCTTTAGATCCCGCCTATTGCTCCTAAGTTGTTTTTCTTCATATCCAATCTCGCTCTCGGCGTGTAGGTGAATCAACTCTAGTCTCGGCACTGCGGCACTCCAGTCTCGCTCTTGTCTCCGCTCAACTGTCGTCTTTTCTTCGGTCCCTGTTAAGGTGCCTCTCCTCTGGTCAAAGGTGAGAAAATGACCGTCAAAACCTTTTGGCATCTATCCATTATCATGTCAGATTTGTTGAAATTGTTGGTTACTCTGGTTACGATTGGATTACTCTGCCATTTTCCTCTATCTATTGTTATCTAAGATTTGTTGAAATTTTTGGTTATTTTGGTTACGATTACTATGCCATTTTTTTGTCAAAACCTCTGGTGGATCTTGTGTTTCTCTGTAAAATAATTATATGTTGCATTTTTGGTTATTTTGGTTATATGTTTTTCTGTTAAAACCTATGCATTTATAATTTTCTATAAATTTTTTGGTTATTCTGGTTACGATTATATGTTTTGTACTCTAAAGAAGGCAAAAATTAGGGGGGGAAATACCTAAAAAGTCCTGGACTACTTGGACTGGTCCAGGCAGTCCACTGGACCTGGTCTGGTCCAGCCCAAGCTCAGGAATCAGGATGGTGCTGGACTATGCCGGACCTCGGGCTGACTTGTTCAGCTGTGACATTTGTTTAAAGAAGGGTCACAAAATGTGCGCCACCTTTCATCCTTTTTGTAGTAGTGAGACCAGACCTCAAATTGAGGCCTAACCCGGTCTAGTCTGGTCCATAATCAACCCTACTCTTGAGATTATACCTATCTTTACACTAGATAAGTACAAGAGTATTTAGGTATTTTTGGAAAACTTATAATAAGCACTTTGAATTTTTTTAATACACTCCCTTGGTCTTAAATACTACTTTGGTCCTAAATATAAGACTCAGTTGACTTTTTTAAAGAGATTAAGAAAGTTAATTAAATTATTTTAAAGTATTTTTACTAATCATTTTTTCTCTAAACTAATTAGTCGGACTTATAAACTAATATACAATTTAATCATATACAACATATGATATGATCATGTAACTTATTTAGCTTTCTTAATTTCTTCAAAAAAAATCAACTATATCTTATATTTAGAACTAGAGGTAGTATAAGCCAGAGTTGACTTTTTTAGAGATATTAAGAGAGCTAATTAAATTACTTTAAAATATTTATATTTATTATTTTTTCTCCAAACTGTTTTGCCTAATTTATAAACTGATATATAATTTAATTAAATACAACATATGATGTGATTAAGTAAGTTTTTTAACTTCTTTAATCTATCTAAAAAAAACTAACTCTGTCTTATATTTAGAATAAAAAGAGAGGAAGTAATTATTTAATATTCGATGTTATCAAATAGTATGTAGATATTGGGTGTGTTTGTTTTGGTGATTGGATAAGTAACTTATTTTTACTTAAACTTATGGAATCTTAAGATTGGAAAAAAGTTAGATTGGGTAAAATGATGAGTGTTTGGATTAGCGATTGGATAAGTAACTTAAAGTAACTTATGTAAAAGTGAATGATATTTGGTTTGACTTTTGCATAAGTGACTTTTGTATTAATTAAGAGGGAAAATTGTAAAAATTATGAAAAATAAAAAAATGAAGGGATAATTGTGAAAAAAGTCCTCATTGGCAACTTAATTGCTAATGGGACCTGAGAAGATATTTACACACGGAGGGATTTTTTCACAATTTTCTCAAAAATTAACTTTGAAAATTTGGTAATTGTACAATTGTAATAAAATTATATCAAACTCTAATTTAAATCGGTACATTCCAAAAGTCTTTTCTATTGTGCACCTCAAGCTTAAATCTTTAAAATTATATCAAACTCTAATTTAAATATTAAATCCTAACTCATATTTTCATATAGCTCAAAATCTAACAAAATAAACTGATTAAAACCTCAATAATACCTCCTTTAGTTTAAATAAATTATTTAAACTAAATTTAATGGGTAAAAACACTATATAGAAACTAATTTATGATATGTTTATAAAAAAATTGATTATAAAATCATAAAACAACTAAATAATAAATCTAAACTGATTAAAATTAATTATTAATTATTCTCTACAGTCATATATTAACAAAACTCAAAACTTGCCTAAACTCTTATTTCAAAGTATTCTCTAATTAGCAGAAGATTACTATCTAAAGAAAGAGAAAATTATTTAGAACATTTTTCATAAAAAAGGTTTTGTGATTAGAAGTGATTTTGAGTACTTCATTGATCCCCAAAAGTATGAAAATACCCCTATCAATATTATTTTACACACATACATGCACATAAGCTCCAATAAGCTCCATTTTGAGGCTTATGACTTTTTCCAACTTATGACTTTTTTTACCTTAAATCCAATCGCCGAAACAAACACTCATTATAGCTTTTTTACTGTTCAAGTCCGTTTGTGACACTGTGTAAATCCGATTTGACGCTGAAACGCTGAAACAAACGAGCACATTGTCATGTGAGCAACACCTCATCTTGTTGTTGTTAATAATTTTTTAGGGTGAAACTAATGACCTGCTACATAAGTGGAAATGTGGAATCATTATCACATTCAAAAATCAGAAGTTAGGTGACGCTAACTTGAGTGACCCTTTGTAGTCACCAAACTTTGATGCTGATCCACTCACCCGCCTTTGAATCTCATTTCTCATGCTCTCAAATCTCAACTGCCCCTCCAGGCTCCAGGTGCGAATTTTTTAAGGGACAATTACAATGAAGTCTCACACAAGAGAAAAAATGAAAAAATGGTCCCTGAAGTTGTTAATGACAAGTCGAGGAGCGTCCATTAACAAGTCGAGGAGCTTACACTGACAACTTCAGGGACCATTTCTTCATTTTTTTTCTTGTATGGGATTTCATTGTAATTACCCCATTTTTTAAAGAATTTTTAGGTATATTCGCTTAATGCTATTTTAAGCTAATTGATAGATTTTACTCCCAGAAAATTGGCTAAAAAAGCGATTATCATACTCCAATATCTAAAATATAGAACAAGAATTAGTGCCGGTTTGGCAACATAAAAAAAAAAAAGAAGAAGCCTTTTTTAAGTATTTTTCTTCAAGTAGAAAAAAAACTATTTTCAAATGCTTATTTTAAAAACCACAAAAACAACTCTCAAAACCTAATATTTATTTGGAATGGTGGTTAGAGTTTTTAAAAACAGTTTTTTTTTAACGAATTTGCTTTAAGATAAATATATATGGAAAATTTTATCTCCATTTATATAAATAAATATTTTTAATATACCCAACCTAGGTTCCAAACAAAGCACTAATCAAACTTTAAACTTCCAATTTACCGATGTAACCCTCTTAGATCGAACGGTGTCGAATCGGCGAGGTTTCAAGGATCTTTTACCTTTTGAAGCCCTTTTTCAACCTTCCTTCTCCGCTATTGGACAAGAATCGTAGATCCACGCTTCCCTCGCCCCACACACTCTCCTCTTCACTCCCTCTGTTATCTATGGCACCGTCTTTCGTACCTAACGGTGGCTTCGCCGCCGGCAAAGCTGCACCGACCCCTGTCACCGGTCCAAAACAGCCGTATCGACTACGAACTTCCTCTTCCCTCCATTCACCAAAGGCTTTTCAAGATTGTTGGTGGTCCGCGCAGCTCTGCCGCTGGAAATCCAGGTCAGTCTCTACTACTCCGGCTTCTTTAGGATCCATTTTCACTTCTGGTTGATCTATGTTTTCGATATGCATTGTTCGATTAACAGCCATTTTCGCCGGAGAGCTTGGTTTGTTTTTTTTTTGACAGCCAAATGCTTGTCGAAGATCACGTTTACTTCTTCTTTGCCCTTGGCGACTGTTGTATTGAAAATAAGAAACTTAAGATTTGGATTTCATGTCTAGTTTTATTTCTTAGATGCTCTTATTTCTGCAGATGAGATCGCGAAGCTATTTCCCCACTTGTTCAGGCAACCTTCGGCAATGTTGGTGCCGAGTGAGACAGAGACTCTGCCGTTGGATCAGAAGCTGAAGATTGGCGTCGTTTTGTCTGGAGGTCAAGCACCTGGAGGTCACAATGTCATTTCTGGAATTTTTGGTAAGCGCCTCTTTGAGTTAGATTAAATGAATATATTGTATCTATTCGTTACATGCTTGTGACACATAGCCAAGCTGATCATCTATTTTTCTCTTTGTTTAAGATTACCTGCAGCACCGAGCAAAAGGAAGCATATTATGTGGTTTCAGGGGAGGTCCTGTTGGCATCATGAAGTGCAAATACGTTGAATTGAATTCAGATTACATTTATCCTTATAGAAACCAGGTTCTATTTTTTTTTTTTTGGCAGTCAGACGATTTTGTAGCATAGGTGTACTTCAAACTTGTCATAATTTAATAGGGAACGGCGGGCTTTTGAATGTGCATTCTTCTTCTTGATTCCTTCCTAGTTAGTTAAACCTTTGAACTTCACACCTTTTCTCATTACGTAGTAAGGCTCCTGCTGGTATGGCCGAACTTCATTTTTTCAATACTTTATTAGTGGTTTAGTCATTTTGTTTGTGGTTTTATGCATCTTTGTTTCTGCTGTTGTAAAGGTGATGCACTTGGCATACCTGCGAATGCAGGCTCGTTCATTTTCATGTGTTAGAGTGTGCCCCTATTAGTACTCTCCCTGCAAGAACGATGATCACAAGGTTTGACATCTAACATTAATGATATTTGTTGGCAGGGTGGCTTTGATATGATTTGCAGTGGAAGGGACAAAATTGAAACTCCAGAGCAGGTGTGAGATCATGAGTTTGCTATATGTTACTTTACATTAGCCTTTTTTTAATGTCTGAAGAGTTTTTTAATTGACATGTATAGGTTAAACAAGCTGAAGAACCAGCTCGGAAGCTAAACTTGGATGGGCTTGTGGTTATTGGTGGAGATGACTCCAACACAAATGCATGCCTCCTTGCTGAGAACTTCAGGTTTGTTGTGACAGAGTTATATATTTGCCATGATCTTTTGCTATGAAGTGTTGTGGATACAGAAATATTTGCAACTTAAGGTGTTGGTTTACATTTCAACCCCTAGGTCCTGTTGGATGTCGATGTATTGTTTTAACCATTTTGCACAAGAGGAGAAGCAAAATTCATCTATGAATTTATAAGTGTTTGTGAGTCGATGCAGGAGCAAAAATATGAAAACGCCAGTGATTGGATGCCCTAAAACTATCAATGGTGATTTGAAATGTGATAGGGACCAAGGTAGTATAGGCTAAGTCCCAGATTGAGTAGTATAGACTGCTTGATGGGGTACTTAAGTGTCTTGACTTTCCCACCTCAATAGTTAACTTTTGGGGGTGTGGCTCTCCAAGATGCTTGATGGAGTTCTTAAGTGTCTTGGCTCTCCCACCTCAATAGTTAACCTTTGGGGATGTAGCTCTCCAAGGTGCTTGGGTGCTGTTTGATGGGGTACTTAAGTGCTCTGGCTCTCCCATCTTAATAGCTAACCTTTAGGGGTGTTTAATGGGGTACTTAAGTGCCCTGTCTCTCCCACCTCAATAGCTAATCTTTGGGGTGTGGCTCTCCAAGGTGCTTGGATGTTGTTTGATGGGGTACTTAAGTGCCTTGGCTCTCCCACCTCAATGCTAGCTTTTGGGGTGTGGTTCTCCAAGGTGCTTGATATCAAATGATAGGCACCCAAGCACATTGGAGAATCACACCCCAAAAGCGGGAGAACCGAGGCACTGAAGTACCCATCAAGCAGCTTATATTACTTGATGTTGGACTTTGGCAGTCTATACTACCTTAGTCCCTATCAAAATGCAAAGAAGTCTCTACAAGTTTTGGATTTGATACTGCTTGCAAGGTAAATGAAGCTATGCATTCTGCCTTCACTGTGCATTTTAATTTATATAGTGAAACAACATAGCTATGATACTTATATATATATATATTCTTGTCACACATTTTGGGGATTTATTCATATTCTATTTCCTTCCTGGAAATGCTTATTTTCCATGCTTGCATGTAACTGTTGCTAAATTATGTATAATACTCTCTTTAATAAATGTTGCAACAGAAACGGACTATTTTCACATTGAAATGGTAATTTTTGCAGATATATGCTGAAATGATTGGAAATGTCATGATTGATGCGAGATCAACTGGAAAATACTACCATTGTAAGTATATCCATGTAGACAAGTAATTAGAACTCAACAGTTAGAGATTGGTGACTTTACAGAGTTGCAAGATCAACTGGAAAATAATATCATTGTAAGTATACCATTGTAAGAATACTGCTTGCTCATATGCATGATTAATAATTCATGTTAGTGTGCATATATATATATCAATATTCAAACTACTAATGAGTTAATTGATTCAGTATTGATTATGATAACATGCGTATTTGTTTGTTGATTGTATATTCAATGATGTTGGCACCTCCAGCTAGATGTTTCCAAACAGCGTAATTTGTCCTTGAAAGATGACCGCAACTCATCAGTTAAATATTAATTCTCAGACAAATTAAAGATATGATAGATTAAACAAATAACATGCTACAACAATTTTATTAGCTTATACAATAGGATAAAATGGTTGCTACAGCTAGGGTAAAAAACCATTACCCTATAGGCAACAGTTTTTAGAGGTAATGCATGTCACTCTTACCTAATGTTTAAGGAACCGATTTTGTTTTTTAGACCTCATGGATCCATGACAAAGCTAGTTTTGGTGCCCATTACTCTACCGAGTACAATAATGGTAGTAATTATTACTACAGAATGATATTTTGAGGTTTTAATTTTCTGACGACCTTTTACTATTGTCAAGTTTTTTTTTACTTGTACAAACTATTGTTAAATTATATATGGCGACAGTTTCAGCTGTGGGCTATCGTTTAGGCATGTATAGCGACAGTTTTTTTTGGAGTTACAACTAGGTTTTTATAGACAAGTTTTAGTGTTGTCACTTTCATTATAGGTGTTGACCATAGCCCAAGTCTTTTTTATTCAACAAGGTTGTTAAAAGCAGAACTAGTCAGTTCAAGCTAGAGCCGGTAATATGGGCTCAATCCGTGGGCTCAACCCGTGAGCCCGCGGGTTTTGACGGGTTAGGGTTGGAAAAATCTCAACCAGTAGAAATGCGGGCCGCACAGGCCCGCACCGCATAACCTGCAGGTTAATGCTGGCCAGCCCGCGGGTAGGCGGGTTGGCCCGCAACATTTTTTATTTATATATAATAATTTTACAAAACTTATAAGTTTTTCACTCTTATCTTGATACCTCTCAATCCAAAGAGAAAAAATCTTAGCTTCTTCCCTTCTTCTTTAAACAAAATTATTATATCTTGGTTGCTTGAGGATAAGTTTATGTTTTGTTTATAAATTTTAACAAATTTGATAACTTTATCTTTTAAATTTTAGATTATATTTTTAAATTTTTATAAAAGCAATGATTGATACTAGGAAGGTAAATTTAATTACTCGTATATATGTGTCTCATATTTTCAATTCTCTTTAAAAAATATGAATTTTTTTTTTCAAAAAAAAAAAAATGCGGGTCTGCGGGCTGGCCCGCAACCCGCACACTGCGGGTTAGGGTTGGCATTTTGCTAGCCCGCAGAAGTGCGGGCTGCACAGGCCCGCACCGCGCGGGCTGCGGGTTGGTGCGGGCCAGCCCGCAACCCGCGGGCTGGCCCGTATTCCCAGCTATAGTTCAAGCTAGAAATTGGCAAACCGGTCACAACCAATCCGGTCCATCCACATAACCAGTTGAAAAATTTTTATTTAAAAAAATAATTTAATTCAATTTTTTTTAACTTTTTTCAGAATTTCATGTTAATAACTTTAGAATCTTCACTTTCTCATCAGTTTGGTTCCGAGTTAGCTCCGATTTAACTCTTATCTGATCCGTTAATCCTTGGTCCAATACTCTAACTGGTTCAGTGTCTGATCCAGGTTTAATAGTAAAATGTCAATAGCTTGAAGTGATTGATATTTGTAAAACAAAAGTACCCGGAGTCGGTGGCCTGACATCATATTGCCCACCGGTTTCTATGTCTCTCACTGTAGGCCTAAGCAACTCAAAGCTGTTACAACCTTCAATGTCGTATCCTTGATCGGGAAGCACTATCCTCCAAATTACAAGTTAATTATTTGCATTATTTTTATTCAGAGAAAGAGAGATGTATGTGAAAAAGGTACTCGTATTAGATATAAAAAGAGAATGTACATTTTTAGACGAACTTGGGGATGAGTTGCTGAGGATCATAATGACTCGTAGAAGCCCTAGGCATTCTGGCGAGAAGCAGAAGACATGTCAGCTCATTTTGATTCTTCTTCCCAATCAGACTGCTCTTATCCATGTTCTTGATTATCTCAAAAGCTACATCTGCACGTGCATTTGATTCAAAATTATAAGATTCAGTTGATTTTTTTAAAAAAGATTATAGAAATTAATTAAATTACTTTAAAGGATGTATATTTATTATTTCTTTTTCAAATTAATTTGTCTGACATATAAACTAATATATAATTTAATTATATATAACATATGATGTGATTAGATAATTTATTTAATTTTCTTGATCTCTTTAAAAAAAATCAATTATTTCTTATATTTAGGATCGGGAGTAATACATTACAAGTAGGTGTGTGTGTGTGAGAGAGAGACTTACTGATGCTACTAAATTTTAAATATGCACCGTAAGTGTACGGGCCGTTGAAATAGTATAGTAGCAAATCAAGGTTATCCTACAGAAATCCAAGGTAATAGATACTTAAGCATTAAAATTCTCATTTTCATTTAAGTTGAGCAAATCAAAGGAAGAAATTGAAAGACAATTTAAATAAATGCAAAAGAAATAAATCTAATGATTTAAAGGCTTCAATTGATAAAAACAACCTAGAGTGGCTAATCCCTTCTTTAAGTTTTAGAGCATGTATTTACCTAATTAAAAGTATTTAATATTAAATTGTTAATCTAGAGTTTAAATGAATATAAATATCTTCCAATCACTTATATTCCTCTCTCAAGTTAAAATTATTATTCCTAACTAATTTACTCAAGAGGCAAAAAATATCCAAATTCACTCTAATATGATTATATGGGTCCAATAGGTATATTCGTATCCTATTGACAAATTAGAATAAATTCTAATCCCACATTACTTAATTCTATGGTCCAATTAAGATCCCTCTCCCAAGGTTAATCTAAATTCCTCAAATTCATACTTAATGGTGATCAAGCACTAAGTAGATAAAATAATACAAGTAAACAAAAATTAACACTAAGCACAATTAAATGGTTCATACATACTCAAATTCTCAAATTAGTTCATAGCTCTCTAGGTTAAAAAAAACAATTAGCTGCACATGTTTGAAATAAATCCCATTACAGCAGAATTGAATTCAGAGCTCCAATTCATATGGAAAGGAAAACAACCACGGTAACAGGGAATTGAAGGGCAGAATCAGTCACGGTGAACATAGCATAGGTGGAAGGAAATCAAAGCTCACTCCACGCCGAACTCGACGAAACCAGCGACTCTCCCCTCTCACTGTGCAGCTCTCTGCTTTCTTTTCTGTGCGGCCACCCAAGTCCAGAGACGAAGCTCTGGTTCGATCCCAATCCCCGCTGCTCTCCTCTCAATAGATGAAGATCATCATGAATAATGCGGCTGTTCTCTCTCGATAGATGATGAATATCAATTCTCCTTGTGCGGCTGCTCCTCTGTTTCTCTGTTTCACGCTCTTTTTCTTCTTTCCTCACTGTGCGGCTGTGTCTTTTGTCCAGCGCCTCTTTCTCTATTCTTTCTTTTAGGTTTCATCCCCTTTTGTCTCAAAACGCTGCCGTTCCCTTCCATACGTGGCTTTTAATTCCTTTTCAATCATTCAACTTGATCCAACATTCTCACCCAAAGCGACAGTGCCATTATTGAAACATAACTGACAATATATATATATCTAAATCAAAAAATAAGAGAAATAAAATAAAATAAAGTAAAAATAAATTTTTTTTTAAAAACTTTATCTTATTAAAATTAATTATTTTTATCATAAATATTTATAATTTAAATCCCACAATTAGTTCACCACTTTGATTTGATCTTTTTATAATAAAATCTTATTAAATCTTACAAAATTAGATAGATAACTCTTTAAATATCTTCAAAATATCCATTAAATATATAAAATATAGAAAGTTAACACATACCAGAGTATCGTTCGTTCACACTTGCATGAAGAATGATCTCTCCAAAGCTTTCTTGACGAATTTTCATGTCAGCTTGTGCACGTTTGACTAAATGACTCAGAATCTTGAGGTTACCGAACTTAGCAGCCCTAAACACTGGCGTTTCACCTTTTAAGTTTTTCCACTCCACCAATGGCCTTCTCTTCGCCTCCTCTGGTAGCTCCGTCATCTCTTCCTCAGCCGCCACCAGCAAAGGGGTGGTCTTTTCAAGGTCGAGTACGATGTCTGTCATCTCCACCACCTTGCAAAAGACGGCGATTTCATGAAGAAGGGTGTTGTCTTGATGGTTCTTCTTCCTCAAGAAACACCACCTCTTCTTCAGATAACTTTCCCAGCAACTCCTTCAAGATTTCTGGTTTATCAGAACGGTGTTCCCGAACAAGTCAAAATCCTCCAGCGAATATATCTTTTCATTATTACTATCAGCTAAGATTTTCTTGAATTTGTCCCATTCTTGGAGCCCACAAGCTCTTTGAGCTGTTCTCATTGTGTCGCTGCATAAATCTCTCTCTATTCTAATCTCACTACTCTTCTTTCGCATATTTTCTCGAGTCCTATTGCTCAATGGGTGGGTCTGTTAATTATTTATAGACACACAGTGTGTGACGGAATATAATTTCGCAAGCTTTCTTTTTAAGCAATTTATAGGTGAAATTCAAGATTATTGTTATTTGTGTATTGTGAAGTAATAATTTTTCTAAAGTTTATGGGGAAAATCACACCAAGATCCCAGTTAAGGAAAATAATATCAGAAGAATCTCAGAACTTGTCAATGTCAGAACTTATCAATGATAGCACTTTCACTTATCAATAATAACTCTTTCACTTATCATTGACAAGTTATGAAACTTTTATGATATTATTTTGCTTGATTGGGATCATAGTGTAATTTTTCCAAATTTATATTAGGCCCAGCATTATTTAAAAATTAAAACTGGGTTATTTCATTTTCACTATTCCTGCAATTTATAATAATTACCGTTATTCATGGTATCGCGCGTGTGATTTAATTTTATTATATTTTAATCATAGCTTCGAAAAAATCTAACTTTGAAGTTTGGTTTGTTTCAGTTGTAAATCTTATATGGTATTTATTGTTCTTAAGATGAGACATATTTACCTAATTTGATAAAATTAAAGAAATTAGTTGTCACGGTGCTCATTGCCACGGAGATAATATAAGATTAGAATAATGATAAGCTTCATGGTGCTCATTGCCACGGTGAAATCTGCACCATTTATGTACAGTTTCAATAGTTTAGATTTAAAATTTGTAACTAATAATTTTAAATAAAAATGAATTTTTTTAAAAAATTGATGGTTATATTATTATTTTTATTTTGAAGATCAAGTAGAACGAACTTGATTCCAAAATTTGTATGCCAACTAAATGAGACTTAAAACTAAATTATTAGATTAGCTTTATATATATATATATAGGCACATCCCAAATATGTCCTATCATTTGGGGCATTCATCATTCTGTTTTAAGACACTAGAAATCATCAGCTTAATTAGTGAAGAATCAATCACTTTCCCCTACACAATTTTGAAAAAACTAAAAAGAAAAAAAGTGAAGCAACCAAGAGAGTCAACATTATTTTGGCGGCAAAAAAAAAAAAAAAAAGGTCTGTCATGATAGCATTATGATTATGCAAAACGGAATAAATTAAAGTCTCAACTACTTTAGTCTAGAGCACAATGCTTTTACTTTAATCATAAAAGTAAATTTTATAGAAATGTACAAATTGAAAATATATATAGCAAACAATATTGAAACTTCAAATAAAAAAAATATATCTGATCCACAATGTGTCTCTCTTCAAATAGAAAGAGAGAAAATGATGTTTTATAGTTTAAAATCTGAAAAGTGATGTCAGATGATTCATATTAAAATGATGATTCAACCAACACTTCACAACACAATAAACAAATCCAGATAGATCAGTATCTAGGAGAAACCAAAATTAAAAACAAATGCAAGAGAGAGAGAGAGAGAGAGATGTATTAGTTACCAAACGATTGGGCATTCATGCTAGCATGAAGAATGGTCTGTGTATTACTACGGAGATGAATTTTCATATCACTCTGAGGCTGAGCTGCTGCATATTTGGCCATATGGATCACCATCTTCAAGTTCCCAAACTTAGCTGCCCTAAACAATGGTGTCTCACCTTTTGAGTTTTTTCTCTCCACCAATAGCCTTCCTTTTTCCTCCTCCTCCTCCTCCACCTCGGGTGGCGGCGCTGCCATCTTCTTTCCGAACTCAAATACGACATCTGCCATCTCCACCACCCTGCTCACCACGACGATTTCTTGAAGGAGAGTGTTACCTTCACAGGTCCTCTTCGTCAAAGCAAGACGAAGTTCTTGTTCTGAAAGCATCTCCAGCAAATCCCTAAGGAGCTTCGGGCTATCAGAGCGAGTTGCGACGTTAATGGCGGTGTTCTTGAACAAGTCGAAATCCTCATGAAGATCATTCTTGTCTCCTTGAAAGATTTCCTTAAAGGCTCTCCAATCTTCACGCCTGAAAGCTCTCTGAGCTCTTTTTATTCTCTCGATGAACAGAGGTGTCTCTCCCTCTATCTTAATTTCATCATTACTCTTCTTTCCCATATTTTCCTCTCACCAACACACTACTACTTGTGCTCAATGAGTTTGTAAACTTCTTTATATCTATATATGTGTGTGTGTGAGGGAGCTAGCTAGTGTATCACAAGCTTTCTTATTAGGCAAGATCTATGTCTTTTTATGTAAAATAAAAATGAAAACAGAATATTAATCTATAGGTTTGCAAAATTTAGAACCACTACATACAACTCAAAAATGAGCTACACGATAAAATATAAATAACAGTGGAATCTACCGTCTCGGTCTGTTTCAATTTCTTAATTCCAGTCGTATAAAGTAATTATTATTGTATTTTTATTTATATATTGTCGTGTAATTTAATTTTTATTTTAAATATAATAATGTCATAGCCTAGTTTTAAGTTTTTCTTTTGATAAAAAAAATGTAATATAACTTTTAACTATATATGGTGCAATTCAAATTTAAATTTTCTACGATAATTATGGAATATTTATTAGTCTTATAATAAAAGTGTCTCCGTCCACTAATGTTCTTTTTTTTTTTTTTTGGGTCTTTTTAACGACTGCTGTAATATTCTTGCTAAAAGCATATGCTGCGATATATTCTTTGTTGCTTGCAAAACAATAAAAGTAAAAGGGAAAAATAATATTGAAAAGAAAATACCTTATGCCTTTTTACTTTAGGACCACGCAATACACATGCATCAGTTGTTGTTAGAATTCAAGTATGAACGTAATGAATGCTCGAATGTTAGAATCGCCATTAGCCTCAAAAGGATTCCATTAGAAGAGAGATGCCAGATAAGGAATTAATCATAAAGGTTATTTTTTTTTTCATAGCCAGAACCTGATCAACGTTCATTGACAGATATGAATGTTGACGGGCTAGCTAGCTAAGGCCCAAAGTGCAATATTGATTGCCCAAATTAAGTTAATCAAATAAGAAATCAATTAATTAATTTATACATCCATAATTTTCACCTTTAGATCAGTATTGAATTTTAGAAAACTAAATCATGCAAGTAAATTTATAAATGTTTTAATTATGATATGTTAAGAGAATGGAGTATATTAGCTCTATAGATTAAGTAAATAACTCTGTAAATATCTTAATTACGTATACATCTCAACATTTGATATAACCAACCATAGAAATTTGATTTGGCGGTAGAGGTCACTGCTAAAGATTTTTAAATTACTATTATTGGAAATGAATAGAAAAATAACAAGGGGTCATGGCTAGAGAAATGGATAGAGGTAGGAGAATGAAACAATCACAAGATATTTAATCTTATTCATCAGAAGTTTAAAGAAACAGTCAACAAGTACTATATTTCAAAAGTCGCAAATATGTTACAGAAATACAACACACCACACCAAACCACAAGGCTTCGACGTACAAACATTACAAACTCCTTTATTTAGCAGAAAACCACAAATTAACAGATCAGAATTAAAAATTTGCACCAAGTACGTACTGTTCTTCGCTTCTTGATATATACTCACTATACTATCTTAATTAGCCCTTGTGCTTGATCGACCAACTGAAATCTTCATGTTCTTAAAATGCTTGGAGAAGAGCCTTGAAATCTTCTTATAAAGTGGGAATTCAATCAAGGCAAATATGGTGACAGGAAAGAGCGCAGCACTATACACCAAAGTCGAAGTCCATTCCTTCCATTGTAACCTAATTGTGATCAAAATGGTAGCACTAAAAGCAAGCATAGTGGTGGTCAACGACAAGAACAGAAAAGCAAACCCCATAGTCAGTTTCCGGGGCAGAGATTTGTGGAAATCCCATAGCTCAAATGGCGCATTGAGGATTGAAAGAAACATCACCACCGAAGACAAAGAGAAGGCAAGCGCCACGATGTCCATGATGGTGAAGAATATGAACACCGGAGTTTTCAGGAGCAACGCGGAGCGACCCTCAATCCCACCCGGTATGGTGTAGGCCGCTGCAAAGACCACCCCGGCCACTAGGATTGCCACGGTGGAGCAAGACTGGGCGGTTTCCTTTATCCATTTTTGGGCGTCTGCAAGCATATGATCATGCTCTATGTCCAGAAGATCTCCTGCTGTTAGCCGCTCACCGTCACAATGCAAGTGAAGGTGAGATGGAACAATTCTTTCCACTCGCTGCAGATCACACACAAAACATTGAATATTGGTTTCATTGAATACTAAAGTTGTAATATTATATACTATTCATAGTTCATGATGGTTCATCCCTCATGAGAACGAGTTAAACCCTAAACCTGAACCTGGTCCAATTGACCAGCAAGCTAGAGAGATATTTTATTCAAAATAGAAAACCCTAATATCTAGAGTATCTAGATATAATCCCATCACTAATAATAGAATATAGTATCATTATTATAAAATATCTAACATAGTGATCTATATATACTCGCTCTATACCACTCCAACTCTTTTTAAAGTTCAACATGGTGTGTATCATAGCCATTCAGTCTATGGGACGAAAAGAAAATGTTATGGAACTGAGGCCTCTGTCAGCTATACTTACTCTATACCACTCCAGCTCTTCTTGAAGTTGGAAAGCTGCACCAGCTAGGGCTGATGCTCTGTAATAATCCATCCGCGCAACTTGGTGTAATGCCGTATGATTCTGTCGATCAACTCGAGAAGCCAAGGATTCAAGCTCTGGTTGTTTCTCTAGCCAGTTCCAGATTTTCTCTTGGCGGTGCCTCACGGCTATGTGAAGTAGGTTTTGGCCATTTTCACTGACGTGGTTTATAGACTCTGGATGATGCTTAAGGTACAAGTCTATGATTTCTGTAATCCCATTGCTAGCTGCTATGAGCAATGAGCTGTACTTTGTATATTGCTTTTCGTCTTCTTTGTTTGTATCTTTCTTAACTTTTTTCTCTTTCTTCCATTGCAATTCTTGTTTCCTTTTGGCTACATTGTAAAGAACTGAGGGAGGTTTGTGCTTATCGTTGTGTTCATCGCAACGGAGCTGCCACGAGTCATCATCGCACATCACAAGCAAGTCGGCCAAACGATTTGCTAACTGATGTTTCTTCTTTTCGTCCCTGATCAACTGAATCCACTTGAATACTGCTTGCTCATATGCAAGATTAATAATTCATGTTAGTGTGCATATATGTATCTGAACATTCAAACTAGTAATGAGTTAATTGAATCAGTATTCATTATGATAACATGCGTATTTGTTTGTTGATTGTATATTCAATGATGTTGGTACCTCCAGCTAGACATTTCCAAACAGCGAAATTTGTCCTTGAAAGATGACCTGCAACTCATCAGTTAAATATTAATTCTCAGACAAATTAAAGATATGACAGATGAAACAAATAACATACTACAACAATTTTATTAGCTTATAGGTAAAAAATTATTACCCTATAGGCAACAGTTTTTAGAGGTAATGCATGTCACTCTTACCTAATGTTTAAGGAACCGGTTTTGGTTTTTAGACCTCATGGATCCATGACAAAACTAGTTTTGGTGCCCATTACACTAACGAGTACAATAATGGTAGAAATTATTACTACAGTGAGATATTTGGAGGTTTTAATTTTCTGACAACCTTTAACTATTGTCAAGTTTTTATATATATATATACAAACTATTGTCAAGTTAATATGGCAACAGTTTCAGCTATGGGCTATCACTTAGGTAAATATAGTGACAGTTTTTTTTGAAGTTACAACTAGGTTTTTATAGACAAGTTATAATGTCACTTTTATTATAGGTGTTCACCATAGGCGAAGTCTTTTTTATTCAGCAAGGTTATTAAAATCAGACCGAATGGGCCGGAAACCACAAACTAATCACATAACCATTCCGGTCTAGCCACATAACCGGTTTTACTGGTTCAATATTTTTTATTTAAAAAAATAATTTAATTCAATTTTTTTTTATTTTTCTTCATAATTTCATATTAACAACCTTAGAATCTTCACTTCCTTACCAATTTGACTCCTAGTTAGCTCCAGTTTAACTCCTATCTAACTCATTGACCCTTAACCTAGTACTGCAACCGGTTTAGTGTCCAGTATCTAGGTTTAATAACCGTGGTTATAAACGTAAAACATCTATAGCTTGAAGTGATCGATATTTTTAAAACAAAAGTACCTGGAGTTGGTGGCCTGCGATCATATTGCCCCCCAGTTTCTATGTCTCTCTCCGGAGGCCCAAGCAACTCAAAGCTGTTACAGCCTTCAATGTCGTATCCTTCATTGGGAAGCACTATCCTCCAAAATTACAAGTTAATTATTTACATTTTCATTAGATAAAGAGAGAGATGCAAGTAAAAAAGGTATTAGATATAAAAAACAGAATGTACATTTATAGACGAGTTTGGTAACAAGTTTCTGACGATCATAATAATGACTCTTAAAAGCATTGGGCATTCTGGCGAGAAGCTGAAGACATGTCAGCTCAATTTCATTCTTCGTCATAACGATGTTACTCTTATTCATATTCTTGATTATCCAAAGAGCTACACCTGCACACACATATTCAGTGTAATTAAACATCTTTCATCCGAATCAGGGCTAGCATGTTCAGAAAAATGAAGGGCATTAAAATGATATTACATGTGGTCCTTAATATAAGAATTAGTATAGTTAGGGGTTGGATTTGGTCTTAAATATAAGACTTAGATCCATTTTGTCCTCGTATTTATCGTATTTTCTTAAACTATCCTTATTAATTGCACATGTTAAGTGAGTTTATATTAAAGGATATCAGTGCAAATAATTTAAGAGAGGATATTTTAGAGAAACCAACATATATTCTTAACAAATACTTCTCTGATCCTCAACATAGAGACATATTTACCTAATTTGATTAAATTAAAGAAGTTAGTTGAGTTAGTTAATATTACATGTGTCTTCTAAAACACCTTAGTTATCTTCCTTAATTCACTCATCTCCTCTCCTTTTCTATCATAGTTGACGAAGTATCAGTAAGGATAAATTAGAAAAGATTGATAAATATGAAAATTATGTCTTATATTTAGGATTAAGATCAACTCCCAAAATATATTTTAATATACTAAAATTATTTAAGTAGATCTTATATTAAAGACAAGAGGTAGTATAAAATTTTAGGTTAAAATAGGCTTACCGAAGGATTGATTGTTCACACTAGCATGAAGAATGGTCTCTCCACCAGGGATTTGTTCATGAATTTTCATGTCACGGCCTCGATCTAATCGTTTCACCAAATGGCTCAGCATCTTTAGGTTACCAAACTTGGCAGCCTTGAACACTGGCGTTTCACCTTTGAAGTTTTTCCACTCCAGCAATGGCCTTCTCTTCTCTCTCTCTCTCTCCTCCTTCTCCTCCGGCAGCTCTGCTATCTCCTCCTCCTCCTCCACGGCCAGCTCCGGCGGCAAAGGCGTGGTCCTTTCGAAATCAAGTACGATGTCAGCCATCGCCACCGCCGCCGTACTG
This sequence comes from Inga oerstediana, assembly GCA_963210345.1. Taxonomy (NCBI): domain Eukaryota; kingdom Viridiplantae; phylum Streptophyta; class Magnoliopsida; order Fabales; family Fabaceae; genus Inga; species Inga oerstediana. Next base: position 7,816,410 of record OY723400.1, on the reverse strand, counting down.
CAATTGACGGCGATGTAATGAAGAAAGGTGTTGCCTTGCCTGTTCTTCTTCCTAAAGGCACGCCACTTTTGTTCTTCAGATAGATTTCCCAGCATCTCCTTCAAGATTTCTGGATCCTCGGAGCGAGCTGCCATGGTAATGGCAGTGTTCCCCGACAAGTCAAAATCTTTGAGCAAACCTTCCTTATTATCAGCGAAGATTTTCATGAACTTCTCCCGTTCTTTGGACCTATAAGCTCTTTGAGCTTCTCTCAGTGTTTCGCTGAACTCTATCTTAATCTCACTACTCTTCTTTCCCATTTTCCTCTCTCGTCCTGTTGCACACACTAGTGCTCAAAGTGTGGGTCTGTTTAGTATTTATATACGAACCGTGTGGGGGAATCTCACAAGTTTTCTTTATACCTTCGTACCACTCAATTTTTTATTTATAAATAACTTGTACCAAAAATTTTTTATTTGAAATATAAGTTACTTGTAGAGTACTAAAAAAAAAAAAAGTGCCATCTTTCATAAATAAATGTAAATATGAAAAAAAAAATGATCCATTTAATACTTTTTTTTGGTTTACCAGAATGAGATATAAGTGATTTATAAATAGACACTGGGTGGTACTCTCTCCAATCCCATTTATAAGAACCCGATAACTGAATTACGCGGTTTAAAAAAGTGGTTAAATTAGTTAAAAACAATAAGTGTGTTTGAAATAAATCTTCTTTCTCAAGTATGCCTTTATTTATGAGGAGACAAATAAGAGAGAGAAATAAAGTAAATATAGGAATTACCAACTTTTTAATTAATTCAATTTATATAATTAATGAGGGGCAAAAAAGGAAAAAACTCATTAAATGTTCAAACAACTCTTGTCGAACTCTCATTAAATGTTAAGTTGGTTAATATGACATATATTTTTTAAAACACCCAAGTCATTTTCCTTAATTCCCTCGCCTCCTTTATTATTGTTAAGAGAGCATCAATAGGGGTAAATTAGAAAAAAGATTTAAGAATTTAAAAATTATATCTTATATTTAGAATCAAGAACAACTCCTCAAGTATGTTTTATATTAAGGATCATGGGGTAATAATTTCCTAAATTTTAGACCCAGCATCTATTTAAAATTGGGTTATTTCATTTTCACTATTCCTGCAATTTATAATAATTACTGATAGTCATGGTATCGGGTGTGATTTAATTTTATTATTTTTAGGTTAGTTTGCTTCAATTTTAAATTTTATATGATAATTATTTATGTTAAAATATAATAACAGTAAGGCTCATCTTATATTTTGAAACTACAGGAACTAATTTCTTATCATAATTCGTGTGTGTTAAATTACCTCCGCACAGGATGCTCAGTGTCGGAGGATGGAAGGAGTGGGTGCGGAGGCTACTTTCGAGACCAGAATGACATATGGTTTGGTGGTTTTAGCTGCATACTAGTGAATGTCCCTCCTGTTTTTACATAAATACTAGGATGTATTCAGGGATTAGAACTATACTGGTCTAAAAGGTATAGAAAGATTTATTTGCTCTTTGATTATATAGAGGCTATAAACTATATGTTCAGAGGTTGTGATGATGAGCATCCGTTCAAGGACATTGTGGATGATATTAAGTTGATGCTTTATAGAGATTGGCAGGTTATGATCGCTCACAGATACAGAGAATATATAACCACTACTGATCAATTAGCTAGATACTCACATAGGATGGATGGAGTCTTTTATCTCCTTGATCAACCTCCTCTTTTTATTCGAGAGGCGGATGTTGATGAAAGGTAGGTTTCTCTTCTAAAGATTGATGTAATGTCTCTATTGAGATGATGTTTTCAGTATTTATTCCAAAAACAAAAAAAATACCTCCGTACTTAAGCGCCTTTTTCTATAAGCTAGTACAATAATTCCTTACTGAATATTTTAAAGTTTGAATTGTGCTCGCTTTAAAGCGTTTTTTGCTTAGCGGTGAATTTTCCAAATATTATTCCAAGTTCTTTGCTTAATTAATAATTCATTCTTTTCAAAGAATCACATATATAAAGCTCTTCACCTTTTCTAAGAATCACTTCGATATGATCATATAGAAAAATTCCTTTATATTGCAAGTATAAATGTGGCAGAGAAAGGAATATTAGATGCCCCAAAACAATAATAAAGTAGTAATATCGTCTTACAAGAAGTTTTCACAACACCCTTCCAATTAAGCATGTGCTACAGAAGGGAAGGGAATTTGGTAACTGACTGGGTTGCTAAAACCTCATTGAATGGATTGTGTCCCAATAGCTGGGTGTGTGGACCTCCAGCTTGCTTGCAGAAGCCACTTGATGCGGATGTTGGAAGAATTGTTTTGATAATGATAGACTAAGTACCTGTTTGGAAATTGATTGTGTTATTTTGCTTTGGTATTGCTTTGTTGGTTATTTTTTTTCGTGTTTGTAAGCACCATTTCTAGTTCAATGAAGTTAACTTATCTTTGCTGGCCAAAAAAAAACATTCAAGCTAACAAACCAACTTAGTTGCCTAACTAAAATGAATTATTAAATCCACTAAAAAATGAATCATTAAATTAGTTAAAAACGCATATAGGAAACAAGCAACAAACAATCAAGGAAACAGCTAATATTTATTTATCCACTATTTGCTTCAGTGAAGTGCTCCTACTTGGTGATTGGTTTCCAAAACTCTGTAGTCTGCCTGGAGCTCTCTAGTCTCTGTGAATTTAGTGTTTTATTAACCATTTATAAACATATATTGACTGATTCTACAGTCTGTATTCCAATTTACCTGTATCAATGAATTGTCCTCAAATGACTTATAAAGTTCAACTTATTAATGACTGTGCAATGACGTACTTAGATATATTCTTATCGTATGTGCAAATATATATTGAATTATAAATTCAATATCCTTTGGGATTTAATTAGTGGTTTATCTTAGAATCCTTTTCCAATTAGTTCATCTGAAACACTCAAGTCTTACTATCTAAGTTGGCCAGACAAATTGTATAAAGACCAAATAAAATTGGAGTGAATAAAGAAAAAAGTCAATTTCAAGATCCCAATTAAGCGGAGCATTTAGTAACGTTGCGAAATCACATAAAATTAAAGTTTTGTTTCGAATGTTAGGAAATTATTATTGGACTAATTTGGAAGTTTGAATATATTAATCTTCTCCGTCTTCTAATATTTCTTTTTTCTTTTTTAACGACTGCCGAAATATTCTAGCCAAAAGCTTGATCTGAGATATATTCTTCATCGCTTGGAGGGAAAAAAGTAAATGGGAAAATTTTGTAAAGAAAATGCCTTCTGTTTTTTACTTCAGGACCAAATACATAGCGCATCAGTGGTGGTTAGAATCAAGGTATTAAAACTCGGACCGGGCATTGAACCGGTCGGGGTACTGGGTTAAGGGTCAGTGGGTCAAACCGGGACTAAACCGGAGCTAAACCGGGACCAAACCGGTGAGAAATTGAAAATTTTAGACTTATAGTATGAAATTCTAAAGGAAAAATTTAAAATTTTTTTTTTTTTTAAAATACCAACCCGGACCGGACCGGGAACCGGACCGGTTTACCTGCCGGTTCGCCGGTTCCCGGGCTGGACCGGCCGGTCCGGTCCGGGTTCAATATCCTTGGTTAGAATTCGAGTGTGAACGTAACGAATGATTGAATGTTAGAATCGGTATTAGCCTCATAAAAGTTCAAGCAAAAAAAACCACAAACTCCAATCACAAGGCTTTCACTTACAAACACTACAAACTCCTTTAGGAGAAAAAAATAAGGGGCACAAGTTGTTGGGAGAATCACATGCAAAAGTTAGTTGTTGAAATTAGGGACCCAAGGCCTTATAAGGCCCCTCTTTCAAGAAAACCCATCTGATGTGGGACTCGTTACAATGCACCCCTCAAGAGCTAATGTCCCGGTGGCTGCATACTATGGCACTTCACTCGGTGCTTCACTAATTGTAACGAGTCCCACATCGGGTGGATTTCCTTGAAAGAGGGGCCTTATAAGGCCTTAGGTTTCCAAACTCCAACAGCTAGCTTTGAGGTGTGGTTCTCCCGATGACTTGTGCCTGTTACAAAAACCACAAATTCACATATTAAAAATCTGCACTAAGTACTGGTCTTTGCGTATTTAGCCGCCTAGCTTTCTGCTTGATTGACAAACTGAAGTCTTCTTCTTAAAAAGCTTGAAGAGCCTTGAAATCTTCTTATAAAGTGGGAATTCAAAGAAGGAAAATACGGTGACAGGAAAGAGCGCAGCACTATATACCAAAGTTGAAGTCCATTGCTTCCATTGTAACCTAGCTGTGATCAAAATGGTAGCACTAAAAGCAAAACTCAGTTTCCAAGGCAGAGATTTCTGGAAATGGCGCATTGAGAATGTAAAGAAACATCACCACCACCGAAGCCAAAGAGAAGGCAAGCACCACTATGTCCATGATGGTGAAGAACATGAACACTAGAGATCTAAAGAGCTTGGCCCGCCCGGTATGGTATAAGCTACCATGAAGGCCACCCTGGCCACCAAGACTGCTGTTTTAGCAGCTCATTTTATGATGCAAGTGAGGATGAGATGCACCACTACATATTTGCCCATTTATAACGCTTAATACATAACGGTTACAACTAATAAACATCATGTATGTCAAGGTGGAGGTCACGAAAGGATATATATAAGACTTAAAAGTAACGGTTAATTATGCACATCGTCATAAATTGTGAGGTGGAATTCGCGAAAAACAAAAATAACGATTGTAGTTAACAACTGTCATTTATTTAATGACAAAAAGTGACAGTTCTTTTAAAACAACCATCATGTAATGATTACAAATAATTCATCTTCGGACCCTTATATCAGCAAAGACAAAACATAACGGTCTTCATAAATAATTGTCATCTAACACCCCACCACCTCCTCATAAGTCATAACCCAGAACCCTTCGTAATCCGTTAGACCTTCATAAGTCATAACTCATAACCCTTCATAATCCGTTGGAACTCTATGTAAACTCACATATTCCTTGTGATTTTTACTACTTTTCTTTATCGGTCTCCTCCTTCTCCTTCATCATAATAAGTTCCCTAGGAGCTCCTCCTCCTCCACCATCTCCTCCTTCTTTGCCTCCTCATGAAATGGAGGCTCTGATGCAAATGTTGGCAAGACTTGACCGGGACACAAGGCCTCTTGCAGCATACGTCAATAACTAAATAGGAAGTTGAACCACATACTTCATCACATTGATGTTGAATATAACTTACTGTCAAACTCTTCATCTTCCTCCTCCAATGATGAGGATGAGGATGATGAGGACGAGGACGAGGACGAGGACGAGGACGAGGAGGATAAAGAGTATGATGAGGAGGATAGGATGGCAATAGTGGTGATGACTGAACATCATCACTGTTTTTGCCTGCCCTCCTCATTGTCCTCTTCATTCTCCTCCTCATCTTCCTCTTCCTCATTCTCATCATTGGATCAGAGGGAGATGAAGTGTAAAAAAAAACACAACTTAATAATTCACGGTTATTAATTAGGAACTGTAAAATATTCTTTCCAACATATTTAACAGTTCTAATTATTAAGAACCGTAAAATACTATTGCCAATATACTTAAATGTTCTAACTTAATAAACGTTAATTAAAGCTTTCGAAACTTTTCCTCTTTCCCTTACTGACTATGAGTGCCTCCTCGTTATCATCCGAATATTGTCATCACGAGAATAAACCAGGTATCCTTTCATTATGCCCTGCCTATTCAACTTCCAACGCATGCAGTAATGGTTTTTTCACATCCCTTCCAAATGTGCATTATTTAAACTCCACATTTTTATCTGTTTTTTTTTTTCGTTTTCTTCATCGTCCTCTTCTTTATTCTCTAGCTCAATTGTCAAAATGAAACGCCGTACGGAAGAGATGCTAGAAAACTCTCAACATCATCCTCCGCCTCTTCCTCAGCCTCCACCTCCTGCTTCTCCTCCCCAACATCTGCGACCGCCTCCTCCACCATCTCCTCTGCCACCTCTTCCTGCGGCTCCACATCCTATGCTTCCTCAACTGGAGGCAATGTTGCGGCATATACAACAGGCTGTTTCCACCCCTACTGTTGAGGAAGTATCTATAGAAGTAAATTAGAAAAAGATTGACAAATATAAAAATAATGTCTTATATGTAGAACCAAGATTAACTCCCTAAATATATCATATATTAACAACTTTAACACTAAGGCATATATCTGTAAGTACTTTAATCACTCATCATTCTTTTTTGTTTCTGCGACAGATTAAAGTAACAATATTCATATATTCTCTGTTTTTTTAGACCACAAATGCCTCTGTTTTTCACTGTTGGTCGTCTTTAAAATCTCAACGCTCAAATACACCTTTCTGAGGACGCTAGAAGTTGGAGGAATATTTTATAAGAAAATACCTTCTGCTCTTAACTGTATCATCACCACCACGTGATACATGTATCAATAATATATATAATAATTATGAAGGCACAATATATATATGTGTGTGTAATAATTATATATATATATATATAAATAAATATATAAGCTGGGAAAATATAATTTAATGTATAAAAAGTTGCATGGTTTAAGTTCTTTGCTTAATTACATAAAGTTCTTCACTGAACTTTTTTCTAAGAATCACTTCGGGCCAACTTTCACTGATAAGAAAATTCCCTTGACACTGTGCAAGTATAAAGGCGCTACGAAGCAACAATAAAGTACTGATTCATGGCATCGTCCTACAAGAATTCGATGCCAAAATCCAATCAAGCATTAGCATCATACTTTCACTTATCAGTTCAAGCTAATCAAACAACTAGTTGCATAAATAAAATGAATCGTTAAATTAATTTTAAAAAGGGCAAATTGGAAACAAGCTTCAGATAACCAAGGAGAAACAGCTTAATTAGATTTATTCATAGATCCACTATTTGGTTAGGTGAAATTTGCTCCTATTGCTTTTCAAAACTCTGTATAGATAGCCTGGAGCTCTCTAGTGTCAGAAAATTTAGTGATTTTTAAAACCATTTATAACTAATTCTACGCTCTGCATTCCAATTTACCTGTATCAATGAATTAATCTCAAATGACTTATAAAGTTCTACGTACTCCATTATGACTGTGCAAGGGACCCAGATATATTATTCTTATCACATATGTACAATTATTTATTGAATTATAAATTCAATATTCTGTGCGATTTAATTAGTGGTTTATTTTAGAATCATTTTCCATATTCATCTGGAACACTTAAATCTTATTATATGAGTTCGGCCTGACCAAATAAAATTGGACTACATGAACAAAGGGTCTTTGGGCCTGCAAAGGATCTAGTGAGGCGTTTGAGCATCTTTAGGCCAATGCCTGGATTCAGCTTGTAAATTTTTAAGGCATTTTTTTAACCCTCTAATACTAACATATTAGTCTCAAGTGATGTTTTTTTGCAACAATTATTACTGTAAAAATTAAATTAGTAAGTCAGAACGAGAGAATATTTTGTTAATATTTAAAATTTAAATGTCAGCATATTTTGTTAACAACAATAATATTAAATTATTGAAAAAACACTTTATAAAACTAAGAAAGCAAAAATCTTACACAAAGTTAAAGAATTAAAAATTCAAACCATGACACCTAACCCAGTTGGTACTTAGCTGGGTTCTTTAAATATTTAGTCAGGGGTTTGATCCATGGCAATGTGTATGGAAAGGGTTTCATGGCCAGCACTAATGATTACAGCTAGCGGCACCCTAGGCCCACAAAAAAAAAAGAATTAAAAACTCATTTTTACCGAAGTTTTAGTCATGAACTTTGTAGTGTTTCTTGGTGTTGTTGAAGGGTCTCGCACTCTGAGGTGACTCTTTGTATAATAATACCCTTGAGATTATACCTATCTTTACGCTAGGTAAGTACAAGAGTATTTAGGTATTTTCGGAAAACTTATAATAAGCACTTTGAATTTTTTTAATACACTCTCTCGGTCATAAATATTACTCCATCCAGTCTTTAATATATAAAATATAGTTAACTTTGTTTTTGGAGAGATTAAGGGAGCTAAATAAATTACTTAATCATAATGTATATTGTGTATAATTGGATTATATATTAGTTTATAAGTCACACAAATTAGTTTGAAAGAAAAATTATAAATATAAATACTTAAAAGCAATTTATTTAGCTTCCTTAATTTTTACAAAAAAGTCAACTATATCTTATATTTAAAACCGAAGGGAGCAATATAAGACAGAGTTAACTTTTTTGTAGATATTAAGAAAACTAATTAGATTACTTTAAAATATTTATATTTATTGTTTTTTCTCTAAATTATTTTGTCTAACTTATAAACTGATATATAATTTAATGATACACATCATATGATGTGATTAAGTAACTTCTTTGGCTTTCTTAATCTCTCCCAAAAAAATTAACTCTACCTTATATTTAAGACCAAAAGGAGTAATTATTTAATATTCAATGTTATCAAATAGTATATAGATATTTGTCAGGTCAGCAACACCCAAGGTATTAAAAACCGGACCGGCCACTGAACCGGTTGAGGTAGCGGGTCAAGGGTTAGTGGGTCAGACCGGGGGTTGACCCGGGGTAAAACCGGTAATAATTTAAAAAAATATAATTAAATAAAATGGATAAAAATACTTATATTTGGTTATAATTTTAATAAAAATAATATTTAAAAATACCTTATATATCTTAATGGGAGAGTTGCCTTTCAAATTTTTGGCTTCATCCTAAGTTCTAGTTTGTTTTTTAATTGCAGACTTCCCTTTCTCTTCAATTTTTATTATATATGTATATGTGATCACTTTGGGGTGATGGCTTTGCATAGGAATGCGGAAATAAAAGTACTGCTAGATGTGAAAAAGTAAGAAAAAGGATGAAACAGTCTATTATACACTGTATAGTCTGATACTATCATTAATGCCTATTCTTTTTTATCTTTCTTTCCTTCTTTCACAAATCACAAGAGCTTCTGAACTCTTTTAGTTTTACTTCATATCTCTCCAAGTTTCTGGTCGTTCTCACCTCTGGCAACCTGTCACCGCTGGAAATGATTCCTTCTCCATCAACTCTTTTCGTCGCCAGCTACATGTCCTGAAAACATCACCAAGTGCTGACTGAACTTTTACTTTTTATATCCTTCTCTTCTACTTCTTTTTTCTTTTTTTCTTTTTTTCGGTAAACATTCTTCGTTTTTATGGAGTTTCTAAGTCGACAGCGATGAAGCTAAAGTTCAATCCGATAAGAAGCCTGACGGCGAGGAAGAAGGTTTAGGTATTCCATTCTTCTTGGTTTTTTTTTTATGATTTCAGATATTAAAAAATTATAACCGGGCAACCCATCGACTCGTACGGGTTAGCCGAGTTATGGCCGGTTCGCTCCGAGTTATGCCGAGTTGCCCCGAGTCAAAACTGTCCGAGTTCGGAGGTTGACCGGACTGGCCAAGTGAGCGGGTCATCGGTTTCCGGCCTAACCCGGCCGGTCCGGTCCGAGTTTTAATACACTGGCAACACCTCATCTTATTGTTTTTAATAATTTTTTAGGGGGAAAACTAAGAACGTGCTACAAAAGAGGAAATGTTAAATCATTTAGCATGTTTGGAATAGCGATTGAAGCATTTAAAAATAGCTTTTCAATCGTGATTTACGGTATACGAGGTAAATATGTGAGATGGGTTTTATCTCGATTTCGTGAAAAGCAGTTTATAAGCCACCCAAACACCCATCCAAACATGCTCATTGTCACATTCAAAAATCAGAAGTTAGCTTCAGTGAGCCTTTATAGTCACCAAACTTTGATGCTGATCCATTCACCCCGCCTTTGAATCTCATTTCCCATGCCCTCAAATCTCAGCTATCCCCCAGGCTCCAGGTGCAAATTTTTTAAAGAATTTTTAGGTTTATTTGGTTTTTGCTATGTTTAGCTAATTAATAGATTTTACTCCGAGAAAATTGGCTAGAAAAGAGATTATCATACTCCTAAATCTAAAAAATTAGGACAAGAATTAGTGCCAGTTTGGCAACATCAAAAAAATAACTTTTTTTTAAGTATTTTTCCACAAGTTGAAACAAAACTTTTTTCAAGCTGAAACAAATTTTTTTTCACATACTTACTTTAAAAGTTGTAAAAACAATTCTAAAAAGTTAGTGCAGGTTTGTAATGGCGGTTAGAGTCTTCAAAAATAGCTTTTTTAACGTAATTTATTTTGAAATAAGCATGTGAGAAAATGATTATCTCAATTTACGTAAATATATGTTTTTGATGTACCCAACCAAAATTCTAAACAAGCACTAGAGGCAATTCTTAAACTTCCAATTTACCAAAGTAACCCTCTTAGATCGAACGATGTCGAATTAGCGAGGTTTCAACGATCTTTGACCTTTTGAAACCCTTTTTCAACCTTCCTTCTCCGCTATTGGACAAGAATCGTAGATCCACGCTTTCCTCGCTCCACACACACTCTTCTTCACTCCTTCTTAGGGGTGGAAATAGGTCAGGCCCCTAACAGGAGTTTATGGCCTAACCTATATAAAGCCTAACCTAACTTATTTAATAAATAGGCTAGGTTCAGGCTCAAGCCTATTGTCAAGCCTATTTAGATAAACAGATCAGACCTATTTTCATAAGGCCTAACCTACAGGCCTGGCCTATTTAACTTTTTTAATTTGTACTGTAATATAATAATATATAATGTCATTTAAATAATTGTATAATTTATTTATAAATTTACTAACTTAACCTTAATTCTAAGTTTCACATTTCATTGTTATTACTCTCAGCACTTATTTTCGCATCAATCATTAACCCTCATCTCTCTTCTCTTCAATCGTTCGAGATGATAATGCTAACTCCCTCCCTCCCCTTGATTTGTGCTGTCCACTAAAGGATAATAATTTGTATGAGTTTATTTTAATGCCAAATGAAATATTATAATCTTAGTAGGAGGAGTTTGTCCCAATTTATGTGGGAAAACAATAAAAGAGATAAAATCTAGTTTTACATGTTACTTGTTATACTTAGTCAATTTTAGAAAATATATCTTATTAGTAAGCATACATTAGTTTTTCTCATTCCTATTTGCTCGAATAATTGTTGTCACTAGAGATTCTTTTATTTTCCTTACCAAGCCTTTATATTACAACAAGAATGGATACTAAGCTTTTCAAACATAATGTAATATTTTAAATAAGCGTGAAGGCCTATATTTTGATACATATGTTTTAAAGGTTATTTAAAGACCTATATTTTAAGTAGGCTTTTAAATAGGCTTCAGACCTTTTGAATGCTCAAACTCAGACCTAAAAAAAACCTATATACAGATTTAGACCTAGACCTATTTAGATAAAACCTATCCTAACCTGACCTATTTTCACCCCTACTCCCTCTGTTATCTGTGGCACCGTCTTTCGTACCGAACGGTGGCTTCGCCGCCTGCAAAGCTGCACCGACCTCTGTCACCGGTCGGCTCACCTCCGTCTACAGTGAAGTCCAAAACAGCCGTATCGACTACGAACTTCCTCTTCCCTCCGTTCTCCAAATGCCTTTCAAGTTTGTTGATGGTCCCCGCAACTCTGCCGCTTGAAATCCAGGTCAGTCTATACCACTCCGGCTTCTTTTGGATGCATTTTCACTTCTGGTTGATCTATTTTTTCCATATGCATTGTTCCATAAACTGCCATTTTCGCTGGAGAGCTTGGTTTTTTTTTTTTTTTGACAGCCAAATGCTTGTCGAATATCACGTTTACTTCTTCTTTACCATTGACGGCTGTTGTATTGAAAAAAAGAAACTTAAGATTTGGATTTTATGTCGAGTTTTATTTCTTAGATGCTGTTATTTATGCAAATGAGATCGCGAAGCTATTTCCCGACTTGTTTGGGCAACCTTCGGCAATGTTGGTGTCGAGTGAGACAGAGACTCTGCCGTCGGATCAGAAGCTGAAGATTGGCGTGGTTTTGTCTAGAGGTCAAGCACCTGGAGGTCACAATGTCATTTCTGGAATTTTTGGTAAGCGCCTCTTTGAGTTAGATTAAATGAATATATTGTATCTATTCGTTACATGTTTGTGACACATAGCCAAGCTGATCATCTATTTTTCTCTTTGTTTAAGATTACCTGCAGCACCGCACAAAAGGAAGCATATTATATGGTTTCAGGGGAGGTCCTGCTGGCATCATGAAGTGCAAATACGTTGAATTGAATTCAGATTACATTTATCCTTATAGAAACCAGGTTCAATTTTATTATTATTTTTTTTTTTTTTTTTTGCAGTCAGACGATTTTGTAGCATAGGTGTGCTTCAATCTTGTCATAATTTAATTGGGAAGGGCAGGCTTTTGAATGTGCATTCTTCTTCTTGATTCCTTCCTAGTTAGTTAAATCTTTAAACTTCACACGTTTTCTCATTACGTAGTAAGGCTCCTGCTGGTATGGCCGAACTTCATTTCTTTCAATACTTAATTTGTTGTTTGGTCATTTTGTTTGTAGTTCTATGCATCTTTGTTTCTGCTGTTGTAAAGGTGATGCACTTGGCATAACTGCGAATGCAGGCTCATTCATTTTCATGTGTTAGAGTGTGCTCCTATTAGTACTCTCTCTGCAAGAACGATGATCACGAGGTTTGACATCTAACATTAATGATATTTGTTGGCAGGGTGGCTTTGACATGATTTGCAGTAGAAGCGACAAAATTGAAACTCCAGAGCAGGTGTGAGTGTAATATCCCAAAATGTATTCAAGAGCTAAATGTACAGAATAGATGGTGGGATTAACGACAAAATTACTTCTGGAAATTTTGTTATGACTTTAGTCAAGTTTCACATGCAAGATTGGCAATTAAATATTATATTGCAAGATGATATTTTACAAGATCATCTTCTTTATCAAAAGGCCATGATTCACGTATGACAAGAGGGAAAAGTAAGAGTAAATACATATTGGCTACTAAATATGACATAAGGAGACAATTTGACCAAGTTATAAAAGGATGATGACTTGGTCAACAATTGCAACAAAAGGCAATTAAATATGATAAATGGAAGAAATGCCAAGAGATATTTTATAAAGCTTTAACCTCTTTTAAGCCTCCATATTCGGTCAAATTTTAAAGAGAGGAAGGAAAGAGAAATTTACTTCATACACTTCTTCACTTTTGTCTTTGAAAAGTCAAAAATTGCAACTAGAAAATTTGTGTAACCAATGGCTATGCAAGTTCATGCAATTGGTCAATCTTTCTTCCTCCTTTTGAAGAACATGTTGGTCAATAATAATTCTCCATTTGTGCAGCCCATATCACGTCCAAAAGCAAGAAGAGAAGAGGCAAGAGAAACCTTAATCAAATGACCAAAGTCAACATGGCATAAGCTTGTGTAAAAAGAATTATTTTCCACCACAACTTTTCTTTCTCTTTGGGCCACATTTTCGGTCAGATATTAAGAGGATAAGAGAAGAGAAAAACTGATCATAATTCACTCTCTCACCTCTTCTCAAGGTCGGCCAAGTTCAGAAAGATAAGAGAAAGTGAAGAACAAAGTTGAGGTAAGATCTTCTACATGGATTTTCATGAAACGTGTTCCTCTCTTCCTTAGCTTCATTTCTATGGTTTTTGTTTTTGAAGAAGAGGAGTTTTCAGCCACCTTGCAAGAACAAAAGTTGAGGAATCAAGAAAAGAACACAAGAAGAAGCAAGAGGTGAGTAAGAGCATTATGTTGATGTATATGATGCTTTAATTGGCTAAGTTGTGGTGGGCTATTGTGACAGCCCTAATTTCGTTTTTTAGGGTATATTAGGGATCATGAAGCTTTCATCCTATATATGTGCTTATATGTTGGTTTGGAGCAAATGAGCTAAGCTTAGTGATTAGATAGTGAAGTGGTTGTTTGTTGTGAAATACCCTAAAATTCTGCCAAAACAAGACATGGGGAATGAGTTGGAATTTGTTCATTTTGATGTTACCATTGTGTTCTACACGAAAAATTATGTGGGAATATGTTTGGTTGTTGATTTTGAAGCCATTGGACACATTGGTTGAAAATTGGAAAAACTGTCAAGTGTAACTCTGTGCAGGGCAGTCAGTTTGTAGGGATATTTTGAATGGGCAATTGGTGTCTAAAAATTCTGAAACTTTCCAGTCTTAAAGTTCAAATTCCAAGCTTCAAAATGGATATATAATTTGTGTCATTTCGTTTTTTGAGCTGGGATTTCTAGTTGCCCAAAGTTTGATGTCGAAACTGGACCTAATTCTGGAGCAGTGTGGAATGTTGTGTAATTCTGGAATTGTGTGGCGATTTCTGGTAATGATTCATATTTTTCCTATGAATAGGACTTCAAGAGCTTTCAATAGGCTTTGGGATCACCTCATTTTGAGTTTTCTAGAATTAGTTATGATTTTTCAAAGATGTTGGAAAATTCTGGCAGATTGGTCACCTATGCGAAAATTGAAGATTTTATGGCATAATGTAATATTGTGGAACTTTGAGGCTAGAAATTAGCCTTTTAGGTTAATTGACCACTTTAGTTCCTTAGTTGACTTGATTAAATGACCATAGTGATAATCAACTTAAGTATTATGAGTTATTAAAGACTTGGAATAGGTAATAATTCGTCGTCCTTAATTTTGGTTTATAGGATTCGGTAATTTCCCTGCTCGTGATCCACCTGCGCCAAGGCACAATCGGAAAGAACAAGGTAGTGACTTTTTCTTTTGTACCATATGTGATGCATTGTATGTGTGTTATATCATTGATTTGTGATGAATTTATATGCTGCGACATTTGTGGATATGTGTAAGCACCGCCATGCCAACAGTCCCTGAGTCGCTAATAACGGTTCGGGTTAGGACGGTGTGCCTTCCCGGCGGTAAAAGGGAATGAGGATGGGGTGTGATATGTGTGATTATGTGAGAAGCCGAAAGGCTATTTGTGAAGGCCGACGGGCCAATTGTGAAAGCCGGATGGCTATATGAGCTATAAGGCTATGTATATGCACTGCCACGCCAACAGTCCCTGAGTCGCTAACAACGGTTCGGGTTAGGACGGTGTTCCTTCTCGGCGGTAAAAGGGGATGAGGGTGGAGTGTGATTCGTTTCTGCTGCTGTATGATGATTTGCTTACATGCTATGTGTTTAGGTGTGGTATGAATGATTTGTTACTACTGGGATTCTTTTGAATCTCACTCTTTCCTATGACTAACCTTTCAGATAGGGCAAGTGGCTCCAGGGAAAAGCGGATAACCAAGAGCGGATAGGACTTCTTAGAGATATTTGACTTGAAACTGTTGGTTATCTATTTTGAGAACAGGATTATTGTATATATTTGGGGTTGTAAATACTACTTTGGTTATGTAATCCCCATTTTTGGGAAAAATGATACACCCAACATATATATGTAACCCGGGGACTTACCGGGATTTTAGTTGTGCGCTCTGATATTTATAAATGCGATTAACCTGTGCAGGTAATTATATTCGAAACTGAATGTGAGACCAAATTACTAGTATTTTGAACTGTTTTGTAGATACCCTATCTAGAAGATAGGAAATTGAAAATGTTTTTTTGTACTTATTAGTCTCTAGTTCACTTTAATTTTATAATCCGGATGTAATTACGGTGAGGGGGTTACAGTGAGATCATGAGTTTGCTATATGTTACTTTACTTCAGCCTTTTTGTAATGTCTGAAGAGTTTTTTAATTGACATGTATAGTTTAAACAAGCTGAAGAAACAGCTCGGAAGCTAGACTTGGATGGGCTTGTGGTTATTGGTGGAGATGACTCCAACTCAAATGCATGCCTCCTTGCTGAGAACGTCAGGTTTGTTGTGACAGAGTTATATATTTGCCATGATCTTTTGCTATGAAGTGTTGTGGATACAGAAATATTTGCAACTTAAGGTGTTGATTTACATTTCAACCTCAAGGTCCTCTTGGATGTCGATGTATTGTTTTAACCGTTATGCACAAGACAAGCAAAATTCATCTATGAATTTATAAGTGTTTGTGAATCGATGCAGGAGCAAAAATATGAAAACGCGAGTGATTGAATGTCCTAAAACTATTGATGGTGAGTTGAAATGCAAAGAAGTCCCTACAAGTTTTGGATTTAATACTGCCTGCAAGGTCAATGAAGCTATGCATTCTGCCTTCACTGTGCATTTTAATTTATATAGTGAAACAACATAGCTATGATACTTATATATATATATATATATATTCTCGTCACACATTTTGGGGATTTATTCATATTCTATTTCCTGGAAATGCTTATTTTCCGTGCTTATATGTGATTGCTGCTAAATTATGAATAATACTCTCTTTAATTAATGTTGCATGGGCACAGAAACGGACTTTTTTCACATTGAAATCGTAATTTTTGCAGATGTATGCTGAAATGATTGGAAATGTCATGATTGATGCAAGATCAACTGGAAAATACTAGCATTGTAAGTATATCCATGTAGACAAGTAATTAGAACTCAACAATTAGAGATTGGTGACTTTACAGAGTTGCAATGATTAGTGAATCACCGTGAACTTTTATTGCTTGGTGCCTTGGCCATGCTTTTCATTTCCCATTAAAACATATAACCTTCCAAACATTTACACTCGAGTTCTATTCAAGCGTCCGCAGAGATGAGATCATAATTCAAATGCCATGTATTTCAAGGTTGTGATAATGTAATTACATCATTCAAGCTGACAACCATGTTCCAATTCTTAAAGGGACTTTAAGCATGAGATATGCCATTTCACTTTGTCACAAGTAACTCATTATGTCCATCATGCATTGAAACCTACCTTTAATGTGAATAGTTTGCATTATTTCAAAACAATTGCCCTCCTTCAACCATGAAGCATTCATAGAATAACTCCTAACTTGTATAAAAAAAACTGCTAAAGCCCTCTTCAACTGCAGTTCTTAGTTTCTCTATCTGTTCGTTATCCTATTGGTTTCTGGATATTTAGTAACATGTTTACACATTTGTCTGCAGTTGTGCGACTCATGGGGCATGCAGCTTCACCCATTACACTAGTATGTGCTTTACAAACTCATCCAAACATTACTGTTATTGGAGAAGAGGTTTGTCATATATCCAATCCTTTTGTAGTATTTGTGTATGCCATGGATTGATAAAATGAATTTAAGAAGCTTCTATCTTGATCTTGTGATTATAACCACTGGCACTGCACTGCAGAATTGCTGTGTTATAAATGTCAAATGTTTTTGGTTCCATTCGTGGAGTTGTAAAACTTTTTAGAGCAAATTCATGCTATGTTGCTTGCTTTAATTAACGTAGGAAACACAATTGAATAAAGACATAACGGCCATATTTCCATGCCTCTGGGTGTAAATAATCATTTCCTTCTATCTGCGGACAATGAAATAGCAGTACGGAAAGGTTGAGGAAATACCTGGAGAAAGCTTAAGTGACTAGTATTTTCAAACACTCGTCACTTTCTTACACTCAGCACCCTAGTGGCCCACGCTTCTCTAGCAAAAGACATGGTTTTTATGATTTCCTTCTAAGATTCAGCGTTTATGATTGTCCTCTTGTCTCTGTTAAATTGACCTGGAAATATCTTATTGCAGGTTGCTGCCAAGATGTTGACACTGAAAAATATTACAGATTACATCATAGATGTTATTTGTAAACGATCTCAAGTTAATTATAACTATGGTGTCATTTTAATCCCTGAAGGTCTAATTGACTTCATTCCTGAGGTATCTATCGCTTTGAATAAAACATCTATTCAATCTGATTCCCCTTTTATTTCCTTATCTGTCATCCTGTACAGTCAGTATAGACATGCATTGGCTGATAAGCATTTATGTATATAATTGTGCCTTATGCAGGTCCAGCAGCTTATTGCAGAGTTAAATGAAATCCTGGCTCATGATATTGTTGATGAGGGCGGACTATGGAAGAAGAAATTTACTGATCAGTCATTAAAGCTTTTTGAATTTTTACCCCAAGCAATTCAAGAACAATTGATGCTTGAAAGAGATCCACATGGAAATGTTCAGGTACTTTATGTTGCTATAATGCTATTCTTGTTGCAGTTATTTGACCCCAATATGCAATTTGACTTAGAACAATGCTTATGCTAATTTATTCTCGTATAGGTTGCCAAAATTGAAACAGAGAAAATGCCTATTCAAATGGTTGAAACAGAGTTGGAGAAGAGAAAAGAAGAAGGCAAATACAAGGGTGAATTCAAAGGGCAGTCACACTTTTTCGGGTACTTCATCTAATATGATACTGTGATTGGGCATTGTCCTTCTGAATTTGATCTATGAAGCCGTGATACAAGATAAATTTCCAGGAACTCACTCTGTAATTTCCTTTTGCGTAGTAATATTTGTTTGGTGTATCACTATCTATTGCTCATTTGTTACTTATACTTTATTATAATGTGCAGCTATGAAGGGAGATGTGGTTTGCCAACTAACTTTGATGCCATGTACTGCTATGCCCTGGGTTATGATGCTGGAGTCCTCCTTCACAGTGGGAAAACTGGATTAACATCATCGGTTTGTGCTTTATCCTTTTGCACTTGCATTTTTTTGCTTGCTCAACTTCCAAATTTCATCATAGTTCGATGTTGACTGATAATTATTGTTTTTGTGATTGGTTAGTTTAGTAATGTTGGTATCTCCTGGATCCTTTAATCTTCTCCAATATTTGATCAGGTTGGGAATTTGAGCGCTCCAGTAGAAGAATGGACTGTTGGTGAAACTGCATTGACCTTACTGATGGGCGTTGAAAGGAGACATGGTACATATAAATAAACCCTAATAGCTTTACTTTCCTTCCAATGGCATTTCCCTGATCCGCCCTGCATCAGACAACCTTTTCTTCCCATTTTGTTGCAAAACTTAGATTCGTGTTCCATTGTTATACTTAAATGTGTTGCAACCAGGAATTGACTGTAAAATGCATTCAAAATTAGTAAATTTTTATCTTTTATGTATTTGGTGTATTTATGTCAATGCTTTCTCTGCACTTTATTGACGTCTAATTTTCCATGCAGGTAAGTTCAAGCCCGTGAACAAGGAAGCAATGGTGTAACTAGAAGGTATGATATTCATCTGAACTTCAACATTCTAGGTTCAAACAAACTCTCCACTTGGTGATTGAGGATAGAACAATGAGTTAAATATGATGTCAGATTTATTATTCACCTGCTTGGAAGGTGAAAAATGAAATTTAAGATAGTACTCCCTCCAATCCTAATTATAAGACAAAGTTGACTTTTTTGGAAAAATTAAGGAAGCCAATTAAATCACTTTAGAGTATTTATATTTTTAGTATCTTTGGATTATATATTAGTTTATTAATCAAATTACTTAGTTTGAAGAAAAAAATATAAATATAATATTCTAAAATGATTTAATTGGCTTCCTTAATTTCTCCAAAAAAAATCAACTTTGTCTTATAATTAGGACCGGAGGGAGTAATATATAAGTACTTCCCTTAATCGGTCCATATAGTAACCAAAAATATAAAAAACGCATGATCTCCCAAACCTTAATAGTTGGATCTAAATTGCAAGTCCCTGAGGTTCTTCAACTTCAATTTGGATATGGGATCCGCAATTCAGATGCCATAATGATTTCGCATATTTTAAATCTTAAAATACTGAATGACTGTATTTCCCGGTGACATTTTGCAGGGGCACCCTTCAAAAAGTTTGCCTCATTGAGGGATGATTGGGCCTTGAATAACCGCTACATTAGTCCAGGTACATATTAACTGTTCTTTCATATATTACTGCCTCTTCTACCTTCATCTAATCCCTTTTCCCTACGCCATTAAAATTGAATGGATTAAGAATAATTTAGGTTAAGTCTTCATTAATCTTTGAACTGGAGGTTCTCTACAAACTAGACGTATGCTCATTGTTTGTAATGATCGTCACTGCAGGCCCAGGTGCAGATGCTGCTAATCACACCCTGCCCTTGGAGCTTGGTGCTGGATGCTAGGGCTTCTTATATCAACAAACCTTTGATTTGAAATTTGCACTAAAGCGAAAAGTATTCGCTTTCGGATACTTTGCTCTGAGTCCTAGTACGAGAACAATGCTTGATGGCTCTATCAATTGGAATAACCTTCATGATCTTCGTATATACCTTAAAGATGAGGCCTGGAAGCATCATGTAAAGTGGGAATTCAATCAACCCAAATATGGTGACTGGAAAGAACGCTGCACTATACGCCAAATTCGCAGTCCAATGCTTCCATTGAAGCTTAATAGTGAGCAAAATGATAGCACTAAAAGCAAGCATTGTGGTGGTCAGCGAGCAAAACAGAAAAGGAAACCCTATATTCAGTTTATGTGGCAGGGACTTGTGGAAATCCCACAGCTCAAATGGTGACTTCAGGAGTGCCACGATGTTCATGACGGTGAAGAATATGAAAACCGGTGATCTGAGGTACACCGGGGTGCCGCCCTCGCTCCGGCTGGGTTGGTGTAGGCTGCCGCAATGACAATGGTGGACACAAGCCCCGACACGGTAGAGCAAGACTCGGCGGTTCGCGTGATCCATGATTGTGTGTCTGCAAGCAAGTTATCGTGCTCAATGTCCCGAACGTCTGCGGCAGAAAGTCTCATATGGTCACAAAGTCACAATGCATGTGTAGGTGACTGGGGATAACAACTTCCACTAGCCGCACATCGATCACACCCAACAAAATATTATTGTAGATCTTTAATAATTAACTATGGATGAAACGTTGGCAAAAAAAAAAAGGATGAAAGAAAATATTAGAATATATTAAGTTCGATTAGCCAGTTAGAAGATGAATATCAGTATGTCCTACCAAATTTGTTTGAGCTATTTATTAACACCTAATTTACTAAAATTTAATATGCTAAACAGGAGGGGAAAATGAAAATTATGGACAAAAAAGGAAAGAAATAAGATTGAAGAAAGCAAATGAAAATAGAAGATTGTGTGACTCGAGACCTATTAGAGTATACTACCTCCGCAACTAAATCTAAGACCTTTTTATTCAATTTGTGGATATTAGAAAATTAAATAAATTATTTAATTATAACATATATGACAGAAATATTTTTATATATCGTTAGTTAAATATCAATTTATAAGTTATATAAATTAATTTTAAGAGAAATGATAAATATAAGAAATAAAATAAAAAATGTATTAGATTTAGAACCAAAATTTACATTCAAATTAACTCTAGCTATTTTAATAGAAAAATAATCCTAACATGTGCCTATTCCACTAGAATCTAATAGCGTGCGTGTGTGTGTGTGTGTGATGAGTGAAGATGATATGAGTAAGAGCTAGTTATATATATATATATATATATATATTGGTTGGTTGCTTACTTTATACCACTTTGACTCTACTTGAAGCTGGAAAGCTGCACCAGCAAGGTGAGCTGCTCTGTAATAATCCATTCTCGCAACTTGATGCAACACGCTACGATTCTCCCTAGAAATTCGAGTAACCAAAGTGCCAAAAGCTGGATTTTTCTTGAGAAGCTTGAAGATTTCAAGCTGACGATGCTTGACGGCCATGTGCAATATGTTTTGC
Organism: Inga oerstediana; assembly: GCA_963210345.1. Taxonomy (NCBI): domain Eukaryota; kingdom Viridiplantae; phylum Streptophyta; class Magnoliopsida; order Fabales; family Fabaceae; genus Inga; species Inga oerstediana. The sequence goes on along the minus strand of OY723400.1, from coordinate 7,794,827 downwards.
TCATCTTCACTTACGTGATTCACAGACTCTGGATGCTCTTCAAGGAACAGTTTAACGATTTCTATAACACCGGTTCTCGCAGCTACCAGCAATGGAGTGTGATTATCGTAATGGCGTCTCTTTTCTTGTTTGTTAGGATCATCGTCGTCATCGTCAAGAAGATCCTCTTTTTCTTGTCTCTTTTCTTCCTTGCGTTCCGCTTGTTTTTTCCTTTTTGCGACGTTGTAATTTGTAAACGACAGATGGCAAAACGACGAGTGTTTTCTTAATATGATTGTGAGAGATTTGCCACGAGTAATCATTCTGAACCAGAAACTTGGCCACACTCTCTGCTAACTGATGATGCTTCTTTCTTTTCCGGAGAGAATCGATCCCCATGAACACTGCTTAATTAATATCGTTCATGTTGGTCAGACAAATCAATATATATATATATATATATATATGCATGCATGCACAATTGTTTCATATATTAGCGTTTGTTGATTTATATATAAAAAATGTTATTACCTTTAGCTAGATATTTCCAAACAGCGTAGTTGATCCATGAAAGACCTCCATATCAGTTAAATATTCTCATACAACAAAAAAGTTAAGGTATCCAAAGTTAATTAAGGAAGCAGAATAAATTACTTAAATTATAGCATATTTTGTGTATAATTAGCTTATATATCAATTTATAAGTCAGATAAATTAGTTTGGAGAAAAACGATAAATATAAATACTTTAAAATAATTTTTTTAGTTTTATTAATATCTAAAAAACGAGTTAGTCAGGTCTTATATTAAGGACTGAAAATAGTATTATTTATATAAATACCTGAAGTTGGTGGCTTGGCACAGTCTTGTTGTACAGTTTCTTTTTTTTTTTTTTTTTGAGTACAAAGGCAAGCAAAGCTTGAGAATAGAGGAAGTGCTAAGAATCTGGCATCACAAAGTAGTCATGTGGTATGGCGCCACATTCCATCTCGAAAAGGTCATTACATTCCACAGGAGGTGTGTCCATAGCCAAAAACTCCTGATTACTCAGCTGAGCATTCCTCGCTAGATAGTCAGCGCATCGGATGTTCTCTCTATGAGTATGAGCAATTACCAAGTCCCAATCTCTGTAAATTAGGGACCTAGTAGCTGTGATAACGTCGAACAATGGGTGGTCTGTTCCGCCGTCTATGAATAGTAATTGAATAGCCTGTAAGGAATCTGAGAATAGCCTGATCCTTGTGAATCCCAATCTTGTTGTACAGTTTCTAAGTCTGAGGGAGGCCTAAACAACTCGGAGCAATCGTAACCTTCAATCTCGTATCTTTCATCCGGAAGACCTATATATCGAAACGAAGATCCACATTCATTTGAATTTACAGAGGTCTATATACAAGTATATATATATAGAGAGAGAAGGTACAATTATAGATGAGATTGGCGAATGATCCCATAGGGTAGTGGCTGCGAAAAGCAGAAGGCATTCGGGCGAGAAGCTGAAGACAAGTGAGCCCGCTTTTGTTTCTCTCCAACAGCATACTCCTCACATCCATTCTCTTCATTATCCAAAGAGTTCTATCTGCACACCCACACATTCAAACAAATATTCCATTAAGACTTAAACTTAACTACCTAGTTTTATATATTTAATATACTTTTATACTGCTAACTCTTATCCTTAATATAAATCCCGTTTATAATGTAAATTGCAATATGAACAAGGTTTTATATTAAAAGACCGGAGGTAATATTAGATTAGAACAATGATGACCATCATGGTGCTCATCCATATGGTGAAATCTGCACCATTTATGTACAGTTTCAATAGTTTAGATGTAAAATTTTTAACTAATAATTTTAAATAAAAAATCATTTTTTTAAAAAAAAAATTGATGATTATAATATTATTTTTATTTTATATTCTATACATATTAAAAAATAAAACTGAAAAAAAATTAATCTAAACCTTCTAGATTAGATTTAGATGGTGCGTAATGACGATGAACTTTTAATGCTCCTCAGTCTACTTAGCACCAAAACTAGTTCAACTCCTTCTTCTTCACTCTTGGAATATTTGGATAGCTATCACATTTTTGCTAGGAGTTAGCTTTTTTTTCCCCCTTCAGGAATTAGCATATTAATAGGATCTTACTGTAGGACAACTAATAAGGCACTCTAATAAGTGCGCTAAGGAACCTCTTAATTAAAAAGCTTATATTAATACTTTAATACTTTAATCCCCATTTAATTACATGTCTTGAAAAAGCATGATTCTGTTCGTGTTTGCCACTTTAATATGAGAATCGCCATGGTCATGAATGGGCATTTTGAAGATCAAGTAGAACGAACTTGATTCCAAAATTTTGTAGCCAACTAAATGAGACATAAAACTAAATTATTAGATTGGCTTTATATATATGCAACTCCAAATATGTTCTATCATTTGGGACATTCATCATTCTGTTTGAAGACACTAGAAATCATCAGCTCAATTAGTGAAGAATCAATCACTTGCCTCAGCACATTTTTGAAAAAAAAGTGAAGCAACCAGTCAACATTTATTTTGGCGGCAAAAAAAAAAAAAAAAAGGTCTCTCATGATAGCATTATGATTTTGCAAAACGGAATAAATTAAAGTCTCAACACTGTCAACTACTTTAGTCTAGAGGCACAATACTTTTACTTTAATCATAAAAGTAAATTTTATAGAAATATGCAAATTGAATATATATATATATATATATATAGCAAACAATATTGAAACTTCAAATGAAAAAAAAAAAAAAAAACTGATCCACAATGTGTCTCCCTTATATAGAAAGAGAGAAAATGATGTTTTATAGTTCAAAATCTGTAAAGTGATGTCAGATGACTCAAATTAAAATAATGATGAATTACTACAAAGATGAATTCTCATATCACTCTGAGGCTGAGCTGCTGCATATTTGGCCATATGGATCACCATCTTCAAGTTCCCAAACTTAGCTGCCCTAAACAATGGCGTTTCACCTTTTGAGTTCTTCCTCTCCACCAATACCCTTCCCTTTTCCTCTCCTCCACCTCTGGTGGCGGCGCCGCCATCTTCTTTACGAACTCAAACACGACATCTGCCATCTCCACCACCCTAAAAGCCAGGGCGATTTCGTGAAGGAGAGTGGTACCTTCACAGGTCCTCTTCGTTAAAGCAAGCCAGAGTTCTTCTTCTGAAAGCATCTCCAACAAATCCCGAAGGAGCTTCGGGCTATCAGAGCGAGTTGCGACGTTAATGGCGGTGTTCTTTGTTAGAAGTCAAAGACGATATCTTCGTTCATCCTATCTTCCATGTCAACGACAATATCTCTTCTCCGTCAGGAATGTCGTCCACCGCCAAAGAAGAATGTGATGAAAACGTATAGGACTAGAAAATGTTTCAACGGTTTCATATTGAATCACTTGTATATAAATATGCACTTGTATATTACATAAATGAGAACTTGATTTTACTTGAATACATGGTATCAGAGCTTTCCCATTCTTAGTTCTCCTCTGTCCTCATTTCTACTCTGGTGAGACTCCACACTTTCCAGCAACACACCTTTCTTCAAGCTTTGTCCACTTCTTAGATCTCAGTCGCCGGTACCATCCCTGACCTCATGCGCCCCATCATTGTCACCACCGTCCCAAGATCGGCCAACCATCGAAGTCTCGCCAGAAACAGACCTCGCATGATCTCACACGAGCCGACAGTCCCTCCGCTGTCCTGATACACGTGCCGCGCGTGTGGTCATCTTTGATAGCCTTTCGCGACGGTGTTCAAGCAAGGTGATCGACTTGACCCCCTCTAGCTCTCCCTGGAATCTGGTGGTCATCTGACCACGTTGGTATATTAGGCTTAGCTCTTCGTGTTTGTTTCGAAATTCTCTCATGGAAAATTGTCTGTCCTTTTTTTGCTAATCCAAAGATACATACCTTTGTTTATGAGCTCCTGTCTTATTTTTGCTGAGATACTTGCCTTACTAGTTGGATGACTCTTGTCATTTTGTGACGTCTGGCTTTAAGTTCTAGTTGTGAAACTTGTATTTCATCATTTTGTGGAAAAATTCCTATTGGGCATTATTTATTTGCGATCCTCTGTGACATCTGTGAATTCAATTTGAGTTGTTTGTTATCATAGTTAAGATATTTTACATGGCTGACTCTAATAACTCTGATATGTTGCCCATATCTGCTAAGATTACTACTTCACAATTGAATTGGACCAATTATAGTGATTGAAACAAAACTATTAGAGTATATATTTTGGGGATTGAGATGGAAGCCCATTTAACTGTGGATCCTCTTTCTGGTGATGAAACAAAACTTTTGACTTGACAAAGAGCAGATGCTCGACTTCTATTTCAAATTCGTAATTCTATTGAACCACGGATTCTATCTTCTGTTAGCCATTGTAACATTGTCAAAGAAATCATGAATTATCTTGAATTTATGTTTTTTGGAAAAGGAAATATTACTCAGGTTCATGAAATCTGTAAAGGTTTTTATCGTTCTCAATAGCAAGGTCATCCATTGAAAGATTTCTTCTTGGACTTCAAGAGGATGTATGAGGAAATGAAAGTACTTATGTCTCCGCAAGCAGATTTGTCGACTCGTATCAAGAATTTGGAACTTCAAGCTATCATAAGTTTTCTTGAAGCTCTCGATCCGTCTATGAGACTATTCGTTCTCAAATTCTATCTAGTCAAGAGCTTCCTTCTCTTGAAGATGTTTTCTCTCGGGTTCTTCGTGCTGATAGTTTGATTCACACTTTTGTTGATCCAACTACAAGCGCTCTAGCTGGGCGTGGCCCTTTTGAGAATAGGAATTATGGGTACAAACAAAATAACAATTCTCCTACAATGACTTCAGGCAGTATTATCTACAATTATTGTAAGGAACCTGGACACATTAAGAAATATTGTCAAAAATTGCAAAATAAACAGCAGTGTGATCAACAGCGTGGCCTTGCTCATATTACCCAGACACCTGGTACCTCTGATTCTGGATCTGGATCTTCTTATGCAGGGGCCCTAGCCACAGGTACTCTGTCCTCTGGTCTTACTACTGCTTCAACTACGTGGGTCATTGATTCTGGTGCCACCGATCACATGACAGGTAATCATCACTTATTCTATTCATATGCTCCTTATGCCAACCCGTCATCCATATTTGTCGCCAATGGTTCTCCCGTCCGTGTTACTAGCTCAGGCACTGTTAAACCAACTGCATCCCTCTCATTATCTTCCGTTCTTAATGTTCCTGATCTCACCTTTAACCTTTTATCTCCAAGTAAACTCATTCGTCATTTAAAATGTTTTATCTCACTCTTCCCTGACTATTGTTTAATTTAGGATCTAACGAAGAAGAAGATTATTGGTAGAGGCTATAAATCTGGTGGGCATTACATACTTGATGATAAGGTGTCACGTTTTGTTGCTTGTTCTGGTGGGTCCTCTCTCTTTGAAGTTCATTATCGTCTCGGTCATATGTCGTTGTCCTCTCTCCAAAAATTGTATCCTCAGTTTTCTTCTGTGTCTACTTTAGATTGTGAGTCATGCAGGTTTGCCAAACACCATCGTGTTCATTTGGCACCTCGCATCAATAAACGGGCTACGTCCCCCTTTGAGTTAGTACATTCTGATGTTTGGGGTCCTTGTTCAGTTCTGTCTCAGACCGGTTATCATTATTTTGTCACTTTTGTTGATGATTTTTCCCGAACCACCTGGCTTTACTTAATGAAATAGCGTTCTGAATTGTTTACCCATTTTCGTAATTTTTGTGCTGAAATTCAAACCCAGTTTAACTTTCCTGTGAAAATCTTACGAAGTAATAATGCAAAAGAATATTTTTCTGCACCATTCACCGATTACATGCAAAGTCATGGTATTCCTCACCAATCCTCTTGTGTTGATATCCCTGCTCAAAATGGTGTTGCTGAAAGAAAGAACCGTCATCTCTTAGAAACTGCCCGAGCTCTCATGTTTCATTCCTTTGTCCCTAAAAGTTTTTGGGCTGATGCTGTATCTATTGCCTGTTTTCTCATCAATCACATGCCTTCGGCTGTTCTTGGTGGGGATATTCCATATTCCGCTCTATTTCCTACTACTAAGTTGTTTCCAGTTGATTCTAAAGTCTTTGGTTGTGTCTGTTTTGTTCGGGATGTCTGTCCTAATGTTAGCAAACTTGATCCCAAGTCCCTAAGATGTGTTTTTCTTGGCTATTCTCGAGTTCAGAAAGGTTATCGATGTTATTCTCCTTATCTCTGTCGTTACCTTGTGTCCACTGATGTCATGTTTCATGAGTCCTCTTCTTTCTTCAAGACTTTGCCCATCTCTGAGTCTTCCTCTGTCTTGGATAATTCGGATGATCTCTTAGTTTATCATGTCTCTCTCTCACCAGTACAGGCTACTGTTCCGGATCCTGATATCATCAATGATGCTGATGTTGACAATGATTCACTTTCGCCATCTCCTGTTTTACCGATTGATTCTATTGATGACTCCCTAGTTCCTGCTTCTGTTTCTGCCAATCCTCCTCTTGCTGTTATTGAACCACTTATTCCTGCTTCTCTTGGTGATACTTCTGATAACCTGCCCATTGCACTTCGTAAAGGTACCCATCCTCATTGTCCTCCCAAACGATATGCTGACTGTACCTATCATATCTCATCTTGTGTCCTATCGGTCTTTGTCTCCTTGTTCGCCGTTTAGCTTCCGCAAGCGCATGGGTCGCAAGTAATAAAGTGATAAGTCAAGATCGTTCCCACGAGGACTATGACAAAAGCGAGTTAACTAATTTAACCATGTTCTTAATTAGGTTGAATGGAATCATTTGAAATTGATCAAGTTAAATAAAGAAGTTTGATGAAAATAACAAAGAAAAAAGTGGAAAATTTAGAAATTGGGTTTAACTTCAAGAGATATAAACTTAGGATTACTTCTTCCCCATTGTATTTCATGAAACTATGCAAATATTCACTTATACTAGTTAAATGAGTCTATATGTTAGTCGAAGATCCTAAAATCATCAACCAAGCTCTCTCAAGTCAAGATTGATTTTTAACCTTTATTAAAAATATTCAATCTCTTGTTTACAATTAATGAAAATCATCTTTCCAAAGCAAGCCTTCACTTGACTATGCTAGGTTGTTAGATATATCTCTATTCTAACAACAAACCATTCATTTAATCCCTAAACTTCAAGTCTAGCATGATTTTTCTTAAGTTCTACAATCAAAATAGCCCTCTCAAGCATCTTCTAATTGAACAACTCTAATCATGTGGTGATCAAGCACAAGATAGCATTAAGCTCAAAGAAAAATCAACATATAATACTCATTAACCAACAAAAGCAAGATAATCTAGTAGTTTCAATCCATACAATGGGTAAAAGTAATCCTAATTTAGAGTTCTAGCTACTCATATTCAAATATAAAGAAATGCTACACATAGTTGCTGAATACATAATAAGCTAAGTGGAAAAAGAGGAGAAAAGAAGAAAAACCAAGGTAGAAATCCCAAAATCTCTTTTGAGAAGAGCACCCAAGCCTCCAAAATGTTCCAAATCTCTCTCCCAAGCTCTTCCCTTGCGTGCTCCAACTTCCCAAAGTGTAGAATGTCTGATTTCGGCGCCCTTCCCTAAGTTAAATAGGGTTTTTTCGCTTCTGACATCAAAACGCACAGCTGCACTTTTTCAGGACTTGCTACGGCAAGTCTGTCAACTTGTCGTAGCCAGTTACACAGAGAGCCAATTTTTCTTCTGATTCTTCACTTGCTACAGCAAGTTTGTCAGCTTGCTGTGGCCAGTTACACAGAGAGCATACGAAGATCACTTGCCATAGCAACTTCGTCAACTTGCTGTAGCCAGTTACACAGAGAGCATACGAAGATCACTTGCCACAGCAACTTCATCAACTTGCTGAGGCAAGTTGCATAAGCTTCTTCTATCTTTGCACTGCTTCACCTCCTTCGCTCTTTCCTTATTTCTTGGTTTTTGTAAGGCTTTAAAACTTGTCTTCATCCTCCTACCAAAGAGAGATGATTTATAAATTCTCAATTAATTCACAAATATACCAAGAATTTCTTTGATTTTTTTGATTTGTACTTTGATATGCACATTTTCTTCATTTTCTTCTATACACTTCTTTCAATGTACATTTTGAACCCAAAAGTATGGAAAAAGAGAAGAAAATGTGTTGGAATGTTATGAATTTCTAAGAGTCAACACTCTTGTTTCATCTTCTCTTGTGGCCACCCTTGAATCCATCTCTACACCTACTATCCTTCACCAAGCCCTAGCTCACCCTGGTTGGCGTGCCACAGTGGAAGAAGAACTCTTGGCATTAGAAACAGCTAGTACCTGGACTCTTGTTGATCTCCCTCCTGGCAAGAAAGCCATTTGATGTAAATGGGTCTTTGTTGTTAAGACTAAGGCTGATGGTTCCTTGGAACGCCTAAAAGCTCGCCTTGTTGCCAAAGGATATGACCAAACATATGGTCTTAATTATTCCGAGACTTTCTCTCCTGTGGTGAAACTCACTTCAGTTCATCTTCTTGTTTCTTTGGCGGCCACATATCATTAGGAATTACATCAATTAGATGTTAAGAATGCTTTTTTGAATGACGAACTCCTTGAAGAAGTTTATATTGAGCAACCACCTGGATTCATTGCTCAGGGGGAGAAAAGGAAAGTGTGTTACCTTTGGAAGTTACTCTATGGTCTAAAGCAAAGTCCTTGAGCTTGGTTTAATAAATTTTGTAATGTGGTTAAGAAGTTTGGGTTACGTCAGAGTAAATGTGATCACTCTGTGTTCTACCAACAATCTGATGCAGGCATGATTCTTCTAGTAGTATATGTTGATGATATTGTGATTACAGGAAGTAACTGTTCTGGAATCTCAGAACTTAAAAACTTCCTGAACTCTCACTTTCAAACAAAAGATTTGGGATCATTAAAGTACTTCCTTGGTATTGAGGTTTTGAGAAGCAAGAAAGGTATTCTTTTGACTCAGAGAAAGTATGTTCTCGATCTCTTAAAGGAGACTGGAAAACTTGGAGCTACACCAAGCAGCATCCCCATGATTCCAAATCCCTTTCTGGATCTTGATGCTAGTATGTTTGATGCGCTTCTTGATGATTTGAAGAAGAGGATTGATCCAGAGAAATTAAAGTCGTTTCCATTTCCTGAGAGATATAGAAGACACATTGGGAAGCTGAATTATCTAACAGTAACTCGTCCTGATATAACCTTCTCAGTCAGTAGGCTCAGCCAATTCATGGCATCACCAACAGTGGCACAATGGGAAGCTTTAGAACATATCTTCCATTATTTGAAAGGCTCTCCAGGTCTTGGTATTCTTTATATAGATTATGGGCACACTAAAGTTGAGTGCTTTAGTGATGCAGATCATGCAGGATCAAAGGCCACAAGATGATCCATTACGGGTTACTGTGTGTTTGTTAGTGAAAATTTGATATCTTGGAGAAGTAAGAAGCAAGGGGTTGTATCAAAGTCAAGTGCAGAAGCGGAATACAGAGCCATGTCACAGTTAGTCCAAGAAATTGTGTGGGTACTTCAGCTATTGAAGAAAATTGGCATCGTCACAACATTACCTACAAAACTATGGTGTGACAATAAAGCAGCACTTCATATAGCATCAAACTCTGTGTTCTTCATATAGCATCAAACTCTGTGTTCCATGAACGTACCAAACATATTGAAATTGATTTCCATTTTATTCATGACAAGATCAAAGAAAATATTGTATCTACAGGGCACATACGGTCCGACGATCAACTGGCAGATCTTCTGACAAAAGCCTTAAATGGGACACGGGTTGAATATCTTTGTAACAAGTTGGGCATGATAAATATATATGCTCCAACTTGAGGGGGAGTGTTAAAAGTCAAAGACGATATCTTCGTTCATCCTATCTTCCATGTCAACGACAATATCTCTTCTCCGTCAGGAATGTCGTCCACCGCCAAAGAAGAATGTAATGAAAACGTATAGGACTAGAAAATGTTTCAACGGTTTCATATTGAATCACTTGTATATAAATATGCACTTGTATATTACATAAATGAGAACTTGATTTTACTTGAATACATTCTTGAACAAGTCAAAATCCTCAAGAAGATCATTCTTGTCTTCTTCAAAGATTTCCTTAAAGGCTCTCCAATCTTCACGCCTGAAAGCTCTCTGAGCTCTTTTTATTCTCTCGCTGAACAGATACGTCTCTCCCTCTATCTTAATTTCATCATTACTCTTCTTTCCCATATTTTCCTCTCACCAAAACACTACTACTTGTGCTCAATGAGTGTGTAAACTTCTTTATATCTATATATATGTGTGTGTGAGGGAGCTAGCTAGTGTATCACAAGCTTTCTTATTAGGCAAGATCTGTCTTTTTATGTAAAATAAAAATGAATTAATTAGAGTGTTTATATTTTTAGTATCCTTAGATTATATATTAGTTTATTAATCAAATTAATTAGTTTGGAGAAAAAAATATAAATATAAATACTCTAAAGTAATTTAATTAGCTTCCTTAATTTCTCCAAAAAAGTCAAGTTTGTCTTATAATTAGGACCGGAGGGAGTATTGTAGATCTTTAATAATTAACTATGGATGAAAGATGTTGGCAAAAAAAGAAAGAAAGAAAAAAGCTATGGATGAACAAAAAATATTACTACCTCTGGTCCTAATTATAAAATAAAGTTGACTTTTTTTGGAGAAATTAAGAAAGCTAAATAAGTTACTTAATTATATCATATGTTATGCATCCTTATACTATATATTAGTTTATTAGTAAAACTAATTAGTTTGAAGAAAAAACTAAAAATATAAATACTCTAAAGTAATTTAATTAGCTTCCTTAATTTCTTTAAAAAAGTCAACTTTGTCTTATAATTAGGACCGAAGGGAGTAGAATATATTAAGTTCCGTTTTAGCCAGTTAGATGATGAATATCAAAGGAATTTATGGCCATATAGTATGTCCTACCAAATTTGTTTAAGCTATTTATTAACACCTAATTTACTAAAATTTAATATGCTAAATAGGAGGGGAAAATGAAAATTATGGACAAAAAAGGAAAGAAATAAAGAATGAAGAAAGCAAATGAAAATTGAAGATTGTGTAACTTGAGACCTTTGAGACACAAAAGAAGGGGGGAAAAGGTCGTAGGATATTAAAGTATACTACCTTCACTACTAAATCTAAGACCTTTTTATTTAATTCGTTGAGATTAAAAAAGCTAAATAAATTATTTGATTATAATATATGTAACATGATCTCTTTGAAATACTTCTATATATCATTAGATTAAGCATCAATTTATAAGTCAGATAAATTATTTTTAAGAAAAATGATAAACATAAGAGATAAAATAAAAAATGTACTATATTTAGAACCAAAATTTATATATAAACTAAGTATTATATTTAGGACCGGAGGTAGTAATTCCTGTGTCAATTAGTTGGAGATGAATTAACAAGTTTTGTCAAATTAAGTTAAGCTATTTTAATAGAAAGATAATATGTGCCGATTTCACTAGAATCTAATAGCATGCATGCATATATATATATTTGATGAGTGAAGATGATATTAGTAAGAGCTAGTTATATATATATATATATGGTTGGTTGCTTACTTTATACCACTTTAACTCTGCTTGAAGCTGGAAAGCTGCACCAGCAAGGTGAGATGCTCTGTAATAATCCATTCTCGCAACTTGATGCAACACGGTACGATTCTCCCTAGAAATTCGAGTAACCAAAATGCCAAACGCTGGATTTTTCTTGAGAAGCTTGAAGATTTCAATCTGACGATGCTTGACGGCCATGTGCAATATGTTTTGCTCATCTTCACTTACGTGATTCACAGACTCTGGATGCTCTTCAAGGAACAGTATAACGATTTCGATAACACCATTGCTCGCAGCTACCAGCAATGGAGTGTGATTATCGTAATGGTGTCTCTTTTCTTGTTTGTTAGGATCATCGTCGTCATCGTCAAGAAGATCCTCTTTTTCTTGTCTCTTTTCTTCCTTGCGTTCCACTTGTTTTTTCCTTTTTGCGACGCTGTAAACGACAGATGGCAAAACGACGAGTGTTTTCTTAGTATGATTGTGAGAGATTTGCCACGAGTAATCATTCTGAACCAGAAACTTGGCCACATTCTCTGTTAACTGATGATGGTTCTTTCTTTTCCAGAGAGAATCGATCCCCACGAACACTGCTTAATATTGTTCATGTTGATCAGACATATCAATATATATATGCATGCATGCACAATTGTTTCACATATTAGTGTGCTGATTTATATATAAAAAATGTTATTACCTTTAGCTAGATATTTCCAAAGAGCGTAGTTGATCCTTGAAAGACCTGCATATCAGTTAAATATTCTCATACAACAAAAAAGCTAAGGTACCCGAAGTTAATTAAGGAAGCGGAATAAATTACTTAAATCATAGTATATTTTGTGTATCATTAACTTATATATCATTTTATAAATCAGGTAAATTAGTTTGGAAAAAAATGATAAATATAAATACTTTAAAATAATTTATTTAGATTCATTAATCTCCAAAAAAAAAAAAAAAAAGAGTTAGCCGGGTAAGTAGTATTATCCATGTAAATACCTGAAGTTGGTGGCTTGGCACAGTCTTGTTGTCTAGTTTCGAAGTCCGAGGAAGGCCTAAACAACTCAAAGCAATCGTAACCTTCAGGGCTTGTTTGGTCTAAGGGGAGGGGAGAGAAAGTGGACGGAGGGAAAAAAAATTTTAGTTGAATTTAAAAAAATTAAAAAAGTGGGGTTAAAAATTTTTAATTATTTTACTCTTTTATCTTATATATTCTCTTTATTAAAATTTTATTACCCCACTTCTTCAATCTTTTAAAATTCAACTCATAAAAATTTTCCCTCCCCTCCCTTCCCCTCCAAATCCCTCATACCAAACAGGCCCACAATCTCGTATCTTTCATCCGGAAGACCTATATATATATATATCCAAATGGAGATCCACATTCATTTGAATTTACAGAGATCTATATATATATATATATAGAGAGAGAGAGAAGGTACAATTATATATGAGATTGGCGAATGATCCCATAGGGTTAGTGGCTGCGAAAAGCCGAAGGCATTCGGGCGAGAAGCTGAAGACATGTGAGCCCACTTCTGTTTCTCTCCAACAGCATACTCCTCACATCCATTCGCTTCAGTATCCAAAGAGTTACATCTGCACACCCACACATTTAAGCAAATATTTCATTAAGACTTGACTACTAGTTTTATATATTTAATATACTTTTATATTGCTACCTCTTATCCTTAATAGAAATCCCATTTATAATGCAAATTGTAATATGAATAAGGTCTTATATTAAAGACATGTACTGGAGATAATATAAGACTAGAACAATGATAAGCTTGATGGCTCTCATTGCCACGGTGAAATATGCACCATTTATGTACAGTTTCAATAGTTTAGATTTAAAATTTTTAACTAATAATTTTAAATAAAAATCAATTTTTTTAAAAAATTGATGGTTATATTATTATTTTTATTTTAGATTCTACACATATTAAAAAATAAAACTGAAAAAAAAAACATCAATTTAAACCTTCTAAATTAAATTTACATGGTGCATAGTGACAAATGAACTCTTAGTGCTCCTCAACCTACTTAACACCGAAACTAGTTCAACTCCATCTTCGCTCTTGGAATATTTGGATAACTATCACTTTTTTGCATAGGAATTAGCCTTTTTCCCCCCTTCAGGAATTAGCATATTAATAGGATCTTACTGTCGGACAAGAAATAAGGAACTCTTATAAGTGCGCTAAGGAACCTCTTAATTAAAAAGCCTATAATAATACTTTAATCCCCATTTAATTACATGTCTTGAAAAAGCATGATTCTGTTTGTGTTTGCCACTTTAACATGAGAATCGCCATCGTCATGAATGCGCATTTTGAAGATCAAGTAGAACGAACTTGATTCCAAAATTTGTATGCCAACTAAATGAGACTTAAAACTAAATTATTAGATTAGCTTTATATATATATATATATATATATGCACATCCCAAATATGTCCTATCATTTGGGGCATTCATCATTCTGTTTTAAGACACTAGGAATCATCAGCTTAATTAGTGAAGAATCAATCACTTACCCCTACACAATTTTGAAAAAACTAAAAAGAAAAAAAGTGAAGCAACCAAGAGAGTCAACATTATTTTGGCGGCAAAAAAAAAAGGTCTGTCATGATAGCATTATGATTATGCAAAACGGAATAAATTAAAGTCTCAACTACTTTAGTCTAGAGCACAATGCTTTTACTTTAATCATAAAAGTAAATTTTATAGAAATGTACAAATTGAAAATATATATAGCAAACAATATTGAAACTTCAAATAAAAAAAAAATATCTGATCCACAATGTGTCTCTCTTCATATAGAAAGAGAGAAAATGATGTTTTATAGTTTAAAATCTGAAAAGTGATGTCAGATTATTCATATTAAAATGATGATTCAACCAACACTTCACAACACAATAAACAAATCCAGATAGATCAGTATCTAGGAGAAACCAAAATTAAAAACAAATGCAAGAGAGAGAGAGATGTATTAGTTACCAAACGATTGGGCATTCATGCTAGCATGAAGAATGTTCTGTGTATTACTACGGAGATGAATTTTCATATCACTCTGAGGCTGAGCTGCTGCATATTTGGCCATATGGATCACCATCTTCAAGTTCCCAAACTTAGCTGCCCTAAACAATGGTGTCTCACCTTTTGAGTTTTTTCTCTCCACCAATAGCCTTCCTTTTTCCTCCTCCTCCTCCTCCACCTCCGGTGGCGGCGCTGCTATCTTCTTTTCGAACTCAAATACGACATCTGCCATCTCCACCACCCTGCTAACCAGGGCGATTTCGTGAAGGACAGTGTTACCTTCACAGGTCCTCTTCGTCAAAGCAAGCCAAAGTTCTTGTTCTGAAAGCATCTCCAGCAAATCCCGAAGGAGCTTCGGGCTATTAGAGCGAGTTGCGACGTTAATGGCGGTGTTCTTGAACAAGTCGAAATCCTCAAGAAGATCATTCTTGTCTTCTTCAAAGATTTTCTTAAAGGCTCTCCAATTTTCACCCCTTAAAGCTCTCTGAGCTCTTTTTATTCTCTCGCTGAACAGAGATTTCTCTCCCTCTATCTTAATTTCATCATTACTCTTCTTTCCCATATTTTCCTCTCACCAACACACTACTACTTGTGCTCAATGAGTTTGTAAACTTCTTTATATCTATAAGTGTGTGTGTGTGAGGGAGCTAGCTAGTGTATCACAAGCTTTCTTATTAGGCAAGATCTATGTCTTTTTATGTAAAATAAAAATGAAAATAGAATATTAATCTATAGGTTTGCAAAATTTAGAACCACTACATACAATTCAAAAATGAGCTACACGATAAAATATAAATAACAGTGGAATCTACCGTCTCGGTCAGTTTCAATTTCTTAATTCCAGCCTTATAAAGTAATTATTATTGTATTTTTATTTATATATTGTCGTGTAATTGAATTTTTATTTTAAATATAATAATGTCATAGCCTAGTTTTAAGTTTTTCTTTTGATAAAAAAAATGTAATATAACTTTTAACTATATATGGTGCAATTCAAATTCAAATTTTCTACGATAATTATGGAATATTTATTAGTCTTATAATAAAAGTCTGTCTGTCCACTAATGTTTTTTTTTTTTTGGGTCTTTTTAACGACTGCTGTAATATTCTTGCTAAAAGCATATGCTGCGATATATTCTTTGTTGCTTGCAAAACAACAAAAGTAAAAGGGAAAAATAATATTGAAAAGAAAATACCTTATGCCTTTTTACTTTAGGACCACGCAATACACATGCATCAGTTGTTGTTAGAATTCAAGTATGAACGTAATGAATGCTCGAATGTTAGAATCGCCATTAGCCTCAAAAGGATTCCATTAGAAGAGAGGCCAGATAAGGAATTAATGATAAAGGTTCTTTCTTTCTTTTTTCATGGCCAGAACCTGATCAACGTTCTTTGACAGATATGAATGTTGACGGGTTAGCTAGCTAAGGCCCAAAGTGCAATATTGATTGCCCAAATTAAGTTAATCAAATAAGAAATGAATTAATTAATTTATACATCCATAATATTCACCTTTAGATGAGTATTGAATTTTAGAAAACTAAATCATGCAAGTAAATTTATAAATATTTTAATTATGATATGTTAAGAGAATGGAGTATATTAGCTCTATAGATTAAGTAAATAACTCTGTAAATATCTTAACTACGTATACATCTCAACAGTTGATATAACCAACCATAAAAATTTGATTTGGCGGTAGAGTTCACCGCTATAGATATTTAAATTACTATTATTGGAAATGAATAGAAAAATAACAATAGGTCATGTCTAGAGAAATGAATAGAGAGGTAGGAGAATGAAACAATCACAAGATATTTAATCTTATTCATCAGAAGTTTAAAGAAACAGTCAACAAGTACTATACTTCAGAAGTCGCACATATGTTACAGAAATACAACACACCACACCAAACCACAAGGCTTCGACGTACAAACATTACAAACTCCTTTATTTAGCAGAAAACCACAAAATTAACAGATCAAAATTAAAAATTTGCACTAAGTACTGTCCTTCGCTTATTGATATATACTTACTACACTGTCTTAATTAGCCCTTGTGCCTGATCGACCAAATGAAATCTTCTTATTATTAAAAAGCTCGTGGAAGAGCCTTGCAATCTTCTTATAAAGTGGGAATTCAATCAAGGCAAATATGGTGACAGGAAAGAGCGCAGCACTATACACCAAAGTCGAAGTCCATTGCTTCCATTGTAACCTAATTGTGATCAAAATGGTAGCACTAAAAGCAAGCATCGTGGTGGTCAACGACAAGAACAGAAAAGTAAACCCTATCCTCAGTTTCCGAGGAAGAGATTTGTGGAAATTCCATAGCTCAAATGGCGCATTGAGGATTGAAAGAAACATCACCACCGAAGCCAAAGAGAAGGCAAGCGCCACGATGTCCATGATGGTGAAGAATATGAACACCGGAGTTTTCAAGAGCAACGCGGAACGACCCTCAATCCCGCCCGGTATGGTGCAGGCCGCCGCAAAGACCACAGAGGCCACTAGGATTGCCACGGTGGAGCAAGACTGGGCGGTTTCCTTTATCCATTTTTGGGCGTCTGCAAGCATTTGATCATGCGCTATGTCCAGAAGATCTCCTGCTGTTAGCTGCTCACCGTCACAATGCAAGTATAGGTGAGATGGAACAATTTTTTCCACTCGCTGTAGATCACACACAAAATATTGAACATTGGTTACATTGAATACTAAAGCTGTAATATTATATATTATTCATAGTTCACGATGGCTCAACCCTCATGAGAACGAGTTAAACCCTAAACCTGAACCTCGTCCAATTGACCAGCAGGCCACCGAGATATTTTATTAAGAATAGAAAACCCTAATATCTAGAGTATCTAGATATAATTTCATTACTAATAATAGAATATATTATCATTAATATAAAATATCTAACATAGTGATCTATATATACTCACTCTATACCACTCCAACTCTTTTTGAAATAAAGGCATGTAAAAGGTAAGATATGTCCTAACAAATGTCTCAAGTCATTTTAAATGAAAGACAACTCCAACCTACACATATATCTAAAATTCAACATGGTGTGTATTATAGTCATTCAGTCTATGGGACCAAAAGAAAATGTTATGGAACTGAGGCCTCTGTCAGCTATACTTACTCTATACCACTCCAACTCTTCTTGAAGTTGGAAAGTAGCACCAGCTAGGGCTTTTCCTCTGTAGTAATCCATCCCCGCAACTTGGTGCAATGCCGTATGATTCTTTCGATCAACTAGAGAAGCCAAGGAATTAAGCTCTGATTTTTTCTCTAGAGAGTCGAATATTTTCTCTTGGCGGTGCCTCACGGCTATGTGAAGTAGGTTTTGGCCATCTTTATTGACGTGGCTTATAGACTCTGGATGCTCTTTAAGGTACAAGTCTGTGATTTCTACAATCCCATTACTAGCTGCTATGAGCAATGGGCAGTGATTTTTATAATGTTGTTCATCTTCTTCGTTTGTAGCTTCCGTAATTTTTTTCTTTTTCTTCCATTTCAATTCTTGTTTCCTTTTGGCTACATTGTAAAGAACTGGGGGAAGTTTAAGAACTGGGTGATCTTCGTGCGATGTTTTATCGTTGTGTTCGTCATGACGGTTGTGTTCATCATAATGGAACTGCCACAAGTCATCGCACCTCACAAGAAACTTGGCCAAACGATTTGCTAACTGATGTTTCTTCTTTTCGTCCCTGATCGACTGAATCCATTTGAATACTGCTTGCTCATATGCAAGATTAATAATTCATGTTAGTGTGCATATATATATCTGAACATTCAAACTAGTAATGAGTTAATTGAATCAGTATTTATTATGATAACATGCGTATTTGTTTGTTGATTGTATATTCAATGATGTTGGTACCTCCAGCTAGATATTTCCAAACAACGAAATTTGTCCTTGAAAGATGACCTGCAACTCATCAGTTAAATATTAATTCTCAGACAAATTAAAGATATGACAGATTAAACAAATAACATACTACAACAATTTTATTAGCTTATAGGTAAAAATTATTACCCCATAGGCAACAGTTTTAATAGGTAATGCGTGCATGTCACTCTTACCTAATGTTTAGGGAACCGGTTTTGTTTTTAAGACCTCATGGATCCATGACACAACTAGTTTTGGTGCCCATTACACTAACGAGTACAAACTTTAGCTTTTAATTTTCTGACAATCTTTAACTATTGTCAAGTTTTTTGTTTTTTTAAGGGTTAATATAACTTTTGGTCCCTGAAGTTTGATCCAATTTTGGTTTTGGTCCCTCAAGTTTGAAATCTGTGGTTTTAGTTCCTGAAGTTTCACCCGATTTTGGTTTTGGTCCCTGAAGTTTCACCCTATTTTGGTTTTGGTCCCTCAAGTTTGAAAAGGACTTGGCGACCCAATTAAAAAACCCGACCCGACCCAGAAAAAAAACCAAGTCTTTTTCAAACTTGAGGGACCAAAACCAAAATCGGGTGAAACTTCAGGGACCAAAACCACCGATTTCAAACTTCAGGGACCAAAACCAAAATCGGGTGAAACTTCAGGGACTAAAACCACAGATTTCAAACTTGAGGGACCAAAACCAAAATTGGATCAAACTTCAGGAACCAAAAGTTATATTAACCCTTTTTTTAAATATACAAACTATTGTCAAGTTATATATGTCAACTGTTTCAGCTGTGGGCTATCACTTAGGTATATATATTATATAGTGACAGTTTTTTAATTTTTTTTGAAGTTACAACTAGGTTTTTATAGACAAGTTTTAATGTTTTCATTTTCATTATAGGTGTTGACCATAGCCAAAGTTTTTTTTATCCAGCCACATAATTGGTTTTACCGGTTCAATATTTTTTCATTTAAAAAAATAATTTAATTCAATTTTTTTAATTTTCTTCATAATTTCATATTAACAACCTTAGAATCTTCACTTCCTTACCAGTTTCACTTCAGGTTAGCTCCAATTTAACTTCTATCTAACTCACTGATCTTTAACTTAATACTGCAACCGGTTTAGTATCCAATCCAGATTTAATAACCATGGTCATAAACGTAAAATATGTATAGCTTGAAGTGGTCGATATTTTTAAAACAAAAGTACCTGGAGTTAGTGGCCTGGCATCATATTGCCCACCAGTTTCTATGTCTCCCATCGGAGGCCTAAGCAACTCGTCAAAGCTGTTACAACCTTCAATGTCGTATCCTTCGTTGGGAAGCACTATCCTCCAAAATTACAATTTAATTATTTGCATTTTTATTAGAGAAAGAGAGATGCATGTTAAAAAAGGTATTAGATATAAAAAAGAGAATGTACATTTATAGACGAGCTTGGTGATGATTTCCTGAGGATCATAATGACTCTCAAAAGCACTAGGCATTCTGGCTAGAAGCTGAAGACATGTCAGCTTATTATCATTCGGCATCGAAACCAGACTTCTCTTATCCATATTCATGATTATCCAAAGAGCTACATCTGCACACACATATATTTAGCACTAACATCAACTCCCTAAATATATCTTAATATACTGAAACTATTTAGGCAGATTTATATTAAGAATCAGAAGTAGCATAAAATTTTAGGTTAAAATAGGCTTACCAAAGGATTGATTGTTCACACTAGCATGAAGAATGGTCTCTCCAGGGCTTTGTTGATGAATTTTCATGTCACCTCCATCTACACGTTTCACCAAATGGCTCAGCATCTTTAGGTTACCAAACTTGGCAGCCTTGAACACTGGCGTTTCACCTTTGACGTTTTTCCACTCCAGCAATGGCCTTCTCTTCTCTTCCTTTTCTCTCCTCCTTCTCCTTCTCCGGCAGCTCTAGATCTGCTATCTCCTTCTCCTCCTCTGCAGCCAGCTCCGGCAGCAAAGGCGTGGTGCTTTCGAAATCAAGTACGATGTCAGCCATCGCCACCGTACTGCAATTGACGGCGATCTCATGAAGAAGGGTGTTGCCTTGCCTGTTCTTCTTCCTAAAGGCACGCCACTTTTGTTCTGCAGATAGATTTCCCAGCAACTCCTTCAAGATTTCTGGATCCTCGGAGCGGGCTGCCATGGTAATGGCAGTGTTCCCCGACAAGTCAAAATCTTTGAGCAAATCTTCCTTATTATCAGCGAAGATTTTCATGAACTTATTGTGCCATTCTTTGGACCTATAAGCTATTTGAGCTTTTCTCAGTGTTTCGCTGAACTCTATCTTAATCTCACCACTATTCTTTCCCATTTTCCTCTCTCGTCCTGTTGCACACACTAGTGCTCAAAGTGCGGGTCTGTTTAGTATTTATATACGAACCGTGTGAGGGAATCTCACAAGTTTTCTTTATACCTTCGTACCACTTAGTTTCTATCTATAAATCCCTTGTAGCAAAAAAGGTTTCATTCAAAATATAAGTTGGGAACTAAATAAAAAAAAAATGTGCACCCTTTCATAAATTAGTGTAAATATGAAAAAAAAAAATTAGTCATTTAATTTTTTTTTTTTTTTTGTGAGAATGAGATACAAATAACTTATAAATAGGCACTAGGTGGTACTCCCTCTGATCCCATTTATAATAGCTCGAAAACCAAATTACACGGTTTAAGAAAGTGGTTAAAATTAGTTAAAAACAATATGTGTGTTTGAAAAAAACCTTCTTTTTCAAGTATGCCCTTATTTATGAGGAGGCAAGTAAGAGAAAGAAATAAAATAAATATAGGTATTACCAACTTTTTAATTAATTGGATTTATATAATTAATGAAGGGCAAAAAAGGAAAAAACTCATTAAATGTTCAGACAACTCCTCTCAGACTCTCATTAAATGTTAAGTTGATTAATATAACATATATTTTTTAAAACACTCAAGCTATCTTTTTTAATTCCCTTATTACCTCGCCTCCTTTATTATTGTTGAGAGAGCATCAATAGGGGTAAATGAAAAAAAATATTTATAAATATAAAAATTATATCTTATATTTAGAACCAAGAATAACTCTCCAAGGATATTTTATATTAAGGATCATGGGATAATAATTTCCTAAATTCTAGACCCATCATCTATTTAAAATTGGGTTATTTCATTTTCACTATTCCTGCAATTTACAATAATTACTGATACTCATGGTATCGTGTGTGATTTAATTTTATTATTTTTAGGTTAGTTTGTTTCAATTTTAAATTTTATATGATAATTATTTATGTTAAAATATAATAACAGTAAAGCTCATCTTATATTTTGAAACTACAGGAACTAACTTCTTATCATAATTGGTGTGTGTGTGTTAAAATTGCCTCCGTACATAAGCGCTTTTTTGTATAAGCTTGTACAATAAGTGTGTGTTTGGGATAGCATAAATAAGGGCTTATTTGAGAAATAAGCCCTTATTACGCAAGCCGAGAAAAAACTCCTCTCACATACTTACCTCGTATACCGTGAATCACGAATTATAAGCACTTATTGCCCAAAAATAAGCTCTTCCAAACGCATTACTGAATATTTTAAAGTTTGAACTGTGCTCGCTTTAAAGCCTTTTTTGCCTAGTGGTGAATTTTCCAACAATCATTCCAAGTTCTTTGCTTCATTAATAATTCATTCTTTTCAAAGAATCACATATATAAAGTTGTTCGCCTTTTCTAAGAATCACTTCGATCTTACCATATAGAAAAATTCCTTTATACTGTAAGTATAAATGTGACAGAGAATGGAATATTAGAGGCCCCAAAATAATAATAAAGTAGTAATGTGGCCTTACAAGAAGTTTACACAAAATCCTATCTGAAGAAGCATCAAAATTTCCCCTTTTTTTTCTCTTTAAATTAATTGCTTTGGCGTTTGTGCGAGAAGCGCCATATAAGTTACTTATTTGTTTTCTTAAAAAAATTAATGTTAATTGTTTTGGCGGTTGCCCGGGAAATGTTAATTATGACCTTTATAATTATAAATGCCAAAGCTTCAGATATTTTTTTTTAAAAAAAAATAGTAATAACTATCTTTAACGCTTCTTTAAAGAAGTGTCACAAGAGGAACTCCACTAAATCCTTCTTTTATAGCAATAAAGTAAATTAAGAAAAAATTGATAAATATAAAAATCATATCTTAAATATAGGATCAAGATTATTTCCCCCAAATATATCATATATTAACAACTTTAACACCAACGCATATATCGGTAAGTACTTTAATCACTCATCATTTTTTTTGTTTCTGCGACAGATTAAAGCAACAATATTCATCTATTCTCTGTTTTTTTTAGACCACAAATGTCTCTGTTTTTCACTGTTGGTCGTCTTTAAAATCTCAACGCTCAAATACATCTTTCTGGGTACCCTAAAAGTTGGAGGAATATTTTATAAGAAAATACCTTCTGCTCTTAACTTTATCACCACCACGTGATACATGTATCAATAATATAGTGTTGGTTTGGGGTGGTTTAATTTTTATTTATAAGTATTTATAAATCATGATTAACAGTATACGAGGTAAGTCTGTGAGAAGAGTTTTATCTCGACTTACGTAATAAACACTTATATAAAAAAAACGTTATTCCAAACATAACCACATATAATAATTATGAACGCACAATATATATATGTGTGTAATAATTAAATATATATATATATATATAAGCTGGGAAAAAATAATTTAATATATAAAAAGTTGCATGGTTTAAGTTCTTTGCTTAATTTCATAAAGTTCTTCACTGTACTTTTTTCTAAGAATCACTTCGAGCCAACTTAGTATCTCGGCTTACATAATAAGGACTTATATTTTAAGAAATCGTGATCCTAAACATGACTCTACACTGATAAGAAAATTCCCTTGACACTGTGCAAGCATAAAGGTTGAACGAAGCTAACAGTAAAGTACTGATTCATGGCATCGTCCTGCAAGAATTCGATGCCAAAATCCAATCAAGCATTAGCACCATACTTTTACTGATCGATCAATTCAAGCTAATCAAACAACTAGTTGCATAAACAAAATGAATCGTTAAATTAATTTTAAAAAAGGGCAAATTGGAAACAAGCTTCAGATAATCAAGGAGAAACAGCTTAATCAGATTTATTCATATATCCACTATTTGGTTAGGTGAAATTTGCTCCTACTTAGGCGACTGCTTTCCAAAACTCTGTATAGATAGCCTGGAGCTCTCTAGTGTCAGAAAATTTAGTGATTTTCAAAACCATTTATGACTAATTCTACAGTTTGCATTCCAATTTACCTGTATCAATGAATTAACCTCAAATGACTTATAAAGTTCTACGTACTCCATTATGACTGTGCAAGGGACCCAGATATATTATTCTTATCACATATGTATAATTATTTATTGAATTATAAATTTAATATTCTGTGCGATTTAATTAATGGTTTATTTTAGAATCATTTTCCATATTCATCTGGAACACTTAAATCTTATTATATGAGTTCGAACCGAACAAATATAATCGGACTACATGAACAAAGGGTCTTTGGGCCTGCAAAGGATCTAGTGAGGCGTTTGAGCATCTTTAGCCCAATGCCTGGATTCGACTTGTAAATTTTTAAGGCATTTTTTTAACCCTCTAATACTAACACATTAGTGTGCGTTTGGAATAGCTTATTTTTGGGTAATAAGTGCTTATAATTCGTGATTCACAGTATACGAGGTAAGTATGTGAGAGGAGTTTTTTCTCGGCTTGCGTAATAAGGGCTTATTTACTGTGCAAAAAGCTTAAACAAACATGCACTTAGTCTCAAGTGATTTTTTTTTTTTCGCAACAATTATTACTGTAAAAATTAAATTAATAAGTCAGAATGAGAGAATATTTTGTTAATATTTAAAATTTAAATCTCAGCATATTTTGTTAACAACAATACTATTAAATGATTGAAAAAACACTTTATAAAACTAAGAAAGCAAAATAAAATCTTACATAGAGTTAAAGAATTAAAAATTTAATTATGAGACCTAACATAGTTGATATTTAGTTAAATTTCTTAAGCATTTAGTCAGGGGTTCAATCCCTGACGGTACATATGGAAAGGGTTTCATAGTTAGACACCTTGGACCCACACAAAATAGAATTAAAATTCATTTTTACCGAAGTTTTAGGGTGTGTTTGGTTTGAGGGTAGGGGGACGGGAACGGGAGGGGGTAAATTACCTTTTTGGATTGAAGGTATTTAAATTTTGAATTGGAATCCAAAATTTAAAAGAAATGAAAGGATAAATTTTAGGCGGGAATCCAGAATTTAAAAAAATAAAGAGTAAATTTTGGGTTTCATAAGGACAAAATTGTAATTTATCCTCTCCCCCTTCCCTCCCGCTACCCTACCCTCAAACGAAACACACCCTTAATCATGAACCTTGCTGTGTTTCTTGGTATTGTTGAAGGGTCGCTGACTCTCGGTGATTCTTTGTATAATAATACCCTTGAGATTATACTATCTTTAAGCTAGGTAAGTACAAGAGTATTTAGGTATTTTCAGAAAACTTATAATAAGCACTTTGAATATTTTTAACACACTCCCTCGGTCTTAAATACTACTTCGATCTTAAATATAAGACTTAGTTTAAATTATTTTAAAGTATTTTTACTAATCGTTTTTTCTCGAAACTAATTAGTCGGACTTATAAACTAATATATAATTTAATCATATACAATATATAATATGATCATGTAACTTATTTAGCTCTGTTAATCTCTCCAAAAAAAAGCAACTATGTCTTTTATTTAAGATTGGGGTAGTATAAGACAAAGTTGACTTTTTTAGAGATATTAAGAGAATTAATTAAATTACTTTAAAATATTTATATTTATTTTTTTCTCCAAACTATTTTGTTTAACTTATAAAATGATATATAATTTAATTAAACACAATATACGATATGATTAAGTAACCTTTTTAGCCTTTTTAATCTCTCCAAAAAAAATTAACTTTGTCTTATATTTAAGATCAGAAGGAGTGATTATTTAATATTCGATGTTATCAAATACTCCCTCCGATCCTATTTATAAGCAATTTTCTCTCTCATAAATCTAATCCTTTTTATAAGCAATTTTCACATTGTGTTTGAAAATGCAAGCTTCATTTTCTTATTTTATCATTGTTATATACATATACTTATAATTAAATATCACACACACCAAGAGGTAACTCTTATACTACTTTTTATTCATTCTCTCTCCTTTACTATTTTCATAAATAGAGGCATATGTGGAAAAAAATATGACATTTTTGACATACTTATTACTCCCTCCGGTCCTAAATATAGGACATAGTTTGTAGTGCAAATTGCACTACAAACTATGTCCTATATTTAAGACTGGAGATAATACTTTTAACTACTAATTAGTTTTACACAATAAAAAAATTATTTATAAATAGGATCGGATAGAAAAATATATAAATATTTGTCAGGTCAGAATCTCTTCATCTTATTGTTATTAATAATTTTTTAGGGGGAAAACTAACAACTTGCTACATAAGTGGAAATGTGGAATTATTATCACATTCAAAAATCAGAAGTTAGGTGACGCTTGCTTGAGTGAGCCTTTATAGGCACCAAACTTTGATGCTGATCCACTCACCTGCCTTTGAATCTCATTTCCCATGCTCTCAAATCTCAACTACCCCTCCAGGCTCCAGGTGCGAATTTTTTAAAGAATTTTTAGGTATATTCGCTTTATGCTATTTTAAGCTAATTAATAGATTTTACACCCAGAAATTTGGCTAAAAAAGCGATTATCATACTCCAAAATCTAAAAAATTAGAACAAGAATTGATGCCGGTTTGGCAACATAAAAAAAAAAAATTTCTAAGTTTTTTTCTGTAAGAAAAAAAAAACTCTTTTTACATACTTATTTTAAAAACCCTAAAAATAACTCTGAAAAGTTAGTATTTGTTTGGAATGATAGTTATAACTTTTAAAAACCAAGGTATTAAAATTCGGACCGAGCATTGAACCGGTTGGGGTACTGAGTTAAGGGTCAGTGGGTCAGATCGGGGCAAAACCGGAGCTAAATCGGGACCAAACCGGTGAGAAATTGAAAATTTTAGACTTATAATATGAAATTCTAAAGGAAAAATTTTAAAAAATATGAACCCGAACTGGATCGGTTTACCGGCCGGTTCTCTGGTTTCTGGGCCGGACCGGCCCGGGTTCAATAACCCTGTTAAAAACAGTTTTTTGGGCGTAATTTACTTCGAGATGGATATCATGATATTTTATCTCGATTTATATAAATAAATATTTTTATATGCCCAACGGAGATTACAAACAAAGCACTAAACAAACAGACATTTATACTATGTTTGGAGTGGGAGAGGGGCCTCTCCACTTCTCTTACCGTCCACTTCCCTCCACTTCTTTATTCTCACCATTAGATTAACTCTAAACGGTTGAGATTCAATATCCTATACAAATTAAAAATTACACATAGAATACTTTAACAAAAGTATAAAGACATGAACAGTTATATCAAATTTTAATGATTTAAATTTATTTATATACATTTTTGTTATTTAATATTATAATAATATTTTTATAGAATATTAAATCTCAACCATTTGGAGTTAATCTGACAGTGAGAATAAAGAAGTGGATGATAAGGGAAATGGAGAGACCTTTCTCCCGTTTGGAGCAGCGTTTTTTGGGAAATAAGTGTTTATTATGTAAATTGAGACAAAACTCCTTTCACATACTTATCTCGTATACAATAAATCACGAATTATAAACACTTATAAATTAAAAATAAATTATCCCAGTCTAACATTTACTCACTTAAACTTTCAATTTACCAATGCAACCCTCTCAGATCGGACGGTGACGAATTGGCTAGGTTTCAAGGATCTTTTACCTTTTGAAGCCCTTTTTCAACCTTCTCCGCTATTGGACAGGAATCGTAGATCCACGCTTCCCTCGCCCCACTCACTCTCTTCCTCACTCCCTCTGTTATCTATGGCACCGTCTTTCGTACCTAACGGTGGCTTCGCCGCCGGCAAAGCTGCACCGACCTCTGTCACCGGTCGGCTCACCTCTGTTTACAGTGAAGTCCAAAACAGCCGTATCGACTACGAACTTCCTCTTCCCTCCGTTCTCCAAAGGCCTTTCAAGATTGTTGGTGGTCCCCGCAGCTCTGCCGCTGGAAATCCAGGTCAGTCTCTACTACTCCGGCTTATTTAGGATCCATTTGCACTTCTGGTTGATCTATTTTTTCCTTATGCATTGTTCGATTAACAGCCATTTTTGCTGGAGAGCTTGGTTTTTTTTTTCCCGACAGCCTAACGCTTGTCGAAGATCACGTTTACTTCTTCTTTACTCTTGGCGACTGTTGTATTGAAAAAAAGAAACTTAAGATTTGGATTTTATGTCTAGTTTTATTTCTTAGATGCTGTTCTTTCTGCAGATGAGATCGCGAAGCTATTTCCCCACTTGTTCGGCCAACCTTCGGCAATGTTGGTGCCGAGTGAGACAGAGACTCTGCCGTCGGATCAGAAGCTGAAGATTGGCGTCGTTTTGTCTGGAGGTCAAGCACCTGGAGGTCACAATGTCATTTCTGGAATTTTTGGTAAGCGCCTCTGTGAATTAGATTAAATGAATATATTGTATCTATTCGTTACATGTTTGTGACACAGAGCCAAGCTGATCATCTATTTTTCTCTTTGTTCAAGATTACCTGCAGCACCGCACCAAAGGAAGCATATTATATGGTTTCAGGGGAGGTCCTGCTGGCATCATGAAGTGCAACTACGTTGAATTGAATTCAGATTACATTTATCCTTATAGAAACCAGGTTCAATTTTTTTTTTTTTTTGTTTTGCAGTCAGACGATTTGTAGCATAGGTGTGCTTCAAACTTGTCTTAATCTAATAGGGAACGGCGGGCTTTTGAATGTGCATTCTTCTTCTTGATTCCTTCCTAGTTAGTTAAATCTTTGAACCTCACACCTTTTCTCTTTACGTAGTAAGGCTCCTCTGGTATGGCCGAACTTCATTTCTTTCAATACTTTATTAGTGGTTTGGTCATTTTGTTTGTAGTTTTAGGCATCTTTGTTTCTGCTGTTGTAAAGGTGATGCACTTGGCATAGCTGCGAATGCAGGCTCATTCATTTTCATGTGTTAGAGTGTGCTCCTATTAGTACTCTCTCTGCAAGAACGGTGATCACGAGGTTTGGCATCTAACATTAATGATATTTATTGGCAGGGTGGCTTTGACATGATTTGCAGTGGAAGGGACAAAATTGAAACTCCTGAGCAGGTGTGAGATCATGAGTTTGCTATATGGTACTTTACATTAGCCTTTTTTTAATGCCTGAAGAGTTTTTTAATTGACATGCATAGTTTAAGCAAGCTGAAGAAACAGCTCGGAAGCTAGACTTGGATGGGCTTGTGGTTATTGGTGGAGATGACTCCAACACAAATGCATGCCTCCTTGCTGAGAACTTCAGGTTTGTTGTGACAGAGTTATGTATTTGCCATGATCTTTTGCTATGAAGTGTTGTGGATACAGAAATATTTGCAACTTAAGGTGTTGATTTACATGTCAACCCCAAGGACCTCTTGGATGTCGATGTATTGTTTTAACCATTTTGCACAAGAGGAGAAGCAAAATTCATCTATGAATTTACCAGTGTTTGTGAATCGATGCAGGAGCAAAAATATGAAAACTCGAGTGATTGGATGCCCTAAAACTATCGATGGTGATTTGAAATGCAAAGAAGTCCCTACAAGTTTTGGATTTGATACTGCTTGCAAGGTCAATGAAGCTATGCATTCTGCCTTCACTGTGCATTTTGCTTTATATAGTGAAACAACATAGCTATGATACTTATATATATCTATATATGTATTCTTGTCACACATTTTGGGGATTTATTTATATTCTTTTCCTGGAAATGATTATTTTCCATGCTTGCTTGTAATTGTTGCTAAATTATGTATAATACTCTCTTTAATAAATGTTGCATGGGCACAGAAACGGACTTTTTTCCCATTGAAATGGTAACTTTTGCAGATATATGCTGAAATGATTGGAAATGTCATGATTGACGCAAGATCAACTGGAAAATACTACCATTGTAAGTACATCCATGTAGCAAGTAATTAGAACTCAAGCTTCCGCAGAGATGAGATCATAGTTCAAAGGCCATGTATTTCAAGGTTGTAAGAATGTATTTACATCATTCAAGCTGACAAATATTTTCCAATTCTTAAAAGGACTTTAAGCATGAGATATGCCATTTTACTTTGTCACAAGTAACTCATGCTATCCATCAGGCATTGAAACCTACCTTTAATGTGAATAATTTGCATTATTTCAAAATAATTACCCTCCTTCAGCCATGAAGCATTCATACAATAACTCCTAACTTGTATAAAAAAGACTGCTAAAGCCCTCTTCAGCTGCAGTTCTTAGTTTCTCTATCTGTTCATTATCCGATTGGTTTCTGGATATTTAGTAACATGTTTACACATTTGTCTGCAGTTGTGCGACTCATGGGGCGTGCAGCTTCACACATTACACTAGAATGTGCTTTACAAACTCATCCAAACATTACTGTTATTGGAGAAGAGGTTTGTCATATATCCAATCCCTTTGTAGTATTTGCGTATGCCATGGATTGATAAAATGAATTTAAGAAGCTTCTATCTTGATCTTGTGATTATAACCACTGGCACTGCACTGCAGAATTGCTGCTTTATAAATGTCAAATGTTTTTGGTTGCATTCGAGGAGTTGTAAAACTTTTTAGAGCAAATTCATGCTATGTTACTTAAATTATCGTAGGAAACACAATTGAATAAAGACATAATGGCCATATCTCCCAGCCTCTGGGTGTAAATAATCATTTCCATCTATCTGCGGGCAATGAAATAGCAGTACGGAAAGGTTGAGGAAATACCTGGAGAAAGCTTAAGTAACTAGTATTTTCAAACACTCGTCACTTTCTTACACTCAGCACCCTAGTGGCCCACTCTCCTCTAGCAAAAGACTTGGTTTTTATGATTGTCCTCATGTCTCTATTAAATTAACCTGGAAATATCTTATTGCAGGTTGCTGCAAAGAAGTTGACACTGAAAAATGTTACAGATTACGTCGTAGATGTTATTTGTAAACGATCTCAAGTTAATTATAACTATGGTGTCATTTTAATCCCTGAAGGTCTAATTGACTTCATTCCTGAGGTATCTATCGCTTTGAATAAAACATCTATTCAATCTGATTCCCCTTTTATTTCCTTATGTGTCATCCTGTACAGTCAGTATAGACATGCATTGGCTGATAAGCATTTATGTATATAATTGTGCCTTATGCAGGTCCAGCAGCTTATTGCAGAGTTAAATGAAATCCTGGCTCGTGATATTGTTGATGAGGGCGGACTATGGAAGAAGAAACTTACTGATCAGTCATTAAAGCTTTTTGAATTTTTACCCCAAGCAATTCAAGAACAATTGATGCTCGAAAGAGATCCACATGGAAATGTTCAGGTACTTTATGGTGCTATAATGCTATTCTTGTTGCAGTTATTTGGCCCCAATGTGCAATTTGACTTAGAACAATGCTTATGCTAATTTATTCTCGTATAGGTTGCCAAAATAGAAACAGAGAAAATGCTTATTCAAATGGTTGAAACAGAGTTGGAGAAGAGAAAACAAGAAGGCAAATACAAGGGTGAATTCAAAGGGCAGTCACACTTTTTTGGGTACTTCATCTAATATGATACTGTGATTGGGCATTGTCCTTCTGAATTTGATCTATGAAGCCGTGATACAAGATAAATTTCCAGGAACTCACTCTGTAATTTCCTTTTGCATAGTAATATTTGTTCGGTGTATCACTATCCATTGCTCATTTGTTACTTATACTTTATTATAATGTGCAGCTATGAAGGGAGATGTGGTTTGCCAACTAACTTTGATGCCATGTACTGCTATGCCCTGGGTTATGGTGCTGGAGTCCTCCTTCACAGTGGGAAAACTGGATTAATATCATCGGTTTGTGCTTTATCCTTTTGCACTTGCATTTTTTCGTTTG
Organism: Inga oerstediana; assembly: GCA_963210345.1. Taxonomy (NCBI): domain Eukaryota; kingdom Viridiplantae; phylum Streptophyta; class Magnoliopsida; order Fabales; family Fabaceae; genus Inga; species Inga oerstediana. The sequence continues at coordinate 7,763,131 of OY723400.1, read as the reverse complement.
CTCAACTTCCAAATGTCATCATAGTTCGATGTTGACTAAAAATTATTGTTTTTGTAATTGGTTTGTTTAGTAATGTCGGTATCTCCTGGATCCTGTAATTTTCTCCGATGTTTGATCAGGTTGGGAATTTGAGCGCTCCAGTAGAAGAATGGACTGTTGGTGGAACTGCATTGACCTCAATGATGGACGTTGAAAGGAGACATGGTGCATATAAATAAACCCTAATAGCTTTGCTTTTCCTTCCAATGGCATTTCCCTGATCGGCCCTGCATCAGACAACCTTTTCTTCCCATTTTGTTGCAAAACTTGGATTCGTGTTCCATTGTTATACTTAAATGTGTTGCAACCAGGAATTGACAGTAAAATGCATTCAAGATTAGTAAATCTTTATCTTTTATGTATTTGGTGTATTTATGTCAATGCTTTCTCTGCGCTTTATTGACGTCTAATTTTCCATGCAGGTAAATTCAAGCCCGTGATCAAGAAGGCAATGGTGGAACTAGAAGGTATGATATTCATCTGAACTTAAATATTCTAGGTTCAAACAAACTCTCCACTTGGTGATTGAGGATAGAACCATGAGTTGAATATGATGTGAGATTTATTATTCACCTGCTTGGAAGGAGAAAAATGAAATTTTAGATAGTATGATATAAGTACTTCACTTAATCGGTCCATATAGTAACCAAAAATATTAAAAACGCATGATCTCTCAGACCTTAATAGTTGGATCTAAATTGTAAGTCCCTGGGGTTCTTCAACTTCAATTTGGATATGGGATCTGCAATTCAAATGCCATAATGATTTCTCATATTTTAAATTTTAAAATACCTTTTTTTTTTGTCAATAAAATTTTAAAATACTGAATGACTGCATTTCCCGGTGACATTTTGCAGGGGCACCCTTCAAAAAGTTTGCCTCATTGAGGGATGATTGGGCCTTGAATAACCGCTACATTAGTCCAGGTACATATTGACTGTTCTTTCATATATTACTGCCTCTTCTACCTTCATCTAATCCCTTTTCCCTACGCCATTAAAATTGAATGGATTAAGAATAATTTAGGTTAAGTCTTCATTAATCTTTGAACTGGATGTTCTCTACAAACTAGACGTATGCTCATTGTTCGTGATGATCTTCACTGCAGGTCCTATTCAATTCAAGGGCCCATGTGCAGATGCTGCTAATCACACCCTGCTCTTGGAGCTTGGTGCTGGATGCTAGGGCTTCTTATATCAAGAGGCTTTTGTTTTGATGGTGGTAGTTTATGTATTGTCGGGTGCTGCAAATAAAACTTATGAGGGTTAATCAGCTGCTCCTTTTTTTTTTAGTAACTCTTTGAACGGATTGATTGGTTTATCTTGTGTTACACCAGCGTGGGTAAGATTTCTATGAACTCTTCACCGTTTCTGGCGTTTTACCACTTTAGCTGACGCTTTCATGTTCAAGTACTGCCCTGGTAGTGAGACCCTCCTTGAAGAAAAGAAAAAAAAAACTGGTATTGGCTGCAGATGCGTGAACAGTGCGATTTGCTGCATTGAATTTGAACTTCGTGAACTCGAGATCTTGACGCTGTACAAGTCTCATCAGGTCTCGGTACTTTTTTTATTAAGAAGTTTTAAATTAATTACATAAAAATCAAGTTTTTTTATTCAGACCGCTCTGAACGCTTTTCTCGCCTATGGCAGAGGGCTGCTCTTCTCTAAGTGTCTGTTTGTATTAGCGGTGGAGAAGGAGCTATTTTTATTGATGAGTTTTTGAAAAAGTCATATAGAAAAAAAGTCAGACTGTAGATGTGATTTGTGTTTGGATTGATGGTGGTAGAAGTGATTTTTTTTTATCTCCATCTGAGTAAAAGTAATTTTGATCTTCATATGATAAAAGCTCCATTTTCTGCAGAGGTTTATTCATCACCAAAGCTCTTCCAAACACACCAAATGAATTTTTGGGGTTTTTAGCCCCTAAATGGGTTTTTTTAACCTCTAACTGGATTCCCAAACAGACCCTAATTCACTTTCTGCTATCGTACTTTTGGATGCGCTTTATTTCTACCGGAAGGCTTACTTTTGGCTTCTGTAAGCACCTTTTCCAAAAAAAAAAAGAAAAAAATTAAAAATTCTATATTTTTGTTTCGGCATTATCAAAGGAAAACGTATTCACTTTTTATTACTCTACTCATGTGACCCAGGTTTCAACAACACAAATTGATGATGATTTAAGATGGTAAGTTATCTTATCCCTATAAAAAGATAATACAAGTTTAAATCTTAAAAAACATATTTAGTGTTTGTTTGAGTTGGCAGCGGAAAAGTATGTTTAAGTAAGTTGATATAAAATTCTTCTTAAAACTTATCTCGTATACCGTAAATCATGTTGGAAAAGCAGTTCCTATCGTTAATTCAAACAGGCATTTATTGAAAGAGGTAAAAACAATTGGTGCTCTAAGCGAGAAACCCTTAATGAAATTTTTTTTAAAAAAAAAAGTATATTTACAAACAAGGTGGATGAAATAAAAAAAGGACCTCTGTAGCTCTAAATGGGAGGTCATGGGTGTGATTCCATTATCAGTGTCCTCCCTTCTAACTCAAAAACAAGGGCTTCAGTCTTAAAATATTGATGATGGAGGGAGGTTTCATAAATATTATGTGCATGGCTAAACATATTTAATCAATGATCACAGTTTCAGTACTAAACTGAGAGTCAGTGTCCCAATCAGTTCGATAGTCGATACTGCAAAAAATAATACATTGGAAATAGCATTCCACGCATACAACTTGCTTACGAGAGGATTGGCGAAAATTATTGAGCTTGTTGTCCTCTTTTTTTTTTTTTCATTATTAATCGTTATAGCAAAAACGTTACCAAAAAAAACTATTAGAATCAAGCATCCCTTAATTTTAATCTCTCTCAATTGTCACAAAGTACTCACTAGATAATGTCAAATATTATGAGAACGTTAAATATACTAATCATCCAAAACAGTTAAGATCATGATTTGATTCAAAACAAAAAAGGGGATCCACTTTAGTGTTGAAGACATGGGATTCTTTTCTTTTTGGCTAAAGACTAAGGAAAATGATAGATTACTTTTTTTTGCATGCAAAGACTTGCTTCTTCATTACTTCTCAACTACTTCTCTCATTTTGCCTTTTCAACTGTTCCTGGCCACGCCATGAAACAGAGCATGTGCATCAACCCCGTCAACATCTACAATTAATCTCCATAAATAAAAAATAAAAAAGCCTATTTTTCAAAAAGAGAAATGATAGAACCATATGTAAAGGTCATAGCATACTATTAGATTAGAGTAAAAACAAAAGTGGTTATGGCTTATGATTGAGTTGATGACTGTAGCAAATCAATGTGGCATCAGTTTCTGAAAGTGATATATATGTTTCAATTGATCACTCCCCACCAAATGGTAAAATCCCAAAAGGGAATGTTATCTTTTTGCTTTTGCCCTTAAATCAATCCCTATATATGATTTTTCTCTGTGGAGGGTTTGCTTTTATCATCATTTACGCAACATTTCTTTTCAAGAATCAATCGTACAACACATTATATATTGTTTTCTTGAGAGATTGCCTATTTGATTTATGGCATGTGATATTATCTTCCTTCTTGATGTTATAGCTAATCATGTTATTGTACCCATCCTGAGCCAAATATCTCAACATTTAAACAAGGGTGATGACAATTAAATCCTAAAATTTAATTTGGCAACAATCATGTCTCTAATGTTTTACTAAAAAAATAAGTTGCAAATATAGTCAAAAGTACCCCCATGTAAATGTTCTTCGAGCATGAAGGTATGCTCTAATGAGGTCTTGAGATTGCGGCAGAAACAAGTTAACATTTTTTAGAATTCATTATAAAGCTGAATCAATTTTTTTCAGGGATTTGGTTTTTGATTTTGTTATTCATATTGTAACTTTTTAAAACCAATTTTTTAATATATCATTCAAAAAATTTTATGTCACATTGACTTTTTTATAAAAGCGCATCAAAATATAAATCATATTACACTAACTTACTTTTGTTTGTACAATTCAGTTAGAATAAAAGTCAACTTACAAACAAAGCCGCAAGATTCTTTTATTTTTAAGTGTTCGAAGTTGATATTTATAAAATTTTTAGAAATTAACTGTTATTAAATTGATCTTTGGAGATTGAACTGTAATTCACTCATTCTTCGTTTTTTTAAGAAAAATATTAAATTGTTGGTGACATGGTAGTTTGAGGAAACATCAAAGGTAGAGATCGTAATGAAAGAGGGTGGCTAAATTGACATATGTGAGCTATTGTCCAAACCAACATAGTTTTTTCCCTTGTAATTATTTTATTTGGATCCATATGTTTGTTTCTTTGATGTGGTGTTTATGAACTTTTTCAAGCTCAATTGACATTTTCCCTCATGTATCAATCTAGTTCTAGGTCATTCATGAGCTGTTTATAGATATGAAAGCATATGATAATCGTAATTTACTAAAAGTTAAATGTTTCTTGTGATAATAATTTGTTTTCTTGTCCCATGGTTATTTTTTATTTCTTACTTGGATGGTTAACAGAAATGATTTCACGGATAAAATCCGAATGATATTTTTTTTAATATTTAATTATTACATTAATTTTTTGACTTAAAACTTCTTTTCTAATAACAATATAACTTTATCTAATTTTTTCCATTACAAAGTTTGTATCTTTTTTTATGCGTAAAATTTATGTGATTAAATTAATCGTTAGTTGACTAAATATATTGAGCCGGTAATCCATATGTTATTCATATCATTTTTGTCAATGTGCAAATTTATCCTGAAAGTCCAATGTTATCTACTTTATTTTTTTTCAAAGTTAGATTTAAAACTTTCGAGATAAATTTGTACCTTAACAAAAATGACGTAGATGATATGTAAATTATCAACTGAATATATTTAGTCAACTAATAGTCAAAATTAATTGAAATAATGGTTATAGTAAAATTGCTCCATTTTTTACACTTTCTGACAAAACTGACTCAAAAAACTTTTAAGAAAAAACTACCTTGATAAAAATTTCCGGCAAAAAATTTTCCCTGATCCTTAACTTTAACCCAAGTCTTCAATCACGTTGAACCTCTTTCCTATCTAAATCACTTTATTGATAAAAGATAAAGAAAATCGAAGTTGGGTAAATAAAGTTTACTCTCTTCCTAATTGTCAACGCATGTGTCGACAAAAATCGCTGATCAGAGCAAAGGGCAGGGACACCCCCCACAAAGGCTCCAAACTGAGGATAAAGGCCAAAAGGTCTTAAATCTCTCAAATGAAACTTCATGGAAGCACGGAAATATTATTAGAAAGTATTTTTTTTTGTATTTTTAATTCAATAATTTTACATACTTATTTTAATAATTTTTGTGTTGTGAAAGTATCACTGCTATCTATAAAGTTGGTTTTTTTCTATATTATTTATTCATCAACCTCCTATGCGCATCAAATAAGGAATAGATTCAAAGAACTTAAAACCGAAAGTTTAATTAGGCTCTAGATTATGGTCTGATTTGCTTACCAGAAAGTTGATTATTATTTCATAGTCACTTTGAGTATTGGAACCTAATTGAGGGGTAGGAGGGAAACACGAGGGAAAGTAATAGGAACTTGAAGTCAATATATATGACATATTAATAGTAATTTAATTAACGTGTAAACAAGCTTTGTTTTTTTTAATACATGATTAAACATATATATACTTGGTTTGTAGTTGTACATACACATTAGTAGTTAGTGTCCCTAATTATTCATGTCACGGATCTTCATTGCAAGATAGTTGATAGATTTAGTGTATGTTTGGCAACATCCCAAACCATGGTTTGCACAACCCGAGACAAAACTCCTCTCATATATTTACCTCGTAAATCGTAAAAGCTATTAAAAAAAGCTAATAATGTTGGTAGCACATACTTGTATGTTCTAATTGTTTATGTGGTTTAATAATATATGAGAAAGAGTTGGAATAACATCCATTAAAGAAAAAATTGTGAAAAATCAACAAAAGTGGTTTGAACAGTACAAAAAAGTTATTGGATACACCAGTGAAAAAATATAGATCAAACAGTATGGAAAGTGAAAATCTCTAAAAAGATAGGGGGAAAACCGAAAAGAACATTCAATGAAGTTATTGAACATGACTTTTTAGTCAACAATTTATTTAAAAGTTTTATTATATAGTGATGTCGTGTGATCTGTGTAACCGACATGACATAGTAAGATAAGATTTATTGTTGTTGGTTTAATAAATTATGTTTATAAGTAAGTGGTGAATATTCGTTGATTTGGTGTGGACAGGCTGCCAAGATTACCATGCGAGGCTTCCCTCATGATCAGTGTACGTGTGCCATTTCTTTTTCTTATCCTGTTATTTGATGTTGATTATTCAATTACATTAATTAAACCAAAAAATTCTCTCTTTCATATACTTTTGGCAACCAAATTCCAAGAACATTTGTTTTTATCTTGTCTCAAGTGGCCTCTTTTTTTGCCGGTAATCAAGTGGCCTCTTAGTTGTATTCGATATGTTTATTCAAAAAAAGAGAGAGAAAATTATGTGAGTGTTTTTATTATAGAGTTAAGGTACATATTTATCAATGAAATTTTGTCCGAGGAGCGTCTGGCACAAATATCTTTTAGAAGGGGCAAAAATACCAATGAACAATTAAGAATGAGCAAAAATACCAATAAACAATTAAAAAGGGGCATCCACCACAAAAACCGTTAAATCCGTACTAACGCCGTTAGGGGTTTTCTTCTCTTATAATTTAACACCGTTAGTACGGATTAACGGTTTTTATGATGGATGCCTATTTTTAATTGTTCATTGGTATTTTTGCCCCTTTTAAAAGATATTTGTGTCAGACGCTCCTCGGACAAAACTTCGTTGGTAAATTTGCACCTTAACCCTTTATTTATTATATCGCTTTTAATTTGTTTTGTTTCTTGATTCTTTTAGGGTTAAGATGTAAATTTGTTCGTAAGTTTTTACTGAAGAGCAATATTACTCTATAAGTTTTTTTCAGGTTTAATGTTGTCTCAAAAGTGTTAAAACGGAGCAATATTTTCCATTACTATTAAAAAAAATTAACAAACAATGTCAATTTTTTAACGGTCAATGTTAACTTTTTAATAGTGTGGGATAACATTGCTACGTTTTGAAATTTTCAGAGCAACATTAAATCTTCAAAAATTTCTGGAACAATATTGCTCCTCAAAAAAAACTTTTGAGATAAATTTACACTTTAACCCCTTTTTTAAGATACAAGGAGTAGAAGAGAGTAATCCCCTCAAAACATTAAAGATAAAGAATACAACCCAATGATGAACCCATCCAACTAGGTTACTACATAGTTAGAGAACTACAGGATTTGAGCCCTTAACCACTTAATTAAATGATAAAGGTCTAATACATTAGGATTTTTATATGTTACATATACTGTATAATCGAGACATAGAATAATTTTTCTCCAAATGACAAGGTTAAAGCGAAGAACATTCACGACTAGGTTACTACATACTCAAAAACTAGGGTTTAAATTCTCAACTACTTGTTTAAGTGACAAAAATCCTAAATATTAGGATTTTTACATGTTAAATATATCGTGCGAGATCGCAACAGAGGGTATATCTCTTTAAATACTGAGAATAAAGAGTAAAACCCTTTCAACTACATTATTACAACAAAAATTATGATTTATTCCTCCAAGTCTCCATCCACTTGTTTAAGTGAGAAAAATCTAATACATTAGGATTTTTACTTGTGAAATATTATTGTATGTGATGTTCTATATATTTTATTCTTCTCTTCTTCAATCCCTGTTCAAATTTTAGCTAGAGGGAAAAGTACGAATGCATTAACATGAAGAGGACATGACACTTTAAGATTAGATTATTCGTCTTAATATAGAAACCAGAAAGCGACATTTTCTTTTGATGTTATCAAAAAACTTGAAACTTGTCAAGGACACAGTACAAGATTCAAAATTCCCTCCAAAGTAACTTTTTTATTGTAATAAAATATAATTGACGTGATAATTCCCATGAAATACTCCAATGTTATTTTAGTGAAATGATTAGTTTCTTATAATTTTCTCGGATTCCTTCCAAATTGGCTGGATTAGTCTCATTGACTGATTTAAAAGTGTTTCAGTGTCAAAATTAGTTCGACTCAAAACCAAAAAGTGTCAAAAACTTATAATTTCTTCAAAGAAGTCAATGGGAATCTTCATTACCAATATCCCTCAAAAAGAAAATATCTTCTTACTCACTCATTGGCTCCCTCCTGCTATGATTTTTTTATTTAAAAAAAAAAAAAACATCGGGCTCTAATTATTCTTCGAATGAAAACGAACTTGTACGGATGATCAATTAATCAACAGAAAAAATAATAAAAATGATCACAACTCAATGAGATAGAGAAAATGATGCATCATACAAAAGTGTGCTTTAAAGAATAAAATCATCACCAACTTGTTATGAGCAAATGTTCATTTAGAATCCTTAACAACATACATATAATAAACACAACACACATTTAAGTTTCGTTTATATAAAATCTTGAGGTTCAAAACTTGAAAACTTTATGAACAGTAAAAAAATTATGAAAGGAACAGGTGAGAGGATAAGAACAAAGTGAGGAGAAAACGATGAAAGAGAGCAGTGAGTTTGAAATTCCATGAAGGTGCAGAGAGGAGAGAGAGGTGTGTTAATGAGAGTGATGAATCAGAGACATAAGTAAATAGAATAGCTGGCATGTATAGGGAGTTTGCAGAGAAGAAGACAAATCAAGCCCTGCTAAGCAACCCCAACAACTTTTGTATCTATATATCTCCTTCCTCTTACAATGACTTTGCTCTCTCTCTCTCTCTCTCTCTCTCTCTCTGTGAGTGGTCCTCAACTTGAATTCCCTCCTTCACATTCTTCCTTCTCTGCATCTTTTAGATTAGACTTCATAGAGCAGTAAACTAGATTTCCCCACTAATTAAACAAAAAGTTGGTTTTTTTATGTATTACATAGTAACCCAGACTCTAGTATAAGAGCCAACTGAGAGAGGTTGAATTTAGTTCTCTATATATATATATATAAAAGATTCATTTTATCCTTTGAATTTATAATTTTTTTTCAGTAGTCCTATTAATTGCACACATTAAGATGTATTTATCATAGGATAGTCATAATGAAAAAAATGGTATTTTAGGAAAATTAACTCATATATACTCCTCTAGTCCTATTTATAGGGTAGAGAGTGAAGTTTTTTTTGGTCCTATTTATAAGACACCTTATTAAAATTTTAAGGTGAATGTACAATTTAACACTTCACTTATTATTATGTTGACTTTGTTTTCATTTGGTATTAAGTATATTAAGTAGGGGGTAAAATTGGAAAGTTGTTAAATTTTATGGTAAAATTAATAAGGTTTAAGGTTTTTCTTGGTCAATGTGAAAAACGCTGGAAGTGCCCTATAAATAAGACCAAAGAAGTATTACAAATAATTAATTTAGCTAATTTTCTTAATTATCTAAATTAGATATCTAGTTCTTATATTAAGTAATAGCCTAATAACAAATGAGTAGCATGCAATGAAAAAACAATGATAATGTCAAAGGATAAAAGCATTATGAGAAAATTACTATGAAGTTCCAGTAAAAAAATGTAATTACCAAAAACATAAACTATATTTCCCGTGTGTGTTGCATGGGTTGATTAATATGTTATGATTAAATTTCATCATAACATTAATAAAATGATTAATTTATTGTCTAATCTAAGATTTTTTTTTTAATATTACATGTATATAGTATCACTTCATTCATAGTTTCAATGTTTTATTTTAATAGTAACTTTTAGAGTTGAATTAAAATTTAAATAAGACGTCTTCAATCTTCATAGTTAATTACTTAATCAACCTAACTTATTCAAATAAAATAAATAACCGATAATTCCAAAATACAAACATGCAGATGAATCCGAGAACTCTGCTGTTGAAAAAATGCTAAAACAGTCAAAACGAATGAGTAGTAAAAAGTGCGTGAACATTGCTTGTGAACAGTAAAAGCGGAGTATTTGAACAGCACACATAAACATAAACAATGCTTGTAAACAGTAAAAACAGAGTGTGTGAACAGTAATTATAAACAGTGATTTAATGGAATAAATTTTATGAATATATAGATATAGTGCTTAGTTTAAAATAGCTTATTTTTTTGGGTAATAAGTGCTTATAAATTGTGATTCACGGTATGCGAGGTAAGTATGTGAGAGGAGTTTTATCTCAGCTTTCGAAATAAACACTTATATTCAAAAAATAAGTGTTCCCAAACATACATATAGATTAACAACAAGTGAGCAGCATCCTTGGCAAAAATTAAAACTTGTCATTCTGTGTAGCTCACTTCTGATTGAGAATTTTTTGTCAATACATTTGCTGCTTGGAATCTTACAGCAATTTCCCAAACAATTATATCCCAATTGGCCTCAACTAACAAGCTAGGGGGATAGAGTAGAGGGTATAGAAAGACAGCATGAAATAAGGCGCAAACAAATCTCTCTGTTTTCATTATCATCTCTTCTTCTATCTGGGTCCCACCAGCCTTCTTCATTATCATTCTTAACTTATTTTCTTTGTTTTTTGGTGGATTTATTAATGTGGTTCAGTGTGTATTTGGATTATTATTTTTTTTAATAGTTTTTATGACTTATGAGGTAAATGTGTACGAGAAATTTTATCTCGGGTTACACAAATCATGATTTGAAATGTTGCCAAATACACACTCAATCTCTTAAATATTCTACCACTAGGAAGTGAGCAAGGGTTTGAATGTGTCTGATACGTTCTCTTTCCTTTCTGAGTTTCTATCCGCTGAAGTTAGACTGTCCATTCAAAACAAATTTTAATAATACAAATTAATCATCATTTTTTAAAAATTATGAATTTAAATTATTAGATTCAGTCCAATAATTTATAATTATTGCAATAATAGAAGGGAGCCATTTCCTAAATCTTGTTGACAATGATGATGTCTCTCATCAATTCTCAATCCATTTTCAATATCTTGTCTCTCCCGGTTATTCTTGTCAATTTTGAATTCGCTTTTCAAGTTTATCATTTTTAGGCCCTATTTGATATGATAGAATTAGGGGTGATGAAAATAGAATTGAGGATCAATTCCATCATGATGCTTGTTTGGTATGATGGAATTGGAAAATTTTCCAATTTCATGTAGAAGCCAAATAGGCTCAATTCCACCCAATCAATTCCATCAAAATACCTAAGATTTACAATTCCATGTGATCATTTTCATCTATTACCCTCCACTACCTTCAAAAAATAAAAAAATAAAAAAAAATTGAAGGAAATTTTGGTATTTTTATACAAAAATTAGATCTCATTTCTATAACATACCAAATATACTTTTATTCCCCATTTCCATTTCCATTTCCATATCCATATCCATTTCCATCATAATCAATTCCAGCGTATCAAACGGGCCCTTATATTTTTAACTTAGAAAATCAAGTCGAGTCGCTGGTGAACTCGTATCAGTTGTAAATTCAAATAAACTCACAAGTTTAAACATCGAGTTTACTATTTTTACATTTTCAACTTATAAATCTGTATTAACTTTTTTGATTTGATCATGCTCAACAGCTTTATATATGAATTTTATAGAAATTTCTTTGATAAATATGACAAATTTTGCATGTTGATGGATTTAATTTTGATTGTTTGTATTTAAAATATATTTAAATTAAATTGTTGTTATTTTTTATATTTTAATTGTTTAATTATGCATCATTAATACCTATTTAATGATAAGAGTAAACTTTTGTGAGTCTATGATTCGAGTTTACGTCACTATCACGAGGTCACTTAAATTCACGAGTTCAACAACCTTGCTGTCAGTCACTCACTCACTTTCATGAACGAGCCTCACCTCTTCACTTTTCAAATGAATACTACTCTAGTCCTATTTATAAGTCCAAATTAATTAACTCTCACATATCAAAGGGAGTTAATTAACTTATTATTTATGAGCTAAATTTTCTATTTTACCTTTATTTATGATTGATTCCAAGAGTCAATATAAATAAATTCTTTTTATTTATTGAAATTAATAGGGGCAAAATTGTAAAATACACAAGTATTACTCTAAAACTGGACTTATAATAAGAGCTAAAAATTTTTCAGTCAAAATAAACTTATAAATAGGATCAGAGGAGTAGACCATAAATAAATGTGACTCAGTATAGTTTGTTGAGTTACTTTTAAATGAGACTGTACTTCAGACTATAATACTCAAAGTATTAAAACTCGGATCGGGCATTAAACCAGTTGGAGTACTGAGTTAAGGGTCAGTGGGTCAGACCGGAGCCAAAACGGGACCAAACCGATGAGAAATTGAAAATTTTAGACTTATAGCATGAAATTATAAAAAGAAAATAATGTTTTTTTTAATATGAACCCGGACCGGATTGGGAACAGGACCGGTTTACCGGCCGGTCCGGTCTGGGTTCAAGAACTTTGATAATACTACTTCATGGTCCTCATATAAGATTTCATTTGTAATACAATTTATAATATGAATTAGATTTTATATTAAGAAGGGTGGTATTAAATATCAGGTAATAACTAATAAGCATGCTAATGTAATGTTGACGTCATGTTTTCAGCTCAATTTTTGTTAACTTTTTTCTAATTTAAATCATTTTTTCTTCTTTCAATAAATACGTCAATGTTTATTAGTTAAAAATATCTGATATGTTATTTAAATAAAAAAAAAGATCTTATATATATATTTTTTATATTATTATCCGGTTTGGGATTCATGATCAGATCTGGCTGCGGTCCGCTGCCCGTCCTTTTCTCCCAAACGACACCGTTTTGGTGTGGTTTGGGGGTAAATGAGGGGTTGATTTTTCTTTTAAATGGTATCTAGTATTTTTTTGGATGTATCTAGTATCTTAAAATATTTTTTAAGTAACATGCAGTATCCTAAAATAATTTTTAGTACCTTTAACCTCTTAAAATATTTTTTCAGTCGTACTCAGTGTGTTAGCAGACTGATTGCAATTTAACCCTTAATATATTTTTTCAGCTCCAAAAATCACTTTAAAATATTAGATGCTATTGAAAAAATATTTTAGGGTGGGTGGAAATTAATAAATTAGTATTATAAGTTTTGGATGCTCTTTGTTACTAAGAAAAATACATTAACAGTAAAATTGTAGTCAATCTTCTCACACACTAGGTTCAACTGAAAAAATATTTTAAAGAGTTAAAAATACCAAAAAAATTAAAAACACAAAAAAATATTTTAAAGTAATTGTTGGAGCTGAAAAAATACATTAAGGGTTAAATTACAATCAGTTTGCTAACACACCGGGTACAACTGAAAAAAGATTTTAAAAGGTTAAAAGTACTAAAAATGATTTTAGAATACTGCATGTTACTTAAAAAATATTTTAAAATACTAGATATATCTAAAAAAATACTTTAAAATACTAGATATCATTTAAAAAAATTCAGCCCCTCATTTACCCCAAAACCACATCAAAACAGTGTAGTTTGAGAGAAAATGACAGTCAGTAGACCACAGCCAGATCCTTCATGATCTCTCCCTTCTCAACACAAATATTTCATTTAGAATTTAAACTTAAGATCTAAAGAGATCTAATAAAATTTTATATTGTTAAATTAACTCTATATAAAACATTGATATTTTACAAGATTTCATACATATAAAGCCTCATTACTACAATTCATGCTGATCTGATTAATAAATTTTTTTAAATAATGACTTTTTACTGATTTTCTTTAATAAAAATATAACTCACCTCAAGACAGGAACAAGCGTGTGTGCCTAGTTTCTCCGATCTCATCACAGCACGCTAGTATACAGCCCACATGCACGTCATATCCATTCAGTGGGGTCCATAGAGCATGTCAACTAGCAGCGTGGGGATCCCACCTCTTTGATATTACGGTTATTACCCAACGGGTGGGTGCCAGGGGCGTGTTTGAGCTGGACCCCACAATTATATTCCCCGGTACGTGCCAACGGTAATAACCGTTTGATTTTGATGTGTTACTTTTTCAACTATTTTACCCCCGATCTAATGGCCCCTATTTGTTATCGTGGCCTTCCATCTTCCTCCTCCTTCCCATCATCGGTCTCCTTCTCTGACACGTGTCCGTTATTAACCACCTGTCCCTCCTCAGCACATTTAAACATTGAGTAGTTTTATTTTCCGAAAATGTTATTCTCAACCACTCTCAGTTTTTTATTAACACCAGAATTATTATTATTATTATTATTGGCAAGACATCAGGAAAAAGCTCCATCAATAACAAGACTAATGTCCTTTTAAAGATCCGAAGAATGAATGCTAAAACTCTCTTAATTGAATTTTCACCATAAATAAAAAAATAAATTTTAAATACTTTAGGAAGATTATTTTTATTATTCACACTATATTATTTAGAACATTGTTTTCCTTTTTTTTCGATAATGAAACATTGTTTTCCATTGAGCCTATGAGTGAATCCCTCCTTGAAAGAAATTGGAAATTATATAATAGGATTAGATTAAAGTCCAATGAAATCCACTGAGTTGTTTTTCCCTTTAAATTCAATTTTAGCCATTTTTATTATTAATAAAAGTTATGAATGCTTTTTACATATAAAGAGCTTACAAATTTTTTTAAAAAAATAACATCAAATTTTTTGAATTAAAAATAATACATAAATTAGTCTGAACTTCTTGAACACAAATAACATTAATTCTATATATTGAATTGAAATAGAAAGATCTGGAAGCTTTCAATCGATATGGACACAATAAATAATATACGCATAAAATGTGGGATTCCTAGGAGTAACTTTAACGAATAGTTTTGTTGAAAAGAAATAATATTAAATGTGTGATCAACACGTGGCAATATGGTTGAGATCGCATATATGAAGACGTGTATCGTGTATGTGCATTGTACAGTTGAGGAGGGCATGTGAATGTTTTTAAAGTCAAAGGCAAAAAGCTAAAAGCCTAAAATAAAGGTTTTTTCCCCCCAAAAAAAAAAAGATATTGTTATTACTAGTACGAACACAGATTAAATTAATGAAATTGTGAATAGAACGTGAGTAGTAGCGAGATAAATAATGAAATACAAATTCCAATTCGATTGCTGTGTGATACCGTGATGTGAATCAAACCCTCTTTCTTCCTTCCCTTGCAAAATACTCCTTCTTTATACGTGCACACACACATTCACAACACACACAACTTACGCGCGCGCGCACAAACACACACACACATATATATATTGGATTCTTATAATTCACGGTACAATATAAATGCACCACCTGCATATGCTGGTCCTGCAGCATGTCGGTCCTAACGTTATGTTTTTTTAGCGAAAATTATGAAAAAAATTTTCATTGGCAACTTATTTATCAAATAGGATTTTCGCGTGTAGATTATATTTTACGTGAGTAGAATATCTTTCTGTGTGTAAAATTTTTCTCTTATGTATGCAGAAATTTTTCCTACATGTGCAGAAATCTTCCCTCCGTGTGCAAATATCTTTCCTCCACGTGCAAGATATCTTCCCAGATCCCATTTAGTAAATAAGTTGTCCATGAGATCTTTTTTTAGCAATTCTCCCTTTTTTTTATTCTCTTGAACTTTTTTATATTTGTCTATGTAATTTCATGTACTCGGATCTTTTAATAATAAAAGTTTTCTGTTGAGTTTTGAGTTTTGACAGACCGAACCATTTTCTTAATTTTTTCTTTTGGTAAATCCCCAATTGACTCGTCCAAACATGACGATTCTTACTGGTCATTTTGAACGATATATGTGTATATATTATGTACAATGCATTGTTATAATGCAAAAGGTATTGTTAGATATGCTTTCATATTACATGAATGATTTTAAATAAATTTTAAATATTTTTCGTTTTATTATATATATATATATATTAAATTGTCTTTTTAATTGGAAATTACTCTGCAATCTAACTTAATTACAAGGACATGTCAAAATTATCACTAAGTAAGTAAATTCAATTGTTTTAAATAATATATGCGAGCGAATATACATCTATTGATTATTTAAGAAATTAAATCTCATTATTAAGTTTATTTTTTAATCTAAAATCAAATACCTAAAAGCATATATTTAAAAAAGATAAGCTTATGTCCATTTATTTATATACGTTAAGTCTGATTCTCCAACTGAATCTTATCACGTGAATTTTTCTTAATAATGAATTTTACATTGATAAAATTTTAAAATTCTGCCATTTAATAATTTAAGTCGTACAGGAAAATACTTGATTAGATAATTAGACGTAATAAATATAAGCAAACACAACTTCATACCAAAAAATATATTCCCTCCGGTCCTAAATATAGGACATAGTTTGTAGTGCAATTTGCACTACAAATTATGTCCTATATTTAGGACCGGAAGTAGTATATATATAAAAGCAACTACACTTGAGTTTTATGCATTTAAAAAATTGATGTATTCTGATGATAAAGTCACGAAGAAATTTTTTCAAGTCTTGTGGTTGACGAAGGCTTTGAAGATGTTGACTAGGAATGTATTTGCAAGACTAGTTTTCTTTTCTTTTCTTTTCTTTTTTCCGGCCTCAAAATGAATTAGGATGTTTAAGCGAAAAAAAGATACTAAGAATTAAGGCTATATTTGGCATTAAACTAGGAAGGAAAAAAGGCCAATGTTGAGAAGCTAAGCAAGAAGCTCATTGAAGCTTCGTATTGGGGTTTGGGTTAGATTTTATTTAGGTAAAATTAATTCAGAGTTAAACGGGGCATTAAAGTTGAAATAGTTTTTACTGGTTTTTTGGACTTTTCTTTATATTTGAATATCTTAAAAATTGACTTTTCAATAACCTACTTTTAGTCCTAAACGTAAGAGTTAGATAAAAAATATATTTTGCTAAATATAAAACTTCAATTAATAACGTCTTCCACATTTATAATTTTCTCTTTAAAATAACCATATCGATTGCACATAATTAGAAAAGATATTTTAGATAAATTAATGCATATTTGATACAAACATCTAACTTAATTAATTTTTTTAATATTTACAATTCATTTACCGAGCTCTTATATCAAATGCTGGAGGTAGTAACATCCAAAAAAAAATCCATTAAACTGACTTTTTCAATTTTGTTTTAGGCATCGCTGACACAAAATGTGGACAACTGTCCTTGCGAAGAAGGTTCGTTGTAAAACTAATTTTTTTAAAAACCTCTATTGTAACATAAATTACAATGCACTGACTCACTTTTACCAATAAAATGTTTGTTTGGAACAGTGAGTAGAATCTTTAAAAATATTTTTTTAATCATGATTTACGGTATATGAGGTGAGTATTTGAGATGAACTTTGTCTTGATTTAATTGAATAAGCACTCTTGGAAGTCCCAACATGATCCCAAACAATTATTTAAAGTCATTCTTGCTAACTATTCCCTCTAGTTCTTATTATAAGGCACCACTTAATAAGTGTATTTAATCCTTTTTATAAGGCACTTGCTTGTTTTCAAAAAGCATTAAATGCTTTTTTCCATGCATACCCATGATTAATAAGGATAGTGGGTGAGAGTTATAATTAATATGATATTACAGTTTAGTGAAATCAGTAAGAGCAATAATGGAAATTATTTAAATTTTAGGGCAAATTTAACATCTTTAATCGTTTTTATTGATTTGTGAGAATTGTTAGTTGGTACTTTATAATAAGGACCAGATGGAGTAGTTAATTAATCTAGTGAGTGCTTGAATAACACTGAAACCGTGGTTTCAGAAGCCCTTTTTCATAAGCCGAAATAAACTCTTTTCACATACTTACCTCATAAATCGTAAAAGCTATTTTCTAATAGTTAACTTAAACACGACAAACAAACTAACAAGCAAGGTGTTGAACAATTTAGTGGCTGTTTGAGTTTGCGTTATAATAGCATGTTCATATCAATTGAGACAAAATTACTCTCACATACTTACTTTATATATCATAAATCACATTAAACAACAATTTCTACCGTTATTCAAAATAAACGAATACTTGCCATCACCAATTCATGATAACACTTTTTTGTACTCTCACTGCTGCACACAGTTTATATTATATGGTTCAGATCGTTTCCCTCTATTGTACAGTGCCTATATATATATATAATTAATATAGTCTACATTAATTAATGGCTATATCTCTCTCCATGTGCATGCCACCCCCCATCTGCAATTATCTGCCCATTTTTTTCGTTCCCAAATATTTGTTGTACCCCATAGAAATCTCTTTTCATAATTTAAAATAGGTATTTTTGTCAATGTCTATGTTATAGATTTCTTTCCTAAATTTTTTCTCATAAAAAATAATTGTTCTGTTGTAAACACTTTTATATATTATAATAAACTTTACATGATGCACGACCATAAAATAAAAGTTGTAATTAACAAGGAACCTAACTTTTGGTTGTGATATTTTTTTTAATTATATGAAATTACTAAAACATAATAAAAATAAAATTAATAAATACTTGTAACAAATACTACCATTACTAGATTCTTATGAATTTAATTTTTTTTCGTTTTTTTACTTTTTCCATATTGATTCATCCTTGATTGCAGCCATTTATATTTTGCCAAATGGCTGGCTTTGTTTGATACAAGCTCCTTCCATGCAAAGCATAAATAGACTCAACCTCCAACCTCCTTTTTTTTTTTTTTTTTTGCCTGAACCTCCAACCTCCTACTCTAATTATTTTTCAGTCAATGCAATTATTTATCAATTTTGGTCCATTATTTTTTTTTAAAATGCAGTATATTTCTAAGAACTACTACTAATAAATAAGGTCATTTTTTAGGGTCATAAATAAATTAGGAAAAAAATTTTTGACCATGAATAAATTGGGAAATTGAGATTTGCGAGTTTGTAATAATTTTATTGAAAAAAAAAACCTGATACTAAAAAGCAAAAAGGCGTATGCTAAATGAGTTTCATTTTCGTTCTGCTTCGATTTAATGCTTGGTTGGCTCATTATGAGCTCTGAATTCACACACTTCTTTTGAAACTCTCTCAACCTTCTTCATAACGCCATTGAACCACCCCTCACCTCCTCCTCCTCCTCCTCCTTCTTCCCTCTCTCTGAAATCAATCTCCATGGATACCAACAAATCGCAAAATCCACAACCTCAATCTCTTTCTCCATCCAGAAGTGGAAGACGAAGAAGCAGCGTTTGCAATTCCCCGGAATTTGAGTTCTGGATGGTCCGAAACCCGTCTTTCCCTCAACCCAACCTTCTCTCCGCCGATGAGCTCTTCGTTGACGGCGTCCTCCTCCCGCTTCACCTCCTCCACCATCACAACGTACCCGACCCGTCAGATGAGGTTTCGCGCCCGGACGCCGAAACGCTCGTCTCGGAGCCACCGGATCCGGAACCCGGGCCCCCACCAGAGCCATCGCCGGCCATAACAGATTCGACCACGACGACGTCGTTTTCGGCGTCCAGACGCTGGAAGGACATTTTCAAAAAGAGCGAGAAGAAGAGCGAAGAGAATAATAAGACCTCATCGGAAGAGAAGGGGAAGAAGAAGAAAAAAGAGAAGAAAAAAACCGCGAACGGTGCGAGTTCGGCGGAGTTGAACATCAACATTTGGCCGTTCTCGAGGAGTAGGTCCGCCGGGAATGCTAGCACCCGACCCAAATTATTTCCCGGAGCTCCGGTAACCCGGAAGGTGAACAGCGCGCCTTGCTCTCGGAGTAATTCCGCCGGCGAGTCCAATTCACGAAAATGGCCCAGCAGCCCTGGTCGGGCCGGGGTCCATGTGGGTCGGAGCAGCCCTGTTTGGCAGGTACGCCGTGCCGGATCCACGTCGAAGAGCTCCGAACCCGTAGTTCTAAATGCCAAGGGGTCAAGAAAAGAAACCCCCACGAGCCGCCGGAGTAAAATGATCACCACCGCAACGACCAACGGCGGCGGTAGCGCGAAGGCCAG
This sequence comes from Inga oerstediana, assembly GCA_963210345.1. NCBI lineage: Eukaryota > Viridiplantae > Streptophyta > Magnoliopsida > Fabales > Fabaceae > Inga > Inga oerstediana. The sequence goes on along the minus strand of OY723400.1, from coordinate 7,743,072 downwards.
AGTTTTGAATTTAAACGTCCCCATGTGCATTGGTTATAAACACCATTTGAGTTGCAAAAGCGACGACAAAGCTGGCCCCGGAGCCAGTGCAGATGCTGCCGCCGTCTGCGGCGTCGCCGATGACGGAGATGTTGGTAACGCTGCGGGAAGTGGCGGTAATATTTTCCATTTGAGGAGCCTTTTCACTAAAAAGAGCATGGTAACATCGCATTAGTAGTATCTAATTTACCTACCATATACAGTAAAATAAATATTTGCTCCTCAAGATTTAACCTGTTGTTTATCTCTCTTTTTGATTATCTTTGTAAAGAGAGCCTTGTGGTTAATGTGAATCGTATATAGTGTGTGGCATTGTATGTAATGTAAGGGAAAAGGCGTGGGTGTGGCTGACAGGTGAAAAGTTAGAAGTAGATTGGTGAGTGTGATAGGCTCATAGTAGGTATTAGAGAGGAATGTTATGCTTCCTCTTTAGGTGTATTGTATTCTCAAAAGCATCACCAAAATGTTATTTCAAGTTTCTTTCTCCTTCTTTAACTGTTACTTATCATTACCAGATGCATTTTCCTACTAAGAATAATTACAGGGGCATCATGTATGAAGTTGAAATTGTATGGAATAGATTTTAATTGTTTAATGGAGAAGTAATTTAATGATACACAATATGTGATATGATTAATTAACTTAGTTATCTTTCTTAATCTCTCGAAGAAAAAAAGTCAAACTCTATCTTATATTTAAAAATGGAGTATTAATGATAGAGCATGCATTTCTTGATAAAGGCGAATTCACTGGTCTTTTTAAGTAGCAGAGATTAGACCCCTAAGGCCCTAAAACACCCTAATCAGCTGTAGTGTGTGTTTGGATTAGCTTTTAAGAATGACTTTTATGATTATGATTTACGAGGTAAGTATGTGAGATGAGTTTTATTTCAACTTGCAGAAAATAACATCTGAAGCCACGATTTAGGTGTTCCCCAAGCGTCAGAATATATAACAATGAGTTTCCTTAAAAGATGAGCTTTATAAGGTTTTGGGTTCTTCAACTCTAGTAGTTAGTTTTTAAAGCATAACTCTCCTAAAGATCTGAATCCGTTGCAATGGTGTATTCATTGAGGGACAACCTAATGCGCGTAGGGGGGGGGGGGGGAGAGAGAGAGCTGCGGAGGGTTTTGACCGGAGTGAAGTGTCTTAGTCCCCAACTCTAACGTCTAACTTTTGTGGTATGATTATGCATGGTACAAAGTATTCAACATTCAATATATAAATCAGGATAAATTTAAGGGATAAGTGCTTTGTCTTTTAATAATCTTTTCCTTAACGCTGGATCGTACATATACAAGGGTTACAAGCTAAACAAATAAGGAATTGAGTAATTGAATATCATACCAATATTACCTCAAATAGAATGGTTTGAAGGTAACACAAGGCTTTGGGGAAGACAAAGCTGGTTGCGGGTTGTAAATTTGAAGCTGACATGCAACTGAAAGGGCCACAGTGTTGCAGACTTTGAATCCATTGGATTCTGAAAACTGAAAAGGCGGGTTAGAGTTGTGAAGCTGGGAAAAAAGCAACACTCAGAAGTACTATACATCAGAAGTGTTAAACAGATAATCAGAAAGTTAAAAAGGCATTGATCCTTAAGACCTTGACGTTTTTGTGTATTGTTCCATTTTTATGCAAAGTAATGTGTTTGGGCCCATTCCTAGATCCAACACAAACAAAGTGGGTGATATGGGGAAGGCATCCCATGGTCTTAACAACACCCGAGTACAAGATTTTATGTTTTCTATATTCTTAATTATCATAAAAAAATTACATGCAACCTATTCCTAATTCTGATTTTGTGTTTTCCTAGAATTCTCCATCATTATTGGAGCCCAATAGTAAATGTAACTTGTTTTTATACTAACTCAATTCCAGCGTTCCCACAAACTCACTTATGAATCCGGGCAAACTCGATTGATTGAGTGCGAGTTTGGATTAGCGGTGGAGAAGGAGCTTCTTTTGTAGATGAGCTTTTGAAAAAGTCATATAGAAAAAAAGTCAAACTGTAGATGTGATTTGTGTTTGGATTGGCGGTGGCAGAAGTGACTTTTTTTTATCTCCATCTGAGTAAAAGTAGCTTTGATCTCCATATGATAAAAGCTCCATTTTCTGCAGAAGCCCATCTATCACCAACGCTCTCCCAAACACACCAAATGAGCTTTTGGGGCTTTTAGCCCCCAAATGGGCTTTTTTAACTTCCAAATGAATTCCCAAACAGACCCTGAATAGAGCCTACTTGGACCAGTGCAAGTGGCAGAAGCTCTCGTTTCTTGAACATGTGATTTGAGAGAATGAGAAACCTCTAATTTACCCTCCAAACCTTGAAAGGGACATGGATCCATAGTTAGTGAAGCATCGTCTCACCTTAAAACAATCTGCATGTGAAATTTTTTTACCTCATGATAACCCTTCATCTATGACAGTCCATGGCCACGAGAAACTATGTTCACAGGTAAAATGGGCCCGGCCTGCGGGCCCCAGCCCATAAGTGCCCCTAAAAGTGGCGGGCTTTAGCCACCAGCTAACCATGGGTTGTTGCAGGCTGGTGGGTTGATCTGCCTAAACTATCTTTTCTTTTCTTTTTTCTTTTATCTTTGCAAATGATAAATTATAGGGAAAATCCCTTAAAAATGCGCTCGAAATAGCGAAATCCCATTTCAGTGCAGCGAATTCCAAAATGCCGAATCAGTCGTGTGTCAGTACGGAATGAACAGTGTATGGGTGCTAAAAGACGATTTTGCCCTTCAACCCTTATTCTCATCACTTTCAGAATAACAACACAAGTCTCTTAATTAACAACTTTGTCTTCTTGATTAACAACTCCAATTTCATCTTCTTAATAAAGAAAGAGGTGTTGTTATTGACCCTGAAACTTAAATTACGAAGTTGTGAAATAAGAAATGAGAGTTGTTAATGTAGAATATGGTGTTGTTAATAACAAGACCGGTATTGTTATTGTGAAAGTAAAAAGATGAAATTGGAGTTGTTAATCAAGAAGACAAAGTTGTTAATTAAGAGGCTCGTGTTGTTATTCTGAAAGTGATGAGAATGAGGGTTGAAGGGCAAAATCGTCTTTTAGCACCCCTGCACTGTTCATTCCGTACTGACACACGACTGATTCGGCATTTTGGAATTCGCTGTACTGAAACGGGATTTCGCTATTTCGAGCGCATTTTTAAGGGATTTTCCCTAAATTATACCTAAAATATATAGGACTAAAATATAAATGGAACATCAGATCAAGGCTTAATGCAAAGAATGAAAAAAAAAAATGAAGAGCGTCTTTGTGAGTAAAATAGTAAAATTAAGCATAACGTCCTGACTAACATCAATTTCTAATATATATATATTGTGGCTTCTTAATAAATAATTTTCATAATAGATTATTTTGATCTAAAAAAAGATATACTAGGGCCAACATTTTTTCCCTTCTTTGAGTTTTTTTAATTTAAAATATTAATAGGTGGACCGACAAGCTAGCTCACCAACCCACCTTAATGGGCTTGGGCAAGTGTTTTTCATCCCACCAAGAGCCATCTAGCCCGTGGGTTATGGCCCAGGCTGGCCCAAACTCCAAGCTTCTATGTTACGTGAGTGTGGATAAAAGAATAAGGGTTAAGGTGCAAAAATACACATGTGATTGTTCTCAAAATGCATCCAACACCAAATATTTTTTTAGGTGTAACAGTGACTATGTGGTTACAAAATAGGTGCAAAACCACCCTTTGATCGTTAGTTTAACTTTTTGACCCTGAAAGTGATGACGTGTATGATAACATGGATGTTGGAGTGACATTCTGGAAAAAAAAAACTTACTGACTACTGAAGCTTTGCAATTAATATTACACATATTTCACTATTTCAGTAACACCTTTACTGAAGTAGATTCAAATATGAATGCAGAGTGCCTAACTCACTCAGCAGAACTGCTGCCCTAAAAAACATACTGATTGCTAAATTTTTTCCCAACCCTAGATTCCCAATATTATTAAATTAAAATCATTATAATACATATATTATATTACTATTTTTTATTAAATTATATGATTTATTACGAAAATTTGATTTTCAGCAATTTTTTTTCCAAACTCCAGCATGCATGTCATCGTACACGTCATCACTTTCAAGATAAAAAAGACAAACTAACGGTCAAAGGGTTGTTTTGCACTTAATTCATAATCACATAGTCACTGTTACATCTAAAAAAAGCATTTGGTGTTGGATGCACTTTGAGGAAAATCACATATATATTTTTGCACCTTTAATGTAAATAATTTCCTCAGAAAAAACCAGATTATTCCATCAATTTTGGTTGTTTGTTTCTGGTTTCTTTGTTGAATAATGGAATTACGCTGATTTTTGCCAAAAACAAAAAGTGGAGGAGTTGGATTTTCGTTGATTCTGATAGAACGAGCATCATGATTCCCAACTTATTTACATTCCCAGAATCGTTTGCGTGAGAACCTTTGGTCTTGTTTGGCTGAAAGCAATGTTTATTGTATGATAAAGAATACAATTTTAGATTCCCATTGGGGACATGTTTGGTTCGCGGCTTAACATTCTTATGCCATTCTAATGGCAGTATTGATTCTGGCAGCTGCTGGATTCAGCAATCCATTTTTCTGAGTGATAATGAAGCTCCATTATTTGAATTTCTTCAGAAATTCCTTAAATGCCCTTCTTACTTGCCCATCTGCACTTGCTCTTAAGTATGTTTGGGATTGCTTATTTAGGGCCGAAAAGTAGGATCCAGGTAATCGTGGGATTAGGAGCTTTTAATTTTTTTGGCCATGTTTTGGTTTAGCTTTTTTTCTAGTAGGCTTGTAGGGGGAAAACTACTTATTTTGTTAAGCCACATTTTGTAATCGTTTTTGAACCTGTTTGGATTAGAGTTTGAAAAGCCCGTTTAGATGTAAAATGACTGAAAAGGGCATGAATTATATATATATATATATATATTATTTGTATATATTTTGATAACTGAAGTAAAAAATTAAATTAAAATTTGATAAAATACAATAAGTCAGATTAATGTATTTTTTAGGACATTATTATATGATTAAGCATTAATTTGAGGACTAGAGAAAATTACAGAAAAGTACCCCAGAATTTATGAAAATTATAAGTGAATGAAGAAAAGGGATCGGGGAAATCACAGAAAATGACTCAAATTTATGCAAATTTTTCATAAATTACAGTTTGACCGTAAAAATATTTCAACAATTTTTAATTTAATCTCTCTTTAAAAACTTTTGAAATTTGCAAAAAAATCCCTGGTCAAATCTAATTTGACCAAAGCATCTTCTTCTTTCTTCGAACACGCGAACCAGCGAACCATTGAAACAGAGCATCGCCTTTGTGCATGCGCGAATAAAGAAGCTTGGTCAGACAAAATAATGAGGGCGGTACACCGAACCATCGAAGGCAAGCCATGAGATGAGTGATGACGTGAAACGTCGACGAGACGCGAGACGCCGACGAGATGCGAGACGCCGACAAGACACACGGAGATCTGGATAGTGTGACCCACGACGGTGAAGCTTACACACACAGTCCTAAACGGAGCTCTCTGAAATGCACCACCGGAAGCTCTGATTTGAACGAAAATACAAGCTCAAAGATCGCCTTTGTGCATGGGTTAACGACGGTCATGGAGGTTGGTGAGACAAAATAATGAACATATAATGCTTCCAACGGTCTGCAGCTGAGCATTGATGGAAGAGAGAGACTGAAAGTGCAGTGGAAAAGCTACGAAGTTCAGCTTCAAAAAAAAGCCACGATGATTCCAAAAGCGAAGGAATGATCAACGCCTTGCCAAACGGTTCATTTGCTGCCACTGTTATTTTTTTCTTCGAAACATGCGGTGGGGGCTGCCCACCGCTTTGCCAAAGAGACCCTTTGACTTTTGGCTTCTGACATTGCTTAGAGGAGAGAGAGGGATAAAAAAGAAAAGAGAAGAGAAGAGAGAGCGTGTATATATGGTTTGCAAAAAAAAAAAAAAAACAGAGAGAAAATGTGTATGTGGCATAGGGATGGTGATTAAAGATGTTAAATTTTTACTTCAGATTATATTATACAATATTATATGTTTTTTGTTGGTAAAAAATATGAGAAATTTAGTTGGACTTGATAAATCTTTATACACAAACTATCTATAAATTTAGCACATACAGAGTACTTTGATTTAGGTTCTTATCATTTAAATTTTTAACACATAAATATAATATATATGTATTATTTAATAAGATATGTGTCCTTTTAAATTATTTTTCATATAAACTTGCTTTTCAGTATAATCATTCATAAAGTTTTTAAAATTCAGATTGAAAAAAAGTCACTTATATTACTACCAATTTAAAATGTGCTCATTTAGGATAATTTATTTTTGACTTAAAAATGCTTATAAATCGTGATTTATATTATACGAGATAAATATGTGAAAGGATTTTTATCTCGACTTATATAATAAACATTTTTTTTCCAAAAAAACTCTATTCCATTCCAAACGTAGCAATAAATCACATTATATAATCTTACTTTTACCCAATTTAAATATTGTCAAGGGAAGGAGCGAAGGGCTGTTGATTATTTGGTGATTCAATGCTTCTGTTCCAAACATAATTTCTTCTACTTTTGCCGACATTAGATTACCTTATAATTAATTTATAATATTGTTAGTTATTGTCCACTAACAATTAATATTTGACAAAAACAATAAACAGTTTTTTGGCCAACAAAAAATAAACATTTTGATTCTTTATAAATTATACATAAAAGATATTTTATTTTTGATACATAGTGTGATCTGTACACGCCCTAAATTTATATAATTAAAATCATGGCTTAACCACTTTACATTTTATTAATGATAATGATGACTATTTTTACAAGACGAGTATAAAAGGATTGAAAGAAAATGACTTAAACTTCTCTAGAAGTAGAATTATTCTTTTCATCTCTAATCAAAATTACGAGTTTGACAGCCGTACATGCTATTAACGATAATGAATAATGATTATACTTTTTATGGAATCTAATCTAATTTAATCTAATCTTTCTTTCTTTCCTTTTTCTTTTTTTTTTTTTGCGCCAGGACAATCTAATCTAAATATAAAGAAATTAAAAAACATGAAATCTACCAAAAATGTAGAATCCGACGATCGGAACCGAAACGGAACATACCCCAACGGGCATAAGATAAAGATTAAACGGCGTTATATCTATTTAGCTTTCTACGCGCTCTGGGGGAGCGTGATTATGAGTTATTCGTGCGGCTGGATATATTGTCTCTATTCTCGAACTTTCTCTCTCTGCCTCTTCGAGTCTTCCTCTCTTGCAAAGGCAGAAACAGAAAAAAATCAATGGCGTCGGGTGATCGGAAATCATCGAAGGCCTCGAGCAGTCGCGCAGGAAGAATCCGCACACTATCGGATCTGAACCGGCCGTCGGCCGACTCCGATAGCGACTCTGATGGGCCGCAGGAGTACTACACCGGTGGCGAGAAGAGGTTTCTTTTCTCCTTCCGCTCCTGTTTGTTCGACATATGAAAATCTTAATTTACTGAAAATTTTTTATGGTATTTGATTCTTATTGCATCGAGTAGTTACCGAGAGTTCTTTGCCCTTCTTTTATTTCTCGTTTCTCATATTTCGAATGTTCAATGACTTATTTGTTCGAATAAATATTGGGGGTGGTAGGAAGTGGTTGGATTTCAATTTCATTTTTGTGTCCTGAATCAAACCGGTTTCTTGTTATCGAATTCTTTAGATACTTGACCTACATTCCATGGGATCGGTACTGGTGTACCCTTTCCCGGGCACTAATTGAGCAATCAAGAGCCGAGAAGAGAGAGCTTTGACCTGAATAGCTTGATGCAGTGATTTTCGAGCTGGTGAATGGGGGTTAATCTAGTGGTTGGGCATTAAAATATAATATTGAATTAGCACATGAAGCCATTATTTTGGGACTAGTTATAATTGTAATTAGCATCACCGGGGTATTATAAGCAGCTTTGTCTGTGATATATTTCTAGCGATGCCATAGCAATCTGCTCATAAACAGATAGATTACTTTGTTACTGATCTCCTGACAATGTGTAGACCATCTTTTTACCAATCAGAACCTCTTAGTTTCGATTTACTTCATATATCTTGGTATGCATAAATATATACTGGCAGTTTACCAATTATTACTCTTGCAATGATAAGATTCAATTTAAATAATGTAGATATAAGACCATTTAAATTGCTAGGTTGATTTTATTCAGTGCCTAGTTTTGTTGGTGGTTTTCTTTGCTTTCTCCGTTCTGAGTTTCCACTGGTTTTCTTTCTTTGATGATTTCTTATCTTCAAACTCTGGATTTTTACCTTGTCTTAATACAATTTCTTGTTTTGTTGTTGAAAAGAAAAAATTGTAAATGGGATGAGAGCTTTCTTATCTTCTTATTACTAGGTGCCTGTATTATTTTGCGTATCTTTCTACTAGGTTTTAACCAGTGACCCTTCCCTAGGGCCTGTTTGGTTAGAGGGGAGGGGATGGGAGGAGATGAGAAATGAGCCCCTCCCCTTGTTTGGTATGAAAAATTGGAGGCGAGGGGAGCCAAAAAAGGGGCTTCAAATCCGTCCCCTTCCCTTATTTTTGTTCCCTCTAAATTGGTGGGTTTTGGAGCGAAGCAAAATAATGTGACTGTTTTGCCCCCATTACTTTTTCATATTTCTTTTGATACCCTTGAGCAGAAATTAGAAACACGATCATTTTTACACCTCCATTACACCTCATTTTTATCAAGACATATTTCTACACTAAGCTTATGGTCTCAAAATTAAATTATTTTTGAACTTTTACTTCAGATGCTGGCAGTTGAGATCTTGGTCTCGGGATTTGTTTTTGAGGAGGAGGATTTTATGAAAAAAGTGTTCTTTGTGTCCACTTGGTAAAATAAATCTGAATTTTCATAATTTATTTAATTTATATTGAGGTGTCAACTAATTTAAATAATTTTCATTTCAAAAAAACTAATTTAAATTAGTTATATAAGCAAAAAAAAAAGTAAGCAAGGTACAATGGTAAATTAGTTATTATTTCCCCTCCCATCCCTCCTTGAACCAAACAAAGGATCATTAAAAAACCTTCCCCTTCCTCCAACTCCAACTAAACCAAACAAGGTGACTCAAACAAAAAACTTTTTTGTTTTACAAAGGGAAGCTGGAGCTTGAAATAAAGAAGCTAGAACAACCTCCTTGATGACTGTATCCCTTGTGTGAAAATTTTGGTTCACTTGACTACCTGCTGAAAAATAATTTTTCTTTCTCCTTGAATATGTTTAGTCTAGGTTAAAGTGTTCCTTTATCTTGCCACTCTTGTAGACTGCATTGGTATAGCAGATGTTTTAGCCCACCAAGAGACTAGCAGTCTTGCTTTCTGAACCGTACATTTAATATGCATGTGCTTTCTCTGATGCAACTAGATGTACATCAAGACTATTTATTAATAAACACCTATCTGACTTCAGCTGATACTATGATTTGGAACTTTTCTATTAGTTATTTAACTTTTGTTTGTCATATCACCAGTGGAATGCTTGTCCAAGATCCTACAAAGGGCAATGATGTGGATGCAATTTTCAATCAAGCAAGGCAACTGGGAGCAATAGAAAGGCCTCTTGATCAACTCCAGGAACCACCGAGGTCAACAAGCTTTACGGGAACTGCAAGATTACTCTCAGGAGAAACTGTACAATCAACTTCTCAACAACCTGAGTCTTTTGTTCACAACATTGTTTTTTGGAGTGATGGCTTTACTGTAAATGATGGACCTTTGAGAAGGTTGGATGATCCTGAAAATGCCTCATTCTTGGAGGTAAACTGTTTTTGTTCCCAACGTTGGAAGCTACATGGTTGCATGCGGCCCAAATAAAGAATTCATCTGTATTAGACGATTGGGTTTTTATATTTTTATTCAGAGAGTGACAGAATAATGAAATATGTCTGGAATTTTTGTTTTATCTCTACTTACTGAAAACCTCAACCACGAATTCCCTTCACTGAAAAACACATGGGTAACCACTTGACTAGAGAACTATATCCAAAGCATATTTTGTGGAGTGCTCTGAAAGTTGCACTTAAAATGAACCATTGGACTGTCAAATGATTATTTCAATATCTTTCTGGAATCTGGAGTACTACTTTCTTCTTGTTTACAGTGACTGACTTGCTTTTAATGGTTAATTAATAATTACATTTACTATGTTTCAATGCAGAGTATCAAAAAGTCTGAGTGCCCTAAAGAGCTTGAACCCGCAGACAAGAGATCATCAGTCAATGTTAACCTCATAAGGAGGACTGAAAAATATCCAGTGAGTCCTCTGTTAAGTCTGTAGCTTTTGAATATTCCCAGTATTTTTCAAGCACAACCCTGACCTGGGTTCAATAAATTTCATGTTCATTTTTTGTTACATTTGTAGGAACCTGAAAAGCGGCATGTTGCATTCCAGGGGGTGGGAAGAACTCTAGGAAGCAGCTCTGCTTCTGCAGCACCTGAGACAACTGTTGCCTCCTCAGCTCCGTCCAGTGCTCCTACCCCTTCTGCAGGATTAGTTGTGGATCAGTCGTTGCCATCAACCTCGATACAGATTAGGCTAGCTGATGGGACCCGCTTGCTATCTCATTTTAATCATCATCATTCAGTTAGTGATATCCGTGCATTTATTAATGCGTCTAGACCCGGTGGTGCACCAAATTACCAACTTCAGGTGATGGGATTTCCCCCAAAGCCTTTGACTGATGAAACCCGGACCATAGAGCAGGAAGGACTGGCAAATTCGGTGGTCATCCAGAAATTCTGAAGAACTGCACAAAACCTGCTGCTTCCTGGTCATTACTGGTTTAATGGCGGTCTTTATAAAGTGGACTTATTTTCTCTGCATCAAACTTGACAGGATTTAATGACAGTTTCTTTTAGGAGGGATTTTAGCTTTGGACGACCTAATTGATGTTATTCAAGTTTTATCGTGTATTTTCCTTGCTTCAGGATCAGTTTGGATGGAAGCTTTGAACCTAATGCCTGTGTTTGGAGCAAAGTGAGGATAATTGATGATTGTACTATTGTCTTTGTGCTAGCATAGGAGGTGGTTTTATATATTCTCTAATGAACTCTTGTTTGTTTCACTTGTCCAAAATGTAGCAAGTGCCATGTGTATTATAATGTTTGGCTTTTCCAAATACTTGAAAATAATTTACTCAAAACAAACATATTCCAAAAGGTTAGTATATCAATCGGCAATATATCAAACTCAGAAAACGTAATTGGACTTTAATAATGCAAACTCGACATAAACGGACGTACAGTCATTTTTTTAATTGCAATATAGCAAACCGAAGAATCATGCTACTGCTCGGTATAGGCGCAAATCATTTATATGGATTCCCCTTGGTGGATGGTAATATAATATATTACATTCAAATAAAGATAAGAGCTGCTTATGGGTTGGCGTAGTGATAGCCTCACTTCGCTGCTTAATCAGGGGACTCGAGGTCTCGAGTTCGAGTCTTGGGAATGCAGCTTGCCCCTTAGCCAGCACTTTGCCCTTAAGTGGAGGTTTCCAGTGCGATTCGGATTAGTCTGGGGCCATAGTAGTATCTGAAAGATGGCCTACCCTAGGATACCGAAGGAGAAATCAAAAAAAATAAAAGAGGCGGTTGGTGCTCAAGGCTCCTTACCAGGTATGGTATAGGGGTTCAAATGTATGCAAATAATGCAAACTTGACATACAGTCATTTTTTTGACTGTGTTTTGAAGTAAATGATGCTTAGACCAATTTATACATATTGTTATTGGTCAAACTAATTATGAAAACGCAAGCATTCTTTGCACATTTATGTTCCCCCAAAATAAGTTTAATATTGTAAAAAGTAAGGCTTTTGTTGTCTAGCCTTTTAGCATTTTTTCTTTGACAACTTATAGTTACTATATTTATTCAATTTACATTAAACTTGGTTTTTAGGTTTTTTTTACCCTTACCTTCATTTTGAGGCTTTAGCTTATGCTTGAAAACGAGTTTTTACACTACAAACTTCTTCTCACATTATCTTGGTTTTACCATATTTTTTTGATCAAATTTCCCATAACCATATATTATTTGCTTTTTGACAAATTCCTGCTTTTAATTGAAAGGATTTATTGCCACGTCTTTTATGACAAGATTTAGAATGAACTAAATTTTTTTGACCAAAAATTCTTGTCATTGAAAAAATGAGTCATTTAATTTTTTTAATGTATTATTTTAGTTCATTGGAATTCTTAATCTAGCATAATATAATTGTTAAGCAAATATTAAACCAACTCCACAATCTGAATCAAAACTCCTCTTACATATTTACTTGATAAATTGTAAAAACTATTTTCTAAAAACTAATCCAAACATATTAGATCCAACATCAACTTTCCAACTAATTTTGGCTTTCCCTTTGTGGCAGACAATAGGCGTCAACTTAACCTGTAGTTTAATTTATTTTATCTTTAAAAATACCATATAGAAATCATTTGATTCTATCTACAAGGCACTTCTAACATTTTTTCACACAGATCAAGAAAAACCTTAAACTTTATTAATTTTTTCTATAAAATTCAATAACTTTCCAACTCTATCCTTATTTAATTTACATAATATTACATGAAAATAAAGGTAGCACAATAATAAATAAAGATTAAATTATACATTCATCTTAAAGATTTAGTGAAAAACCTTATAAATAGAAGGAAAAAAAAACTTCTCTCTCTACTCAATAAATAGGACAGAGGAGTATAACTTATAAGGAGATTTTTTTTTTTTCTCTCTAAAGATTTAAACAAGGTCATTTAATCTTAATGATTACACTTCACGTGTCTCTGATAAAAGTTTATGAGGATGAAATTAGAGGAGATTAAAGTACATTATTATGTTTACATTAAAGAAAAGGTACAAAATCCTCAAAGAGCAGTGTTTATGAACTACTATAATAGGAACCAAACGTGCCATAACAGGAAGTGTTTCTTTTTGTTGCTACCCTTTTTCTATATCTTCTTCATGATTTGACTCCATTAATCACTCATAATTACTCTCCTAAAAGAAAAGCCTAATAACACTGGTTACACTGCGTCCAAACAACCTTACTAATCATACTTTTGAAATTTACTATATTCATAGTAAAATAAGGAAAAATAAAATCAATAAACCTTACATCATAATTTAAAAACAATTAACAATTTTTAATGATGTGACTTTTTGTGAAGATTTATAAAAAGCAAACTATATTATTAGTATGTTCTTTAAACTGTTATGCGTATTTCTTAATGCCAAAATTAATATTTTTCATTTAAAAGTAAAATGGTTTAGAGGAAAATTTAGACGAAAATTGCCAAAATTTCCTGAACATTCTTTTTTTTAATACAATCCTAAACATTCTTTTCTATCTTTAAAACTTCACAAATATTTTCCTGATATTAACAATCATATTATTGTTGATTAATTTGTTATTTTACTAGCATGATATTATTAATGATATGTCCCTTTGTTTTATTTTATTTATCTGTACAAATAACACCTCAAACGGTGATGTAATTAAATTTTCTGAATTTTTCATCACACATATATAGTTTTGATATCCTTTTACATTTTGATGGTTAAATAATGCACAAAATAATTATAAAATATCATTTATATAAATTTAAAAATCGCTTGAGGTGTAAAAATGTAAGTGAAATTCAACTTCTTGTGATTCGTTCCAACTTTACCAATGATTTTGACTTTCATGTTCGAGTCTTAAGCATACAGTTGTGATAGTTACATGAAAGTAGTAAGATTTACCCATTGTGGGTTTACATTCCCGCAAACCGAATTAGGGCCTGTTTAGGTTAATGGTGGTAGAAGTGATTTTTTTTTTTTAATCTGACTTTTACAAAAGTCAGATAAGATAAAAGTTATATTGTAAATATAATTTGTGTTTGGATTGACGATGGCAAAAGTGATTTTTTTTAGAAAAGTCGGACTTCTAAGATTTTTCTCAAAAGCTGCTTTTGAGAAAAAAAAAGTCCAATTATCAAAATGTCAACCCAAACATTTCAGTTTTTAAAAAATCAAAAGGCACCATAATTTTTTTTTTTTTTTTAAAAAAACCAGTTTGGGATGGCAGAACGCATTTAGTCCGTTGTTAATTGCGTCGTATATACCAATGGATTACTCCAAAAATATAAATGAATTAATAGTGATGTACCTACATAAGTATACATAAATACACACATCCCCACATTCAGATGTATCATTGTCATTTTCTTGTGGAATTGTAGACTTGTACTACGGAGTAATTTGTATTTCAGTGACGTGAAAATTTTTCTACAAGTAGAGGGGGCCATAGCCCGTAAGTTCAATTGCTCTGATAATAAAAAGGAACCACTTCTGATCAAAATGTTAAATAAGTAATATTCTCTTCGGTCCTAATTATAAGATAAATTTGATTTTTTTGAGAAATTAAGGAAGCCAATTAAATTACTTTAGAGTATTTTTATTTTTATTTTTTTCCCAAACTAATTAATTTGACTAATAAACTAATATATAATCTAAGGATACTAAAAATATAAACACTCTAAAGTAATTTAATTGGCTTCCTTAATTTTTCTAAATAATTAAATATACTTTCGGTCATATTTAATCAATTGATTTCAATCACATTGATATTGTGTCGGTCTTCAATCATTGACGCCGGTGGGTCACTAAAATTAATCATTATAATTTATAAATATAAAGATTGAGATAAAAGTTGATCCAAAAAAAAGATAAAACAATAAAAACTGGATTATTTCCTTTATTTTTGTTTTGGCACGCAAGCAACCCTTTATGCTAATTGTAATATTTAAAAAAGTGATTAAGGGTTAATGACTTTAAAAGTAGATGTAATTATTAATAAATAAATACTTTTAGAGAATATGATATGAATTGTTATTCAAATATGTTATGAGCAATGCCTAAACCCTGTATTTAAGTTCAATTATAGATTAACATCTAAATTGAATTAGAATAGAGGGAGGGCGCATATTATAGTGAAATGGAAAGTTGGGCAATTTGGTAGTTGTATTGCATTATGGTTCAAAACTGAATATGTGTGGATGTGATAAGAATTTGGTTGTTTTAGTGACTTCAATGGCTTCCTCGTGAAAATTTGTATGGGGAGAGTGTTTGATGTGAAATTGGAACAATTGGGAATAATTGTGCAAAGGTTGGAAATTCTATCCATTGAAACTCTGTACAGGGCAGTCGGTTTGTATGGACATTTTGAATAGGCAAATTATGTCTAAAAATTTTGAAATTTTTCAGCCTTAAATTTCACATGCCAAGCTTCAAAATGGATATATAATTTGTGTCATTTCGATTTTTGAGCTGAGTTATGATTGTCCAAAGTTTGGGATTGAAATTGAAATTGAAATTTGTTTTGGAACAGTATGGACTTTTGTATAATTATGTATTTTTCTGGTTATAAACAACAGTGATCCATATTTTTCTAGTAAAGAGGATTTAAATAGCTTTCTATTGGCTTTGAGATCATCCCATTTTGATTTTTCTAGAATTAGTTATGATTTTTCAAAGATTGGACAGAAAATTTGCCAGAAAATCTGAAAATGGGAAAATAGGGAATTATGACATCAGCTCATTAAAAGATGACATCAGCATGGACCATTAAACATATTGCCTCATCTTCTTCAGCCATTTCATGTCATTTTGGCTGAAAATAGAGAGAGAAAGCTTGAGAGAGTTTAGAGAGAGAAAGAGAAGAAAATTCACAAGGTAGGTTGATTTCTTCGGTGAATTCATACCTAACGCATATAACTCTGCTCCTAAGCTACTTTTATATGTGATTTAAGGTTTTTGAAGCTCGAATTCAATTCTTGGGAAGGTTAAGGTTTCGGCCTAAAAGAGGAAAAGCAAGAAGGTGTTTAAGGTAACTTCCGAAACTTCAATCTTTGATTGTTCTGGTTGATGTTGACAATTTAATCGGTGAAATTTTGCCGGATTGTCTTTGATATGAAATTTGGAAATTGAATTAGCCTAGGGGTTATGCTGCCAAAATTGGTTCCAAAATGTAATAGTTAATAGAGTGGTTAGGAATAGAAAGGAACACGTCTGCAGAATCGGATTTCAAAAACCCAATTTTCCTGAGGAATGTGGTAATTTCGGATAGCTCTATAAATAGGCCTTAGAGTTGAATGTTCAATGATTTGATGGTTCCATTAAGTTCAGGAGCGAAAATTATGTGGGGTTACAGTAGGTCACTTTTTCAAAAAAGCCAAAAAAAAGCATAATTACGAAAATGCCCCTGAAACCCTTAAAGTGGGGTTGCCAAGGGTAATTTTGTAATTTAACAGTGAATTTAATAATTCTGAGTCCGGAAATGGATTCCTTAGGCAGAAATATGTTAGGATAGCCCAAGTTAGAATTCCGGGAAAAGTGTAACTGGACCGGTTACGACAGGCCCGGGCCGAGTCCTTGGAGGCTTTTTGTAAATTTTCATTGTAGACTCACATAATCCCTAAAAACACTATGGAAGTGTCTAAATGGTGCATTTGGAATTGTAGGATTCGATATTTTCCCTGAACGTAAGCAATCTGTGCCGGAGCACACTTGGAAAAAATAAGGTAGTGACGCGTTCCCTTATACTATGTGTAATTGTATTGTATGTATGTGTAATTATTGTTTGTGATGGTTGCGAATGTTGTAAAGCTAACATCATATGTGAAAGCCAAAAGGCTATTTGTGAGTCCTTCACCTGCAGCCCATCAGTGGTTCTGGTGGGACGACTGTGCTTGTAGGGCAGTGGGATTATGGGGGATGTGACTATGTGAAAGCCGGTAAGGCTGGTAAGGACATGAATGCCGGTAAGGTTAGTAACAATGTGAATGCCGGGAAGGCAATGTGTATGTGCATATGTGAATGCTATAATGGCAATGTGTATATGTGAGAACTTGTTTATGTTGTATTCGTGCTGTTTGATGATTTACTGCATGATATGTGATTATGTGTGGTATGAGAGATTTGTTATTACTGGGATTCTTTTGTATCTCATTCTTTCCATTGACTAACATTCAGACAGGGCAAGTGGCCTAAAGAGGGAGCAAGTATCAAGGGCGGCTAGGACTTCTTCTGGATAGTTGAGTTTGGTAGTTGGTTATCAATGTTGGCTGGGATAACTGTATATCTTGTGGATGTATATTTGGTTATGTATTTGGAATGATATTATGTAATCCTCTAAATGGAAATTTGTATACCATTAGTAAAGGTATGGAACCCAGGATTTGCCGAGAATTATATTGTGCACTCTGATATATATATATATATATATGAATGTGATTTATCTGCGCGAGGTAATTATATTCGAAATGTGAATATGAGATCAGGTGAAAAGAGATTTTGAAAGGTATTTGTGAAAACCCTATTTCAAGGATGGGAATAAAATAAGTTTTGATTATTGTTGATCTCTAATTCATCTTAATCACGTATTTCGAATCATAATTACGGAGAGGGTTACACTAATAACTTTAATATTTTGTTATTTTTGGGGCCATATTATTTATTGATTATGACATATAACAAGAGGAAAGCTGATTTGTGAATGTAAGATTGTTGATAGTGAGTATTGTCTTTTTTTTTTTTTGAATTAAGATCAAAATGATACTACATTAATAAAAAAGAATTAAGTCCAATTTTACCCCAAAAGTTATCACATAAGAGCAATTTTGTCCCAGAAGTTTATTGACGTCGCCCCAAAAGTCTGCAAATCGTAAACAATTACTTCTAAGTGAAAACTTTTGAAGTAAAATTGTTACGATTTGGAAATTTTCGGGGCAACATTACTCATGAGTAAAAACTTTCAGAGTAAATTTGCACCTAAATCCAAAATAAATATGCTGTGGATGACATAATGAACTGCTAGGTAGCACATTTTGCTACGATTTGAAAACTTTCGAAGCAACTTTGATTCTCAAAAAACTTTTAGGGCAATATTGTTCCTACATGACAACTTTCGGAATAAAATTAGACTTTAACCCCCATGAAAAGAATGAGATTACATAGTACCAAATGAAGAAGGGCAAGAAGCAAAGGTTTACAAGATTATAAATTAGGGAAAAGGGCTATAAAAATAGTCATGTAGGAGAACTTTCTCAGCCGTGAATGTATATATTCCCCTATTAAAAATTGAATTCCTATACAGAAATACTAAACGGAGAAAGATAAATAATACCATGTGATTTTCCAAAATCCAGAAAAGTCTGTTAACACTTATAAAGGATCAAGAGGTCATCTGGTAGGAATCTGGAATATCAAAATTTGAGTGAAAAGACTTAAATGTCCTCCCTTTTCTTCTTTCTATTTCCCACTTTCTTCTCTCTTTTCTTTTTATTTTCTCCCCTACCAGGACCCGCCTCCATCACTTTCTGCCTCTCCTTTCGACATCCCCTTCTATATCTCATCTTCTCCCTTCCTTGATTTGACGGTCAGTCAATCTACAGCCACGACATAAGTAGAACTCTTGTTGAAGTCAATCGATCCCTCCAACAACTTAGGTGAATGTGAGATTTCCAACAAAATAGTGGCTCATATGAGCGATCGTCCCCATTGATGAATTACATGAATCCGTTGTTTGCGCAAGAATCCGACTCACACCAAAGTCTACAATTTTGACTAGGTTGCGCTAGTTGATCAGAAGATTTAATGGCTTGATGTCTCTGTGAACGATGTGGCGGCGATAGAGGTAGGCGAGGCCACAGAGAATTTGACAAGCTAGATCTACAAGGTGCTGCTCGGTAGGGATGTGTTGCCCTTCCAAGGACCCATCGTCTATGAACTCGAGAAGCACTTGGATTTCATCATTGTGATCATACAAGGTCGTCCACGACCCACTGGTCGGGTTTTCGTGTTGAAGGTTATATACGGCTATCACTAAGACTCCATGCACCGATAGATCCATCGCAAAGTCCAGGTCCTGATGATTATACAAGGTTGTTCTCAATGTCTTTCCTTTCTCTCATTCCCCTTTTGACTTCTCTCTTCAGCTCTTCTCTTTCTACCACCATGCCTGAGCAGTTTTAGTAGCAAAAGAGGAGGCGGAGATGCAAAAAACAAAAAAAGGTTCCAAGAAGAGCAAGAGATCAAAGTTAATTTTTTAGGTTCGTGCTAAACATCATTAAGTTTTTTGGGTTTTGTTTCTTGTTGAAAGGTGAGGAAAGGAGTGAGGAAAAGGAAAAATATTAATTGAGATTTGTTATCACCTCCAGTAGTGATGGAATTGATTAGCATTAGTTGATTTTTTCTGCTTGGGTGAGTTCTTTGATCGCTGAATTATGTACTTCACTGTTTGTTTTGGGAATTTCTTTGGTTTGGTTTTCTCTTGTGCTAGAGTTCATTGATTGTTGGGTATGGAAAGGAAGAAGTTGGAAGAGTGGAGGTGTTGACAACTTGGATATAAGTAATTATCAACTTGGGTATAGAGATTGACAACCTGAACTAATTGCTAATTGTTATATTTAAAAGTTGTCAATCTCTATACCAAAGTTGCTAATTGATATACTCAAGTTGTCAACTATGCTTAATACATGTAATTGCTAATTGTTATGTTCAAGTTGTTGTTACCTATACTTAAGTTGTCAGTGACAAGCGTAAGTGACAACTTGAGTATAGACAATAACAACTTTAGACCAACAATTAACAACTTGCGTATGCACATTGACAACTTAAGGATTAAGTTGTTAATTTCTACACCAAAGTAGTTAATCATATTATCAAAGTTGTCCCTGGAGTTCTGGCCACCGGCAAGAGTGCCTTTTTTATAATTAAAATATTAGGGGCATTTTGGTAAAAACACATGAACTTCAAAATTCCAGATTCTTATTAGATGATCTCTCTATCTTTTACAAGTGTTAATAGACTTTTCTGAGTTTTGAAAGTTCACATGATATTTATTTATTTTTTTCCCAATACTAAAATCGTACAATCATAGGGAAAAATATATATTTGTTCATCTAATTTTCTACAAATTTTCAGTTTGATCCTTTAATTTTATAAAAGCATGTTTTTAGACTTTAAACTCATAACATTGTTAATCTCATATGATTATTTTTTTGTAATGGTCATTGTTATTTTGAAAATTAAACTTAGCATTTGAAAATTCTTTTCCTACATCTAAAATTTCAATATCGTCATTTTTCGTTAATGGTGTTGGAGTTAAGAAACCAAAAAGACACTTTATAAAACTAAAGAACCAAAATAAAACATTAAATGAAGTTAAGTAAATAAATGTGTACTTTCACCGACAATTAATGTCAGAGTTTATAGCCTAAATAACACCAAGCACTTCCTTTAAAATTTTTTTAAACGTGTGGTTGAGTTCGAACATTATGAATCGAATAATTGATACATTGTTATCAAAAATAAAACTACCTTATATCCTAATATAAGACCAAATTTTTTTTCCCTTAAGATTAAGAAAACTAATTAAATTATTTTAAAATATTTATATTTATCATTTTTTAAAAATTAATTTATCTTACTTAAACTGATGTATAATTTAATTGTATACAATATGTAATATAATTAAATAATTTATTATTTTATTTTATTAATTTTTTTATAAAAAATTAAATATATCTTATATTTAAAAACAGAAGTACGAAAATCATATCATATATACAGACATACACTACAACGAGCTCAAGCTTTTGTGCTTGTTTGAAATAGTTTATTTTTTGGTAATAAGTGCTTATAAATCGTGATTCATGGTATACGAGGTAAGTATGTGACTATGTGAGAGAAATTTTATCTCAACTTATGTAATAAAGACTTAGTGCTCGTTTGGATGAGCGATTGGAATGCTTAAAAGCAGCTTTTCAATCATAATTTACGGTATACGAAGTAAGTATGTGAGAGGAGTTGCATCTCAATCTACGTGAAAAACAACTTATAAACAACCTGATCGCTGAAACAAACATATTATTCTCTAAAATTAAGTAATTCCAAACACAACTTTTATAAAACCACACACCGCAAAAGTTAATTCTTAGAATTGCACAACATAAGGCATTATAAGAGCAAGACCTCTCTTCCAGACTCACAAACCCACATACAGTATGAAAAGACATATTATTTTGACCTTGAATGAAAAGATAGAAGGGTCATCCCGATATTATGGATAAGTTAAATTAATGTTTAATTTACTATATTCGCTGCAATCTGACAGAGGTGTGAAAAAAGTGAAGCATGCTATTGCTAGCATTATAGGCACACATGAGGCTCAAGTGATAAGGAAGTAAAAGAAGGATTTCTTTTGGGGTTCTATCAAGATAAGTTTGTCTTTTAACTCTTTAAAAGGATTAATCATGACTTAATTAGATTTAACATTGATCTAAAGTAATATAATCAATCTTGCAACAGCGAACCGATGTGACGTAAAGTAAGAAAGTGGGAAATATTTATTTATTTCCTTTTTATTTTTTTAAAAATAAGATAAAACATTTTGGGGTATAAGAGGGGTAGGATCTAGGTAGGGTTCCCTGTGGCCCCACCATTATTAGGTTAGCTCTCCCCATAAACCCAGGCCCATCACAACTAGTGATATTATTATCATCTCTTATTTTATGCATTTTTTTTTATCGGCAACTTATGTTATGCATTTAAGTGGCTTCCTTGGACATGTGTGAATTAGTGTTTCAAAAGTAGTACGGTATAAGTCAAGATAAAATTATTTGGCAAAAAAAATAAGTCAAGATAAAATTTATCTAAAAAAAAAATCAAAATAAAATTATTCTTACATACTTCTTTCGTAGTTTGAAAGAACGATTAAAATATTTAAAAATAATTTTTTAATCATGATTTATAATATACGAAGTAAATATTTGAGAGGAGATTTATCTCAATTTACGTGAATAAACACTTTCAAGATGTCCAAAAGAAATCCCAAACAAGCAACTACCACTGCTAATCAAAACAGGCACCATCTCATTCTAAATTTCTATATAATTTATTTTAACAAAGTTTGGTTGTAGTTCCTTTTATTTTTAGAGTTAAGGGACAAAACTATCTTTAAATTTTTGTCAAAAGTGCACCCACCACCATACACTTTTTTTTGGTGCACAAGTAACCAGGAACTTTTAAAAATGATGTAAAAGTAACTATGAACTTTTAAAAAATGGGCAAAAGTGACACTACCGTTAACGACAGTTTATTCAAAAGTTTTTAAGGGGAAAAAATATACATAAACTTTTCTCAAAAGTGCACTTACCACTATAAACTTTTTTTCGGGTGCAAAAATAGCCATAAACTTTCAAAAATGGGGCAAAAGTGACGGTTATCTTAGTGGGTTCAAATGTAATTTTTTTGATTGTTCTAAGTTTAGGAAAAAAAACACATCGACTCGTCCACCATGATTTTTCCAAGCTAAACATTGAAAAATCCATCTTCAATGAAGATGACATCGCTATCCTGCTCTCACCGACGTGTAGTAAATGGAATTGTTGAGATCCTTTCCCATCAACAATTTTGGCAACTGCGTTTACGACACCATTGATACCAACAATTCCATTTACATGTCGGTGAGAGTAGGATGACGACTTCATCTTCATTGAAGATCAGTTTTTCAATTTTTAGTTTGAAAAAATCATGGTGGACAAGTCGAGGTGCTGTTTTCCTGAACTTATAACAATTAAAAGATGACATTTGAATACAGTAAGAGAACCGTTACTTTTGCCCCAGTTTTAAAAGTTTATGGTTACTTTTGCACCCAAAAAAAAGTTTAAGGTGGTGAGTGCACTTTTGAGAAAAGTTTATGGGTATTTTTGCCCCTTAAAAACTTTTGAGTAAACAACCATTAACGGTTAGAACCGGTAATTTGGGCCGGTATGGCGGGTTGGCTCGCTAGCACGCTCGAAATAAATGGGCTCGGGCCGCCATTTTAAAAACGGGCTCATCCCGTTTAGCCCACGGGTTGATGCGGGACAGCCCACATAATTTTTTTTTTTAAAGTTTTGTCTCAAATGCACTTAGTTTCTCCCTTATCTTCTTTCTTTTGATAATGTGTTTAATTAATTCCCCATATTTTTTATTTGACACTTATTTTTCATATTATATTTATTTATTCTACTATTATTAAATTTAAAAGAAATGTGTTTATATAGTTTTGTGATGTGAATAAATTGAAAAAAAAAAGTAAGAATGAAATTGACTTCATAACATAAATATATAAAATAAAAGAAGTGTGATATAAGAGGGTGAAAGAGAAAAAAAGTAAAAAAAAATTTTTTAAAATGAAATTAAAAAATAAATTTGGCGGGTTGGCTCGCTAGCCCGCCTAAACGGGCTCGAGCTGGCAAAAGCCAGCCCTCGAGGGGGGCGGGCTGCACCAGCCTGCCCCACCTCAGCCAGCAGCCCGCGCGGGCTGGCCCGCAACCCTCGGGCCAGCCCACATTATCATCACTATTAACGGTAGTGCTACTTTTACTCTTTTTTTAAAAGTTCATGGTTACTTTTGCACCATTTTTAAAAGTTGATAGTTACTTTTGTACCAAAAAAAATTTATGGTGGTGGGTATATTTTTGAAAAAATTTTAAGATTAGTTTCGCCCCTTAATTTTTATTTTTAACAAGTTTTTGTATTGGTCTTGACCCGGAAGTCACACAAATCTTTGTCAGCAATTTACGTCAACTGTGTAAACGCCACGTTCATAAAGTTAACAATGTTATGCTTAGATCTAAATTCTTATAAAATTATAGGAAACAACGTTTTCAATGGCATAACATACAGGAAAACATAACAGCGAAAAAAGGAAAAATCTTGGAAATGGGTTTAACATTTGGGTTAAAGGGTAATTTTGTTCCAGAAGTTGTCACTAAGGGGCATTTTTGCTCCGGGAGTGTAAAAAAAGGAACAATCTTGCTATGACCATTATCTTAGTTGATTTTGACCATAAATCGACTAAAATACTGAGCTGACAGTCCACATGTCACCTATGTTATTTTTGTTAAGGTGTCAATTTACTTCAAAAGTTTTGAATCTAACTCTTAAAAAAAATGAAGCAAATGACACATAGAATATTAGGGTAAATTAGCACTTTAACAAAAATGACGTGGATGAAATGTAAACTGTTAGCTTAAAATTTTTGATCAACTAATGATCAAAATTAATTGGAATAACAGGCCGTTTAAAATTTCTCATTTTTTGACACCTCAAGAGCAAAATTGCCCTTTAATGCCAACTTTTAGAGGTAAAATTATGCCCTTAACCCTCAACATTGTTAATGCATGTTTGGCATCACTTATGAAAGGTTTATAAGTGTTTATGCATAAAAATTGAGACAACACTTTTCTCAAATACTTACCTCGTATATTATAAATCATGGTTAAAAAACTATTTTAAAAACTAAAATAAGTGTTCTAAATAAACACTAAAACTGTCACAACTCAAGTCATGGCCTAACCTGTTGGTGAGCAAAGTCTGTAAGTGAAGTACATGGAGATTAGATTATAGATGAGCAGATCAACGAGGGGAAGTGCCAATAAATGAAGTTTGGTGGGGAGGGTACGAAGAAAATCTGAGGAGAGATTTTGGACCCACCGATTGGATGGAACATCAAGATGGTGTAATCGTGTGCCAATCAATAAACAAACAACCTGTGACCTCATTTTTCACAGCTCTCTGTCTCTCCCTCTCTTGTCTCGTCTTGTGTTGAAACCAGTTTATATTGATGTCCTAGTATTAGGTTTTCCCCTTCTCGGGTGAATCTCATGATCTCTCCCTTCTGCCACTTCCTGTTACATTATTATTGCTATGAAGTTTCTTCTTCTTCTTTTTTATCTAATAGAAATTAGTCGTACTTTTTGTGACGATACTCTCATGTGTTTGAAGTTTGAACAGCTAGGGTTGTTTTCACAGAACGGTGCAATTCTCGCGGTGGCGGTGGCGGTGTGTTGAATAATTCCTTGGTGCTGAGGAATCGTCATTCAGTGGAATTCCCTTTCCATCACTTGTTATCCTCATCGGTGCTGGCCTGTGATTGGGTCATTGCGTTTTTTTTCCATAACTTGGGCACAAATTCCTAGAAAAACTAAATCCAAAACCCGGCCATTAGAATTGGGGAATTCTAGGTTTTGTAAGGTCCTTCTTTCAAGAAAACTTACCCAATATGGGACTCTACGGCACTGGATTCAGCCATTTGTTGATCAACCCCTCTAGTCAAAACCCTCCATAGATAATTTTCTCCAATTAGCCAGCCGAGATGACATCTCAACGACTCCATGCTACAATGCTTCCTCAACCTTCCTTTCGTCAGCCTTTATGGTCAAAACCTTCAATAGATAGTCTTTTTCGGTTAGCAATCTCTCGATGAAAACATTATTATAATGGGTACAAGTTCTTGGGACAACTATACTCAAAAACTAGCTGTTGGAGTTAAGAAACCTAAGATCTTTTAAAACTCTTCTTTTAAAGAAACCATGGTTTGTAAACCTGGACCGGACCGGTCAATCCGAACCGGAAATTGGCCGGAAAACCGGTCCGGTTTTCCATTGAATCGGAGTCACCCGGTCAACCCGGCTTGACTTGGCCGGGTTAGAGAGTCATACCCGGGTTGACCCGGTGACTTTTTTTTTTTTCTGAATGCTGAACCAAGCGACGTTTTTTTAAAAAAAAAAACTTGAATGGCTAATCTGAGGTCTTCGCTTTCTCAATTCAATTCTCACTCTCAGCACCTCACTCCGTCTTCTCTTCTCCACACCTCTGTCTTAAGCCCTCTCCCTCAGCACCTATAAATTTTAGTTGTTTCCCTTACTATAATATAGTACTCCCTTCGGTCCTAATTATAGGACATATTTACCTAACTTTGGAGAAATTAAGGATAGTAGTTAAATTAGTTAATTTTATTTATTTTTCAAAAATGCCCTTATTTAATTGGGGTGATTTAGGAATACTACATGAGTCTACCATGAGGCAATCCAACCATTATCTAAAGCAATGGGGGTATTTTGGGAACAAATTGACAAAAATTAAAATTTTGTCTTATAATTAGGACCAAGATCAACTTCCAAATATTGTCCTATAATTAGGACCGGAAGGAGTAGTTGATTAATAGATATCCTTATTTTTACTTTTTGTCATTATCATTTGGTTCGGGATTCTTACTGCAAGTATTGCTCTATTGGTTGAAATTATTTTTTATATTTTTATACCTCACCGGTCTAAGCACGGTTTAACTCCGGTTTGACCCACTGACCCTTGACCCAACACCCTGACCAGTTTAGTGACCGGTTCGGATTCCAGAAGCTTGAAAGAAACCCACTTAATGGAAGACTCAATGTGAAAGCGTTGCGCACGGTGGAGGCGGCAAAAAAATCGTAGTGGAGCTGATATGATATGAAATCAAAGACATCAAAATCAAATCTTTTGAGCACGAATTACATCATCTGTAATATAGTTTCTCAGGTCTTGAAATTGCAAACTCTCTTCCTGTTGGAAAAGCAACTTTGGAAAAATTCTCAAGATCATGGAAAATACAAGAACCTAAAAAGTGACCATTCAGAGTCCCCATAGACTGACTACCCTGTGGCACCCCTCAGAAAAAGAGAAGATATGTTTTTGAGTTGATGTTGGCAAAACTAAAATTTAGATATTTCACAATTGAAACTTTTTAAAAGTAATTTTTCAATCTTAATCTTGATTTACTGTGTTTAAGGTGATTAAATATATAAGATGAGTGTTCTCTCAAGTTTCAACTTGCGCCTGGTAACCGATTCCAAACAAACACTTTATAACTCCCCTTTTATAAGCATTCTTTTATTTATAATATAAGTCATTTGATTAAAGAGTAATTGATATTTATTTATAATTATGTTTATGTAAGCAATACTTGTTGCTTATTGTATTTTTTCTCCCTTTTAAAACTTATTTTAATATAAGTAAAATTAATTTTTTTTTCAATTTTAAAGTAATTTAGTGAGTTAACAACTCTGCATTTAATTCCAATGGTATGATTGAAAGTTACTTGTATTATATTTTAGATCAGGATGAGCACTTGAGTTTTACAAATTCTTCCTCCACTCACAACACATTTGGAATAACTTATTTTTAGACAATAAGTGTTTATAAATTGTGATTCACGGTATACAGGTAAGTAAGTGAGAGGAGTTTTATCTCAGCTTGCGTAATAAGGACTTATTTTTTAAGAAAACGCTGAACCAAACAAGCATTTAATCATTTCATCCAAATTACGAAGATGTGGTTAAATTATTTTGTTTGAAAATAAAATACATTTTTAAATTTACTCATGTTTAAAATTACCAATTGTATCTCAATATACTGAAAGAGAAGATTGTATCAAATTTTAAATAGCAGTCATCTTAAAATAATGGAATTAATATCCACTTGGTGACTTTTAATATAACAACCATCTGTTCTTTTTAGCCAGTGAACCATAACAGGCACAAGGAGGAGGACAAATTTGGCATAAGACATTATCCAACTTAAATATATCCAACCTAGGTTAAAATTGCAAATGTGGTTGAGCCAAAAAAAATAATCTAAACATTTGAAAAATCATTCCAAAAAACTTTTGACTCCTCAAATCCTGGTTTGGATTGATGTAAATATGATCCAAATTTGCCCTTGGATTACATTTTTAGTTTCACTTTTACAAACCATCAAACAAACTAATCTACTTCAGCTAAAATTATTTGTAGTTTTATATTTTTCATTAACTATAAAATTAATTACACTTATTGGGAGAAATGAAAACCTTTTACGCTCTAAGTCTAAAACTAAACATCAAAGCCTCAGGCATGTGCATGTATATATCTTTTAGAAAGTATATGTAAATGTGGTGGTGAATGATTGGAAAAAGATAAGAAATATCACTTAAACTTTAAAATTCTAAATTAGTTCTGTTACTTGTGAAAATATAGGTATTAATTACAAAAATATAGCTATTGACAACTCATTTTAGTAGGAAATAATTGATTTGTAATTTTAAAGTTCAAGTAGTGCTTTTTTTATCTTTTTCCCAATATATCCCTCAATATCATGTATGAGGCAATTACTTCCTCATGTATTTGTCATAAGAGATATTTTACTACTTTTCCTGATATTGTAGGTATAGTATGTTAGATTCAAACATGTGACATGTGGGAGGGATTTTGCCTCAAAATCAATATGACACTTGAATAATGACTATTTTACTACTTTTACACCAATTAATAAAGGGGGAATCCCTGAAAAAGAAATTGAAAATTGAAAAATGACAAATAATATATTTTACCAATAATTAATTAGAAAATGACGAAATTTGATAAGCAATTTTTAACTTTTTTCTTGGGAAATACCTAATTTATCATTTTTCAATTTCCAAATTCTTTTTAAAAGATTCTCCCAATAATAAAACAAGTTAAAAGTGGTTATTCTCAATAAATATATGTTCATATTTTTAATCATTTTTCCAAATTACCCTTCATAAATAAAATTTATTAAATCAATGCAGTCTTACTCTCTTATCTCCTACGTAATTAAGGGCACTTTTAAAAAATAAGTAATTAATACTTGTATAAGTATATAAAATTTCAAATTAATAAAATTGGAGGAGAAGAAGGGATCAGCCATGGCTGGTAGCCAGAATATTAATAAGCTTGTATGGTGTCACACCCTTCTCTTATTTTTCACGTTTTTCAGAGTCTTTACGAAAAACGATATGTGGTTTAGTGGGCAACACATGAATAACATGAAAATACTAATAATATGTGCATGATTACAGAAATTCCCCTCGTACATGAAACTTACAATTAAGGTAGCCACACAGGGCTACTTAGGTGTCCAACCCGTCCCAATGAAAAGCATACATCTTCCCGTCTGTGTTTCACCATAGCAATCCTCTCGTGTAGTTCCCTTCTCTGATCTCTGCATGACTTCTGTACTCACCTATCTAAATTGTTGGTAGAGGAGGGTGAGATTCGAGAGAATCTCAGTAGGAAACAGATACCATAATGCATGCATGATAGATGCTATGTGTATGACATGTTTGCTTTAACTAGATGTATGCCACATAATGACATTTTTGCATGCTCAATGTTTCATGCAACAAGACTATAACCACAACAAAAACAGAAACAAAGCTTCATTTATTCAAATATACTCTACATAATCAAGTAAAGCAATCACATACATTAGTACACGAGCAAAGATATCAAATATATGCAAGTAAGGTAAGTCCCCTACCTTCAGTCTTTTCTCCTCCATTTGTGTGCCAATAACTCAGGATTTGAACGCGGTCCTATAATTCTAAATGCGCAATTTATACACTTTCATAGTGTTTCTGAGGGTTATATGAGTCTATATTGAAAAATTACTAAAATGCCCCCGGGGACCCAGCCCAGCCTCGCCATACTGGTCTAACTGTACTTTTCCTGAAATTTTGACATGGGTTATTCTGACATATTTTTGCCCAAGGAATCCATTTCCGGACTCAGAATTATCAAATTCAATGTCAAATTACAAAATTACCCTTGGTAGCCCCACTTTAAGGGTTTCAGGGGCATTTTCGTAATTATGCTTTTTCAGCCTTTTCGGAAAAAGTGACTAACTGTAACCCCATCTAATTTTCCCTTCTGAACTCAATGGAATTATCAAATCATTGAAAATCCAACCCTAAGGCCCTCTAACAGCCTGGCCGAAATTCTCAAGTACTTTGGGGAAAATTAGGCTTTTTCGGTTTCGGCTCCGCAGACGTGTTCCTTTCTACTCCTAACCACTTTATTAAATATTACATTAGGTTACAACTACCATTTAGACCCAATTTTGGCAGCATAACACCTAGGCATACACATTTTTAAAATTTAAAACAAACGACAATATGACAAAATTTCACTAATTAAATTGTCCACAGCAGCCAGAATAAGCAATATTCGAAGTTTGAGAGGTTACCTTAAGTTTCTTCTAGCTCTCTTTGATGTGGCCGAAACCCTAACCTTTGTAACACCAAAAATATTGCTTCAAACATCTCAAACAACATATAAGAGAAGCTTAGGAGATGGATTATACACGTTAGGTACGAATTCACCGAAGAAATCAACCCATCTCATGAGTTTTCTCCTCTCCTTCTCTCTCTAAAAGCACACAACTCTCTCTCTCTCTCTTCTATGGAGCAAGACGTTAGTTTTGAATGAAGGAAGGAGATGATGATTGGTTTTATGTCATTTTACTTTATGACACCATTTTTCTATATCATTTAATTAGTAAAATTCACAAATTTAACTCTTATGACATAAACATTATGTACATGTCATAAAATTCCCTTGAGCTTGAATTAATTTCTCCCTCTCTTGGTACATGAGATGGCGTCCTAAGTTCCTTCATGTGGGTCCAAATTGACTTCATAACATTTCCCAAGTCACATGTATACCTGTGTCACAATTTTCCCATTTTCGGATTTTATGACAATTCTGATAGATTTTTTGTTTTATCTTTGAAAAATTATAACTAAATTTATAGACATCGTTTTAGAGTGATTCTAAAGGCTATAAAACCCTTATTGAGTCTAGTTTCAAGAAAAAAAAATATAGCCTTTACTAGCTAAAAGCATATCATTCCCAGATTTTAAATCTTTGCATGTTGTTCCATAAAAGAATCAATTTCGTAGAGCAAACTTTAAAAATTCATAACTCTTTGTATATAGCTCTAATTGAGTCATATGACCTATCAAATTAAAGCTTAAGATGTCTACTTTCACTCTATAAAACTTCATAATTTTTTCTGATTATTTGGTCTTCCAAAACCTCATGACAAACTCACTGCCTCATTTGAAGCAATGAAACGACAAGCACTTGCAATTTCAATAAATTCCATTTTCGTATACAAATTTCTCATACTCTTTAATTCACTACTTTATTCCCTTTAATATCTCAAAGATATAATAAATATTAGGGAATAAATTTAGGACACTTGCTAAACCGGAGCTCAGCAATTCACTTAATTCAGGCTTATTCTCAAGTCTCCGATCCCAAAATTCGGGATATTACATATGGGAGCACTTGAAATAATTTTTTTTGTTTTAAATTTTGTGTTGCATGAGACAAAAATCCCTTAACACATCTATTGCAAAATAAATTGATTCAAATAAGCTACTAGGGGAGTGTGTGGATTAACGTTGACAAAAATAAATTTTATTCTAATTGACTTTTGTAAATTGAAATTGGAGTAAAAATTAATTATTATCATATGATTTTCGTTCAAATAAGCTTTTATAAAAAAGTTAACTTCAGAATATTTAAATTTGAAGAAAAGCCAAAAATTAAAAGAAGTTATTTTAACTTCAACTTGAAACCCAAAACACTTAATTATAAAAACTTTTACAAACATCACTCTTAAATGAATACAGTTTCCGCTCTAAAAAAAACACATCACTCTTAAATCAACACTAACTTGTTTAATTGAAAAGGCCAGTTTAGATTCCCAGAAGTAAGAAGGATGGGCAGAGGAGCCGTGAGAAGTGGGCATTATTGTGAAGTGGCCAGATTCCTGGGCGTAGATATAGAAGGGGACTCCTCAAAAGATGCTCCAATATGACACATGATATTCGGGACAATTTTATCAGCGGCCTTTTTAAAATATTTTTTTTCTTTATTAACATTTAATTACAACTTTTTGAAACATTCCTAAAAAGAGTATTGATCTCCCTTGACACATACTTAAGAAGAACCTGCCAGTCTTTCGATATCCAAAGTCTCACATCTTCAATCACTTCCCTGAATGGGTTATCTATATGAGAGCCTCTTGTAAGTAAGTTTACGGCCTCTAGATAGTCTATAAAAACAATGATGTTCTTTAAATTCTTGCTCCAGCATATCTGAAGCCTGATGCTCTCTTTCAATTGTATACAATATACATTAAACTATGTACAAAACAGAAAATATTTACACATAACTAAAGATATATTGCATATAGCTTTTAAAAGAGTTGTATATGCTTAAAATGAGTTGTATCTGCTCATTGACTCGTGTCTTTAGATATCTTTAATTGGAACACAATGAATTTTGTAATAAGGGACTTTTTCTTAATTTTCCTTAAAAAGATTAGTAAGAGGCTTTAATTTAAGTTAATGTCATTGTTAATTGCTTTTTTTGGGAGAATGAATGAGGTTCCAAAGAAGGAATATGATTACCAAAAAATCACACATCGAGTGAGCAAAATACAATGTTAAATTCTAGTGTAAGAATGACATAAGGTCATGTTGCTAGTTATTATTGTGATTTTTCATTAGTCACATTTAACTTTTGAGGAATTACAATATTGTCTTAATGAAGGGATTTAATTATTAATAAATTCTAATGACAAGTGAGAATTATAAACCATTTGTCATTTACACTTGTTATTGTATGCTTCTCGATTGTTATTGAAATTTTAGATAACTAAATCTCTTCCTCGGCACTTCATTGCAATTCTCCCTTATTTTTTGTGGGATTTCTTGAAGATCTTCTCTCTCTCTCTTTTTTGGATCAAATTTTTGTGAAAATCCTAAAAGGACTAGGGGCTTGTTTGATACGAGGGAGATGGAGAAGAAGGAAAGTGAGCAGATTTTTTTTTTTTTGAGTTGGATCTAAAAATATTAGAGAAGTACCGCTAAAAGTTTTTACTTAATTTTTTTTATACTTTTATTTTACATATTCTATTCATTAAAATTATATAATTTCTCTTTTCTCCTAACCCCTCCGAATCCCCCTTTGGCTCGTACCAAAGAGACCTTTATGCTAACAATCGCATCGATGTTATGCGTTAAAGGTCCGACCCTATGATTTCTTGACAAAATAGGAAAGATCACAACAGTCGAATATGTATATTTGCACGGGAAAAAAAAAAGAATATGTATATTTGGATTATTCCCATTTTTTTGAATTGATTCAAAATTTGGGATGGGAAAAGGTGGTGGGTGACCACCGTCTATCTTCATATATACACTTCTGGGGTTCATTTTAATCAGTGTGAAAGGCATTTCTCTTGTTCGCTTCATAATAGCAGAATATTAATTTATGGATCATTAGTTAAAAGGATTCGGCCTAATCAAGTATAATCAAACGTGGAAGCATCAATTTATGCCCTGTTTGGTAGGCTGGACTTGAGCTGTTGAAAATAGAAATGGAATTTAATTTTATGCCTTAGGTGTGTTTGGTACGTACAACTGAAAGAGCCGTAGAAATCATTTCCTTGTTAAAGCCAAATTCATCAATTTCATCAAAATGGCTACTATAAAAAAAAAAAGTAAAGATTTATAATGGACTGTGCGATGGTGCCAACATCTTCTTCCCCTTCTTTAGATCTGGAAACTAGCGACAACGCCGATGTCTTCTTCCCCTTCGTCTGGTTCTACTTCGTTGTCCATGGCCCCCGGCAAGCACAACCCAGCCACTGCTGGGACGATGGTGGTTCTGATGATGTTTGTGATTCTGACTTGGATCAGTGGTGGTGTTTGCTTTTGAGGGAAGAATTTTTATTTTTAAATTTAAAACAGTATTTTGGTCTTTTTAAATATAAATTATGCCACTAACGTACCATACATATTTTTAATCCTATATCTATTTTCCTATCTATATATATATCCATGTCTATCAAAGTCAATTCTATTATATCAAACCGCCCTTACATTTTTTGGACATTCTATAGATGTAAATACTATTTTACGTCGTATCCAAAGTGAGTGTCAATTTATGCATGAAGGATAATTGTGCTATTGGGGTCTGATGGAGCATCGCATGGGGAGGATAAAGCATACAAGTGAGTTTGATGCTGATCTAAATTTTTGAAGTATCAACTTTATAAATCTTTTTGTCATGTATACTTCATCTAATCCAAAATATATAGTGGCTTATAGAAGAAAATATTAATCCACAATATATAATATAAGTGGTCAAAAGAATTATTAATTATATCATTTTCCAATTTTTCAGCTATTTGTTGGAGGTATGCATTTGATATCGTAAAAGAGGTTTTACCTACTAAGGGCTTGTTTGAGTTGGCGTTTAAAAAGTAGTTTATGTATGTTGAGACAAAACTCCTTTCACATACTTATTTCGTATACCATAAATCTCGTCGGAAAAATAACTTCCACTGCTAATCAAAACAAGAAGTAAGTGTTTGGGAAATCACAAAAATGTCACTACTACAAAAAATACGAGCTATAACACTAAATTTAGTGAACACTATGGCACTTAGGAAGTGCCGTAACTTCCAAAGCAATTAAATCAAGCTACGGGCCTACGACGCTTCTTGAATATATGGAAGCGCCATAGTTTGAATATTTAATTTTTTTTAATAAAAAGCTATGGTGCTTATCCAGTGAAGCGCCGAGGAAGTATACTACCTCTAACAGGGGAAGTGCCATTAGAGGCATGTTTTTGTTTTAACCATTTGCATTCAATCTACATCAATTTACATTTTACAAATCCACAAAAGCAAAAACCCAAGCTTGAATCACACTAAATCAGAATGAAATAACTCGAATCAAAATAATTAATTCATAAAATCAGTACTAATGTAATTTGATTACAACGTAACAAATAAGAACAACTGATTGTAAGTACCTATGTATGTAGAATGTAAGAAAGAAATAATTTTAATGTACAACCACTACAAAAAAAAAGGTATTTTGTAGCGGTGCATTTGTAGCGGTTATATTAAACTGCTACAAATTATAGCATTTGTAGCGGTTTTTACCTAAACCACTACAAATTTGTAGCGGCAAGATATTTTGTAGCGGTTTCCTACAAAAACCCGCTACAAATTTGGCGCGAAATTCCCACCAAAACTTGTAGCGGTTATTTTGTAGCGGTTAATGCACATAAACCGCTACAAAATACCAAAGGTCAGAATTTTGTAGCGGTTTATACTGAAAACCGCTACAGAATTTCAAGAGACTCCAAATTTGTAGCAGTTCTGGGCAATAACCGCTACAGAATTTCAAACGTTGTGAAGATTTGTAACGGTTATTGTAGAACCGCTACAAATTTGGATATTTGTAGCGGTTAGAGTAGCGGTTATTTTAATAACCGCTACTAATTACTGGTCTATTTAAACCCCCCACCTCCTTCATTTCTCCGTTTGCTCATTTTGTTTCCTGAGGTTTCTCTGAGTGATTTCTTTGAGATTTGAGCGTTCAGACGTCTCTATAGGAGTTTTTGGTCAATATTCCGCAGTATTTACACTTGAGGTACGTATATAACACGTATTTTATTTATATTTGTATTTTTATTATATTTTTGCATAATAATGTGACTAATTTTTTTTTTTAATTTGTACAGTTGATATGGCTTCAGGACAGGATAAGGGGAAGGGGAAGGCCCCTGAGGTCCCCAGACCGAATTTACGGGGTGGCAGCAGCCGGGCAGGGGGCAGAGGGAGGGGGCAGCGCGCAGGCAGGGCTACCGAGGCATCTTAGCCCATCCCTCCACAGGAACCGCAGACGATCCCACAGGCGACGACCGCAGCTGAGGTGCCTGAGGTGGAGGTGCCAGAGATTAGCGTTGAGGACTTCCTCAACGAGGAGGAGTTCGAGATCCCGATTAGTGGGTTCAGGGAGATGGAGCAGTTCCTCGATGAGGAAGAGGCTCGGGAGCAGAACAACCCACGAGGGTCGTCTTCGCGGTCCACTGGGTTTGAGGTGCAGGTCGAAGGTAAATTATTTAATTTTTTAATTTTTTAACTTTTTAACTTTGAATTATAATTTATCTAACGTGCGGTCAACTGTGCAGATGAGCAGGGGAACGTGTCGACGAGGAGGCTGGATGTGGCCGGTCTGAACAGCATGGACCGGTCCCTGCGAGTTGTAGTGCCGTGGAACGAGGGCACTGACCAGCCGATTCACAATGGGGGTCACCTGCTCAACCGCTTCCTGAGCGATCTGGGATCGAATTGGATGCGGTTCCCCCTTCACTTCCCGACGTGGAGGCACATTCCGAAGGGGCCGAAGGACCAGGCTTGGGAGGAGGTGGTTCAGGTAATTAATATATTTTATAATTAATTCTATTTAATTATTTTTTTTAAATTATAATTTTTAGTATTATTGATATTTAAATGTATTTTTTTCAGCTGCAGTTTGCCGTCCGGGCCAACCGGAAGAGGTACGCCCTCGTGAAGATGGGCGACGCCTGGAGGAACAGGAGGAACCGTCTCTTCCACAGTGTGGATGGGGACGGGACGATGCCTCTGGAGCAGCTGCAGGAGAGCGTACCGGACGGCGTGCCGCCGAACGACTGGGCGCGTTTCGTCCAGTTCAGGAGGAGCCCTCAGGCGCAGGTAACGTATTTATTATATTTTTGATATATAATTTTCTAATTGTTAAATATTAAATTATAATTTCAATTTAATTTGTATTTAATTTCAAATTTTATAATACATTTAATTATTTGTTTTTCCAGGAGCTTTCTCAGAGGAACGCCGCGATCCGGGCGCAGCAGACGATCCACCACACAGCAGGATCGAAGACCTTCGCTGTGACCTACAGCGAGCTGGTAAGTTTTCAAAATATCACTTACTTTTAGCTGATTAATTCATAACACTAATTATTGTTTTGTAATTGTTTCAGGAGACGAAGGCACAGCAGGAGAACTGTCAGACGGACTATGCGGAGCTGTACGCCATCACACACAGACACCGTGACGGGACTGCGACCTCTCAGCAGGCAGAGGCGGCGATTGTAAGTTAATTTATTATTATATTTTTTATAAAACCAAGTTAATAATGAAAAATGGTAATTATTAATTGTTTCATAAAATGGCAGGAGCGGATGCAGCAGTCGCAGGCTGAGCTGCGACAGACCCAGCCTGAGGAGTCACAGGGGTCAGTGGACCCGACGGCTCCTCTGAAGGCGGGTATGGCTCAGCCTGAGCACCCCGGACGAGTGCGGGGGATGGGGATAGGCGTCAGACCCAGCATGATCTACGGCAGGAGCGCCGCCTCTGAGGCTGGCAGCTCTAGAGGGGTTAGACGTCGGAGGGACGAGTCGATTGACCAGCTGCGGTCAGATTTGCAGCAGCAGATGGCGCAGCAGATGCAGCAGATGCAGGTACAGCAGCAGCAGCAGCTGCAGATCCACGCAGACGCTATATACGCGCAGCAGACGCAGTGGCGTGAGATCGCAAACACTATGCTCGAGGGAGTATGGGGTCGGCTGTTCCCGGACGAGCAGCATCCAGCGGTCCCCCCTGTCCCTCACTACGTCGTCCCGAGCACTACTCCTCCTCCTACAGCTCCTCCTCCTGCTGATGAGGATGGTGTGGTTCAGTCTACGCAGCGGCATCTGAGGGAGCCCCACCTGAGGGAGCACCAGAGGATCAGCCCCCAGCTACTTAGTTTAGGACATTTTTTTTTCTTTTAAACATTTGTAAATATTTATGAGATTTTATTTCAGAATTTTCTTATTGTGTTTTATATAATTATATTTATATTATTATATCGCATTGAAATAATTTATAAATGATTTAAATCTAAATTTAAAAAATAAATAAATTATATATATACTTGTAGCGGTTATGAGTTCAAAACCGCTACAAATATATATCTTTGTAGCGGTTCTTAGTGTTCAACCGCTACAAAGATATATATTTGTAGCGGTTTTGAACTAATAACCGCTACAAATTTACTTATATATTTGTAGCGGTTTCCCTTCAGAAACCGCTACAAATATATATGTTTGTAGCGGTTATACACTAAGAACCGCTACAAACACTCAAATCATTTGAATTTTGAAATTTGCCGCCTTTGTGCACATTTGTAGCGGTTACCTTATGTATAACCGCTACAAATTAGAAAATTATTTTTATATTTAATGTCCAACGGCTTTAATATTAGTAGCGGTTTAATATATATAACCGCTACTAATTCGTTGAACATTAGTAGCGGTTATATATATATAACCGCTACTAATAATCAACAAGTTCATTTTGAATTTCCCACCAATTAACGGCTTGAATATTAGTAGCGGTTTTATATATGTAACCGCTACAAAATTATAAACGTTGGAATTTCTGTAGCGGTTGGTGTAGCGGTTTAATAACCGCTACAAAGTTATAAACGTTGGATTTTGAGAATATAAGGTTCTAGGCATTCGTCATTATCTTCTCACTCATCTTCTTCTCTATACTTTCTTCTCTCTCACTTGTAGCTATGGATAAATCATGGATAAGGTTGCCGCGCAATTCTCCTGAATATTTGTACGGATTAAACAGTTTCTTAGATTTCGCATTCACTCACGCCAGCTGTAACGGCAAGATCGTCTGTCCGTGTCGGAAATGCAAGTTCAAGAAGTGGCATCCACGAAATGTTGTGAAGGAACATTTGCTTGTGAAGCCTTTCCCTGAGGACTATACGTTCTGGGCAGTTCATGGTGAGAAGGCCGGCGTTAGATATGACGAGGCTCTTCCTCGAAGTTCTCAAGTAGGCGTTCAAATAGATGAAGATGATCCTGTGAATGATGCTGTGCGTGATGCGTTTGGATTTCAAGGCGACAACTTCAACGAAGAAGTGCACGGCTCTGAGCCAGCTTTTATGGGGAATGAAGCAGCTCGGGATTTTTTCAGCTTGATGGATGAGGCAGATCGTCCTTTATATCAAGGTTGTCGCAAATATTCTAAATTATCTTTCTTGATCAAATTGTATCATATCAAGTGCTTGTGTGGGATCACGGATAAGGGAATGTCGATGTTGCTCGACTTATTACAAGATACATTCCCCGACGCCGAGATTCCCACAACCTTCTACGAGGCCAAGAAGATCATCAACAGGTTGGGGTTGAATTATCAAAAGATTGATGCGTGCCCAAATGATTGTATGCTGTATTGGGGAGACGATTCCAGCAGGGAGACGTGCAAGAGATGTCACACATCGAGGTACAAGACAATTCGGAAGGGGAAAAAGCAGAAGAAGAAACCTGCAAAGATTCTCAGGTACTTCCCTTTGAAACCTCGTCTACAAAGATTATTTATGTCGTCTAAAACTGCTGAGCACATGAGGTGGCATGCCGTTGATAAAAACGAAGACGGTAAATTAAGACATCCGCGGGATGCAGCTGCTTGGAAAACGTTTGACAACGACTTTCCAGATTTTGCGACTGACCCCAGAAATGTTCGGCTTGCGTTGGCGACCGACGGTTTCAATCCTTTCGGGAATCTTAGCACAAGTTACAGCATTTGGCCGGTAGTCTTAGTTCCCTACAACTTACCCCCTGGATGTGTATGAAACAAAGCTCTTTCATTATGTCTATGATCATTCCAGGCAAAAAGGCACCGGGCAATGACATCGATGTGTATCTCCAACCGCTTATTGCGGAATTGCTTGACCTGTGGAATGTCGGCTTGGAGACGTACGACGCTCACAGCAAGACTTTGTTCAACATGCGTGCAGCCTTGATGTGGACGATCAGTGACTTTCCTGGCCTTGGCACATTATCTGGTTGGAATGTGCACACTGGGTCGGCGTGTCCGGCTTGCAATTTCGACTCTGACGCACTGCGCCTTCCCTACAGCCGAAAGTGGTGCTTTATGGGGCATCGGAGGTTTCTCGATGGAACGCATAAGTTCAGATTGCAACGGAATCGCTTCAATGGGAAACTAGAGAAAAGGGGACCACCACAGACTTTGTCCGGTATAGATATCTTACAGCAGCTTGAGCATGTTGACGTCGAGTTTGGAAAAAGCGACGATTCAGCACAAACTCGCTAAAAGACGCGCAGGACTTCGGCGCCTCAGCAGTGGAAGAAGATAAGTATCTTCTTCACGCTTCCGTATTGGAGATCTAATTTACTTCGCCACAGTCTTGATGTAATGCACATTGAAAAGAATGTTTGCGACAATGTGCTGTATACGCTGCTTAACGAACCCGGCAAGACAAAAGATCACCTTCAAGCTAGGAAAGATTTACGCGACATGGGAGTTCGTGAAGACGCTTGGCCAGATGAGAATGACAAATTTACACCGGCAAAGTTTACCCTCACAAAACCGAACAAGGATGTGTTCCTCGCGACGTTGAAGAAATTAAAAGTTCCTGATGGGTATTCAAGCAACATTTCTCGATGTGTCGACTTGCAGGCTCGAAAGGTTGCTGGCCTGAAGAGTCACGACTCACATGTTCTTATGCAGCAGTTACTCCCTCTGGCTATAAAGAATACACTTCCTCCCGATGTTCCATCGTTTTGATGGAACTTTGTTCTTTCTTTCGGAAGTTGTGTTCTAAGGTTTTGATCATTGAGGAGCTCGATCAGCTGCAGTCGAAAATCATTCTTACGCTTTATCACTTGGAGATGATCTTTCCTCCGTCCTTTTTTACTGTGATGGTTCACCTCACAGTCCACCTCGTTCATGAAACAAAGCTCGCTGGACCAGTACAATATCGTTGGATGTATCCGATTGAGAGGTACTCATTTTAAATATGTGCTTTCATTTATTGTCCGTATTTAATGTTTGCTCGTCGTCCTTTTCATCATTTTATATCAATTTTCTCTTATGTACTTCGTAGGTTCCTTGGCAAATTAAAATCTTACGTGAGGAATAAGGCGTGGTCAGAAGGTTGTATAGCTGAAGGCTATATAGGGGATGAGGTGCTATATTTTTGCTCAAGGTACTTTGATGATCTTGAGACGGCTTTCAACCGCCCGCCTCGTGTTGACGATTGTCCTGAACCTGCGCCGACATCAGGAGAATTTATCCCTCGTGTTGGTAAACCAGTTGGAGCAACTGAGAACTTCAAACTAACGGCAACTGAGAAGTTCCAAGCACATAGACATGTCTTGATTAATTGCACTCAAGTTGAGCCTTTCATACGGTAAGAATTGTACACTCACATGTATGTTACTCGATCTATATCTTTCGTAACATTTCTCACTTTCATTTCACTAACGCCTTTCCATTATTAATTGCAGGGAATTCAGAAGTCATGTCAAGCGTCAGCTCAGGATCCGTACACAGACATCCTCGGAAGTTGATAGGAGGGTCCACAGAGAATTCCCGGGCTGGTTTGCTTGCAGAATACTAAATGACCACAACCCACACTCACCAGATTTCAGAGCTCTCGCAATCGGCCCTCTTGATCATGCAAAACGGTTTACAGCATACAATGTCAATGGTTTTAAGTTTTGCACGGTTTCACGGGATCAGGGATTGCAAACACAGAATTCGGGTGTTTATGGCACATTTGGGACAAGGAGTTATGCGAGCAGCAGTGACGCCAACATGCAGTTCGGAGGCGTCCCTTACTATGGCAAGCTTCTTGATGTGGTCGAGCTTAATTATCAAGGCCGTTTCACCGTGACGCTGTTTAAGTGTTTGTGGGCAAATACCACTACTTCTCGGGGACTGACAACTGACGACCTAGGGATCACATCAGTCAATTTCTCACTGCTGATTCATACTGGTATTTCTCAAGATGATGAGCCGTATATTCTAGCTTCAGAGGCACATCAGGTTTATTATGTCGAGGACGAGCGGCATAGGGATTGGCACATGGTCGTTCATTTAAAGCCAAGAGACCTTTACGACATGGGTGAAGGCGATAACATCGCCTACGAGAGTGAGCCATTTCAGCCAGCTGATTTTGAAAACTACTTCCCTGAAGGCGATGACAATTTACCTCTACTGCGGTGAGTTTTTTTAAGTCCACGTCATTTCAATTAAATTTTTTAAATTTAATAATACATCAATAATAATAATTTTTCTACAAAATTTCTGTAGGGATGGCGACGATGAGTGATCAAATTCAATTGTAAAAAATTCGTCTTTACAAAAAATGCAAAAAATTTGTGTTAAAATAAAATGTAAAAAAAAATTAAAATAATATTTGTAGAATTCAAGTGTAAAAAATTTTTCATTACAAAAAATCCAAAAAATTTGTGTTAAAATAAAATGTAAAAAAAAAATTTTAAAAAAAAATTAATATAATATTTGTAGCGGTTATTAAACCGCTACAAAAAAATAAATAACCGCTACTAAATAATAACCGCTACATTAACCGCTACAAATAATTAAACCGCTACAAAAATATAAATAACCGCTACTAATTAGTAACCGCTACATTAACCGCTACAAATAATACGTAAATCCCTATAAATACCCTTATCACAACTCATTTCAAACACTCCCCAATTTCTTTTCACCTTACCCTTCTTTCATTTCCTCTCATTTACAACTTCTTTCGTATGAGTTGAGGAGCTGAATAATACGATCAAATATGGTAACAAGATTTTCAATTTCTTTTAGAATACTTCTTTCCTTTCTATAAAATTTATTCTAAACATCTTTTTTTCTAGATATATCTTAACTCTATCTCATTTTCATCTATTTTTCATATACAATTACATTATATTATAAAACATAATAATTCCTTATTACCTAACTATCGTTAATAATATTATTAATATAATTTTATACTAATCATATTCAATTACATTTTTTCTTTTTAATTTATTAATAAGTTAAACTATTAAATAATAAACTAATTGAAATAGATAAAATAATAACAAATTAAACTATTTAATATAATATTGAAAAAAAAGAAAAAAATCAACGTATATTTTTAAAAAAAATTTTAAATATTTGTAGCGGTTATTAAACCGCTACTAAATAACGTGCCTTTTTAAAGGTAAATTTAAATTTTTTGGCGGCAAATTTGAATTTCATGAAATTAGTAGCGGGTTTAAGAACCGCTACTAATTTCATGAAATTCAAATTTGGTAGCGGTTTCTTAACCGCTACAAATAAAAAAAGTCATTTTTAACAAATTTTCATGTTTATATATTTGTAGCGGTTTTTTAACCGCTACAAAAAAAAATTCTTTTTAAAGCTGTAAATAAAATTTTTTATATTTGTAGCGGTTATATAACCGCTACAAATATCTCTTGATTTTGTAGCGGTTACTATTAACCGCTACAAAGTTTGTAGCGGTTATTTTTGATTGAGTAGCGGTTTTATAGAACCGCTACAAAACCGCTTGCAACGTACGATTTAGTAGCGGTTTTTCTAACCGCTACTAACCTAGTTTGTAGCGGTTAGAACTGCTACGAATACCTATTTTTAACCGCTACTAAATCACGTTTTTTTTGTAGTGAACTAATTCATATATAACCAAGATGAATATACAGGAAATAACCTATGTATGTACCTAGGTATTAGCTAATTCTATGACTATATTCACACCATTCTTCAATGATTTCATCTATTTGTTGGTTAGTCAATTAGTCACAACGTTAATCTTCATAACACTGCATAAAAAGCATGCACAGAAAAAAATAAAATCACTAAAAATCAATTAACTTAGACACTTGTCAATTAAATTTAAATCACAATAACTGCAAGTAAAAAGAACTTACTTGTGTAGGAACATAAATGTTATCATGAATAACTACATCTCTTATCAATTTCACAATATAATAACTGAAATCATTATTGTTTCGTTGGAATGAGCATTGACAATACAATGAATTAGTTAAGTAAACATTTGAAGAAATATTTTTGAATAACAAAATTGGAGTAATTAAATTCATATATATAAGTACTGCAATCTTCCTCCAGGGATAGCTACTGGCTGAGTTTTTGCGTGTAGAATAGCTCAATCCAACATTGCTTCGGTAAGTGGAAAATGCACTGACAAAACAAGTAGTGATTGATTAATTTTGGTAATTCAATAATCAATAATGACAAATATTTACACATACACCCATGCACTTATTAATTATAATCTTCAAATCACGCCGGTTGTCTGGATAACTGGTCTTTATAGGATCCAAATTAAATCCTGGGGACTCCAAGTGACGTTGGACAGACAACAATTAAAATCCAATATCCCCTAAAATATTTTAAAGATTTTACTTCGACAATCATATTATAGTAAAAGTGGAAGAATAAAAA
This sequence comes from Inga oerstediana, assembly GCA_963210345.1. NCBI lineage: Eukaryota > Viridiplantae > Streptophyta > Magnoliopsida > Fabales > Fabaceae > Inga > Inga oerstediana. Next base: position 7,699,099 of record OY723400.1, on the reverse strand, counting down.
AACATACATTAAAATATTGTCGCAAATAATTTACCCTGAATTGTATGACACGATAAAAAGCCTATTAGGGGTTGCTCTTCGCATGAAGATGTCCCTAACATCATTATATAGTGCTTCCCCATCTAATCTATGCTAACCAAGAAGGTGTAGGCTGACAAATACGAATATATGCGCACGTTCCGTGTGCAGTAACAGATCTTGGTACAAGTGCCTTCATAGAAAATAAACAATGTCATTAAAACAACAATCAAATTAATGATGAATAATAATAATAACAGTGATAGACGATGATGATAAAGTACCTAATCCATATGTTGATGGCCGTCACACTAAGCCAATCACGACTAAGCACATCGACATGATCATCTATAACTACATGATATATGTCGATATCGAAATGTATTGACTGACCTCTTTGGCTGATCAAAGCTGCTACCATTGACGCCAATTCTTGACAATATGAGGGCATCTGTCGATTGCTTCGATTACTAGTTGAGGGTTGGGACTTATGTTCGGTTGATGAACACTTTGAGTTCTTCTCATGCCTTTCAATTCGTTTTCCTTTAGAACGAGCAGCAACCTAAAAATATAATGAAATTAAATAATGTGGTTTTAGACGGAAGTGTATAGAAAAAGTAAAAGGAATTATAAATTAACTACATTTTCATATGGCTCAATCAGACCTATTAACCATGCAACATAACCACCGATGATATCTTTCATCATTGTGCTTCATCCAAAGAAGGGATTGGTAAAGAGGCATCATCAATTGTGCATCTCAGCAGCAATGGTGAATTATGCAAGATATCACTTTCGGTGTTGTAGGCCATACCGACAGCAACCACGTGCTTGAAAAAATCATCGATGTGCAACTTGCAGTCCGATTCGCCCTTATGAAAAATAGAGTTAAATATATTAAAGTACACTAATGTATAACGTACTAAAAAATGAAGTGGAGAAGAAATTAATTACCAAAGGAATGGGAACTTTAGGCATGGAGGGCCAATTATCCCCCGCACTCATGTTTGTCACACATTGGACTTGGTGTTGGCCTAGACTGTAGTAAGGCCTCAATTTGTGCCTTCAATGACATGTTTTCCTCTTGCATCAAATGCATATGATAGGTGAATTACTCTATTTGATGCTCATAGCCACTAATTCTCTTGTCTACGTGATGCTTGTAGTTAGAAATTTTCTCTTATAGTTGTAGCAAGTCATTTTTTATGGCTCGCTTTTTGGGTCCGTAGTACGATGTTTGGGTTACTGCAAAACCAGTACCCCGAACATGACCATCGTACACAGGAGCTAGAAGCGCTTTGTTGAGCAAATTGTCGCGACCAACATAATGCTCCAAGTCTGGTTACTCCTACGTCATTAAGCCCTATCACAACAAGAATTACAACACTATTAATTACTATAAAATATAATATGTTAAGTAAAGCTAAATGTTTATTGTATGTATAATCCACTCTACTTACACAATATTCGGCAACTTGTCTGGCTTGTTCGCTGGGAATTTCACCTTTTTTGTTCGTGCAGCCTGCCAGCCACAAATCATGCCGAGATATATGTATGACATTATCAGAATGTGATTCTTGTAGCTGCATATCAAAGTTAGTTGTAGTTAAAAATTAGTCATAGATATTATATTTATAGGAAATAATGTAATACCCCGAAATTTAGGATTTGAGGCTTGGGAATAAGCCTAAATTAAGTGGACTGCTAAACCCCAATTTATCAGGAGCCCAAATTTATCCCCTAATAATTCTTATATCTTTTGGGTATTAAGAAAGTAAAATGGTTAATTTTGAAGAAAGTGATTATGCTTCAGTGAAATTGCCTATGAGATAGTGAGCTTGTCATGTGATTTTGAATGATTAAATGATGAGAAAAAATTATGAAATTTTATAGTATGAAAGTAGACATCCTAAGCTTTAATTTGATAGGTCATATGACTCAATTAGAGCTATATATAAAAAGATATAAATTTTTGAATTCAGCCTAGAAAAACTATAAAGTTTCTGGAACAGCATGCAAAGATTAAAATTTGGGAATTTTGTGATTCTATTCATCAAAATTCTATATTTTTCCTTGAAACTAGACTCAATAAGGGTTCTATAGGCTTTAGAATCACTCCAATTTGAGTTTTTTAGAATTAGTTATGATTTTTCAAAGTTTTGGCAGAAATCTGCCTGAATTTTGTAAAAAATCCAAAAATTGGGAAATTATCAAATAAATGAAATATGATATTAGATATTAAAATAAAAAGTGATCATTTCCTTCCAGCAGCCATAACTGACGCCATTTTCAGTTTTAGATAGAGAGAAGAGTTGAGATTTTTAGAGAGAGAGGGAGAGGAAAAAACTTGCAAAGGTAAGTGATTTCTTTGGTAAATTGGTTTCTAATGTGTATAACTCCGTTCCTAAGCTATTCTTCAATGTGATTCAAGGGTTGGAAGCTCAAAATTTCTTGTTGAAGTGACCTAGGGTTCAGCCATATCAAGGGAGAGCCAGTAAGAGTTTGAGGTAACTTCCAAACTCTTGTATATTGACTATTCTGGTTGTTGTGGATAATTTAATCGGTAAAATTTCGCCGGATTGTCATTGGTTTTAAAAATGGAAAATGGGTATGTGGGGCTGTTATGCTGCCCAAATTGGTACTAAATGGTAGTTGTAACATAATGGAATAGTCAATAAAGTGGTTAGGAGTAGAAAAGAATACGTTTACGGAGCCGAAACCGAAAAACACCGATTTTCCCTAGAAACCCATATATTTCGGTCAGGGCTGTAAATGGGTCTTAGAGTTAGATTTTCAATGATTTGATGGTTCTATTGAGTTCAGGAATGAAAATTAGGTGAGGTTACAGTTGGGCACTTTTTTGGAAAAGACCGAGAAAGCATAATTACGAAAATGCCCTTAAAACACTGAAATAAGGGCTGCCAAGGACAATTTAGTCTTTTGGCAGTGAATTTGGTAATTTTGAGTCCAGAAATGGATTCCTTGAGCGAAAATATGTTAGGATAGCCCATGTTAGAATTTCGAGAAAAGTACATCCGGACCGGGTACGATGGGGGCCGGGTCCTGGGGGTATTTTAGTAATTTTTTAAGATAGACTCATATAACCCTTAGAAACACTATGGAAGTGTCTAAATGGTATATTTGGAATTGTAGGACCGAGCTGAGAGTCAGAGTTGCTGGCATGCAAATCGAAGAGTAACCCTAATTTGTGTAGTGATGTATGTGATCACTTTACTTGATTGTGTAGAGCATATTTGAATAAATGAAGCTCTGTTTCTATTTTGCTGTGGCCATAGTTTTGTTACATGAAACATTGAGCATGCAGAAATGTCATTATGGGGCATACATCTAGATAAAGCTAACATGTCATACACATAGCATCAATCATGCATGCATTAAGGTATCTGTTTCCTATTGAGATTCTCTCGAATCTCACCTTCCCCTACCAACAATTTAGACAGAAGACGGCAGAAGATATGTAAACAACAATATAGAGTACCGTACGAGGGGATTACAGTAGTGGAATGAAAACGGGAAGAAGTCTCCGTTTCATTGGGATGAGTTTAGACACCCTAGTAGCCTTGTACGGCTACCTTAATCATAAGTATCATGTACAAACCCCTATGAGGAATTTATGTAATAATGCACATATTATTAGTATAGTTATGTTATTCCTGTGTTACCTACTGAACCGCATATCATTTTCTGCAAATACTCTGAAAAACGTATATAGCCACCATGTTCCTGCCTAGGCCAAGCACTGTAGCCTTAGCAGGCACGCCAATGGGTGAATAACGTATATATGCATGCATGAAATGACATTCCAATGAGATATTCCTAAAGTAGAAATTAGGCATGTGTTATAGGAGAAGAATTTAAGGGGAAAATGTGAGGACGCAATGAGATATTCAGTAATAAACCATATGAAAAAAGGATGGATAAAGAACTATAAGCTCTCTATCGATCAAGACGGAATTTATGGAGCTAATAGCCTGTGGCTCCAAACAAAAACCCAGCTATGGTGCATTTTTAAGAAAGTGTCATAGCTAGAACTTTCATTTTTATTTTTTTCTTATGAATGTTTTGTATGGCGCTTGTTAAGGAGAGTGCCACATAAGACTAATACAAGCTATGACAATTATTATAGGAAGCGTCGTAGCTTCTTAACTTGGCTTTTTTTTCTGTTAAACAATTATCTATGGCGCTTCTTTAAAGAAGGGTCATAGGAGGGGCACCACTAAACCCTTATTTTGTAGTAGTGTGTGGTTTTAGAAATCCTTTTTCGCAATTTGAGACAAAACTCCTCTCACATACTTACCTCATAAATAGTAAAAGCTATTCTCCAAAAGCTAATCTGAACCTACATTAAGTTTGGTGAAGTGATTAGGAGTGAAATATATTTTTCAATTGTAACCTAGTTTATATTTAGAGGCTAGATTGAATTTTTTAAATTTAAAATAGATTTAATGAATTGATTCTTCTTAAAGGGTTAATGGTGATTTGTACTTCGTAATCACGCTGGCATGTTTTTTTTTTCTTTTCTCTTAAGAAATGTCATCTGTAATGTTCTGAAATTCGGACCGGTTACTAAACCAGCTGGGAAATTAGATTAAGGGTCAGTGAGTTCGATCGGAGTCAATCCGGGGTTAGACAGGTGATGAAGTGAATATTTTAGGATTATTTTATATGAAATTATGAATAAAATATCAAAAAATAAATAAAAAACCGGTTGAACCACATAAAATCGAGTCAAACGGGATCCAACAATCGAGACCGGACTGGTCGGACTACTGGTTGGCCGATTTCTGGCTCAAACTGGCCGATCCGATCTGGTTTTCAAAATTATGGTCATCCGTACATAGGCATCTAACTCTCGTCCTCCTAGATACCACTCTCATATTTGATATATCTAGTTAACTAATTTTATAGATTAATGAAATGAGTAATATTCATTATTTACAATAAATATAGGTTAATTTTCCTAAAATACTATTTTTCATTAGGACTAAAGAAACTCATTAATTTATACAAGCAATATATATTTTAGGAAAAAGTTATAAATTTACGAGACAAAGTGAATTTAGGTCTTATATTCAGAAAAAAGGAGTATCTCCACTAACCACTCTCTCCACTTTCTTCTCGCTTAATTTATTCCCCTTTAGATTTTCTTTAATGGTTGAGATTTTATATTATATTAAAAATATTATTATAGTATTAAATATTGAATGATAATAATATTTTTAAAGAATAAATACTAGCCATTAAAAGCCAATACAATGATGAAAAAAATTAAGTGGAGAGGAAATTGAGAAAGGAGTTAGCGGGGATATTCTTTTCCTTTCTATATTTTGAATTAAGTTTAATTTTTAATTAACTCTTATATTAAAAATTAGATCAAATAGTGCTTCTCTCTCGCTTGCGTGAACATACTCGTAGAGTTCAATTCTTTCATCAACCAAGAATTACTGATGCGTCTAAATTCTGGCTTCTAATTTCTGTCATCTTCGTACAAATTTTACTAAAATCTACCTCTGATAGCCATCGTTATTACGCCCTATAAAAGCTAATGAGAGATTTTACGAGACTTTCATTATTGCAATCATACTTTTTTTTTGGGGCCAATTATTGCAATCATACTTTACATATAGATTATCTTGATGTTCAACTTATATAATCTCTCATATTAACACGAAATAAAGAATTAAAGGAAGCTCAATGGAGTACGTTCAAAATCAGGTCAATGTAAAGAAGTTTGTTTTCTTAATCTTTTGCATCATGTCTTAAGAATCACGCTTCTTCTTGTTTTTTTTTTTTTTTTGAAATTCAGAAATTTCACAGGTGTTATAAAATAAGAGAATCACGGCATATTAAATTTAAATTAAAATTTTAACAGTTTTGCTTAACATGAGCACATTGATTAGAATATTGAAATGGTAAATAAAATTGAGCAAATCAACTCTTGCCGTTAGAAACATGAGTCTTATTGAAATTGGTTATACCATTATTTGAATATTTCTATTTTATTGTTGTTGTAATCTTAACAAATACTTGCTCTCTATCCATTAGGATTTGCAACACTAAATTAGAAAAAAAATATTGAAAAATATATATCGATAATCAATAAAAATGTAATTAGAAAAACGTAGAAATAAATTCACTTTGTTTCTAAAAATTAGGTTAATTAGTAGGGTCAAAGAATTAATATTTATGACAAAAAGTGTGAGTTAAAATTTCATTGCCAATCTAAAGACTTCAGTAACAAGGAGTCAAGGAATTTGTAAGTACTTTCCCAAATAATTCAAGTCGTGAGGCATGTATGGCCTTTGGTGACTGGTGAGTGCTTAGGCCAACTCATATTAATTTTTTGTATAAATAAAAAATATTTAATGCAATATTGCTAAATTTAGTAAAGAAATTGAGTTGATAAAGATTTGGAGATAGTGTGGTGTGGGAATGCGGGCAAGGCGGTTGTATTGCGATTTGCGAGGGGAAGAAGGGACAAGAAAAAGTGGGCATATTAAATTTAAATCAGGGGAAATTTTCACTTAAATTCACATACGTTGACTTTAATTCACTTCAGAACCAAAAGATTATGAAATTACACTATAGCACTGAAGACCTTGTGGAATTTTGTTTTGACGTCGATGACCAAAAAGTCATTCGTTAATTTTCTGATAAGATGTATACTGGTATATGTATTTTAATAATTAATAATAACAAAATATATACCAATAATAAAAATTTATCACAGGTTCACAACAATTTATACAAACAGGGAATTATTGCTATTCCCTCAGACTTTCTATATAAGGTCCCATTTTTATAAAATGAATTTGTTATGTTTTATAATATTTTATTTGAGTTTGTTCGAATAAAAATATATTTTTAACCATTTCACCCTTAATTAATTTTATATTGCATTAATTAAAATTTTGACTCATTTCCTTTTTCTCTTGCATTATCTTTTCTACATACATTATAGGGAAAATCCCTAAAAAATACGTTGGAAATAGCTAAATCCCGTTTCAGTACAGCGAATTCCAAAATCCCGGATCAGTCGTGTGTCAGTACGGAATGAACAGTGCACGGGTGCTAAAAGACAATTTTGCCCTTCAGCCCTCATTCTTATCACTTTCAGAATAACAACACGAGCCTCTTAATTAACAACTTTGTCTTCTTGATTAACAACTCCAATTTCATCTTTTTACTTTCACAATAACAATACCGGTTTTGTTATTAACAACACCATATTCTACATTAACAACTCTCATTTCTTATTTCACAACTTCATAATTTAAGTTTCAGGGTCAATAACAACACCTCTTTCTTTATTAAGAAGATGAAATTGGAGTTGTTAATCAAGAAGACAAAGTTGTTAATTAAGAGGCTCGTGTTGTTATTCTGAAAGTGATGAGAATGAGGGCTGAAGGGCAAAATCGTCTTCTAGCACCTGTGCACTGTTCATTCCGTACTGACACACGACTGATTTGGGATTTTGGAATTCGCTGCATTGAAATGGGATTTAGCTATTTCCAACGCATTTTTTAGGGATTTTCCCTACATTATATTTCATTATCTTCTCATTATTAGTATCGGTTTGGATCAGTGGTAGAAAATACTTTTCTAACGTATGGTAAGTATGTGAGATAATTTTTCTCCTAATTTGTGTAAATGTGCTTCTCTAAGATTAATTCAAACATGACCCTCTTTCTTTTATTCATTCATAAATAAGGATATTTTTAGAGGAAAAAATATATTTTCTACATATTTGTTACTTTTAACCAAGGTAATTAAACCTAGACCGGTCACTGAACCAGTCGGAGTACTGGTTTAAGGGTTAATGGGTCAAACCGGAGTCAAATCGCAGTTAACCCGTTGAGAAATTGAAGATTTTAGGATTATTAATATAAACTTCTAAAAAAAATTTAAAAATCAATTTTTTTAAAAAAATAAAAAAACCAGATAGGACTAGTTCGCTCGACTGGACCGGTTGGGCGGTTTCCGGTCCGGGTTTGAGGACATGACTTTTAACTAATTTTAACTATCTTTTAAAATTCCTCAATTCAGGTAAAAAGATCTTATATACATAGATCGAGGGAGTATTAATTAACAAAGGGTTGATTATGTGCCTAATAATAAAGGTAAAATTTCAATGCACCATATATGTAGCCATTTAATGAGAGCTAGTAAAACGAGTTAGGCCCACCAGCCCGCCAAAAATGGTGGGAAAATGCTAGCCCGCCAGGAAACGGGCTGAACTAACCCGCCCCGTGGAGCTGGCGGGCTAGCCTATTTTGTTTTTTTAAATTCTTTTAATTTTTTTGTTTCTATTAATAAAATAAATTCAAATACCCTTATTATTTTTCATTTGATGCTGTATTTAATTAATTCCTCATACTTTTTATTTGAAACTTTTATTTTTATATTATATTTATTTATTCTACTATTATTAAATTTAAAATAAATATTTTTATATGTTTTTGTTATGTGAGTAGATGAAAAAAAAGGAAAGTAAGAATGAAATTGACTTCATAATATAAATATATAAAAGAAAAAAAGTGTGATATGAGTAGATGAAAGAGAAAGAAAGTGAGAATTTAAAAAAAAAAAGAGTGAAAAATGTTAAAAAAAAAGAGGCAGGCTCAGGTTGGCATGTTGTTAGGCCGTGAAGGGCAGCCTGCCCCGACGGGCCCACAGCTTGTGGGTGTTTTACCAGCACTACATTTAATATCAAATAACCTCCAAAACTTTTTGAAATTTTAGTACACCCTCTAGGACTAAATTGAAATTAAAATTTGTGAGTGAAAAGATAATTGTGTCTTTACATTATAAGTTAAATATGATTATTTACAAGACACATAAAAATTTATAAGTAAAATATATTTATTTACAAGATAAATAAGTAAAATTGCATAATCATTTTAGCCATGTACAAGATATGAAGCTTATTTACAAAAATACATGCCATTTATAAGATACACATGAGAATTTACAAAACTATCGTGGTTATGTATAAGATAAGTGCATAAATATTTTTTGAACAAAAAAAATTAATTTTAGTTTAATCCTACGTACCACTCTGATCATATTTATAAGTCCTTTTTAACTAATTCTCACATACCAAAGAGAGTTAGTTAACTAATTGACTATGAGCTAATTAATTTTCAATTTCGTTCTTATCTATAATTGATTCCAAAAATCAATATAAATAAATTTTTTTGGTTATTGCAATTAATAGGGGTAAAAAAGTATAAAACACATTTATTACCTTGAAAATAGATTTATAAATAGGACCAAATTTGTTAGTCAAAAGAGATTTATAAATAGAACTAGGGTGGTATAGTGTTCGTTTGGAATAGCTTATTTTTAGGTAATAAATACTTATAAATCATGATTCACGGTATACGAGGTAAGTATGTTAGAAAAGTTTTATCTCGACTTACATAATAATGACTTATTTTTTAAAATTAAGTGATCCCAAACACAACTATAATAATGTTTCAGAAAGTTATAGGGCTCTTTGATATAAATGGCTATAGAGGGAGCTGCAGTGAAATTTGCCCAATACTAAACCTACCTATCCCTCTTCTCTTTCCCCTCCCTCCATCCATCCATCATCGTGTCCGCATTCCCAGCTCATCAGGGTGATGAGAAAAAATATTCTCATCACCAAAACGACACAGTTTTGGCTTAAAAGAGAAATTTGAGCCATTAATACAGAAATAATCAGGACTGTCTGTGACGTATCTAGTATCTTAAAATATTTTTTAAATCTCTCTTCTCATTCTAAAATAATTTTTA
>OY723400.1:5114853-5176988 GCA_963210345.1 Inga oerstediana | reverse complement strand
GGGCTCCAGTCGCCGTTGCAGTGGGTGAAATGGAATCTGAAAGCTTCATTCAGTTACGATGAATTTAAGTGGAGATGTTGGTTTGCTGTTGTCTGCCGGCAGATTTGACTTAGTAGGAATGAGCGAATATTCCAAGGTAAAAAAATGCATGGGACTGGTATAATTGCCAAGTCAAAGGCAAGCTTAGCTTCGGGCTTACTGGTGAACCCGGCCTCTAAATCGCTAAAGCATGTCGAGAGTGTCTGGGTGCCCCCCACCTGAGACACATAAATTTAATGTTGCATTTGCGGTGGTATTCTCAGGAATTCAAACAGGGAGTTTGTGCGAGGATTTCAGTTTCGCATAATCGGTGGTTCTAGTGTTGCTGTAGAAGTCGGGTGTGCTACGTACGGGCTCTCCAACTAGCTTGGGACTAGGGGCATAAACGACTGATAGTTGAGTGTGATTGTGCCGAGGTGGTGTATGTGGTTCACTCGGGGTGTCGGAAGAACATCCTCATGCTGCTTTGCTAGTCGAGATTCAGAATTTGTTGGCTAGAGATTGGTCTGTGTCCGTGGTTTGCTGTGACAGGGATTCTAACGAGTCTGCTAACGCTCTTGCAGCGGCGGCACGGAACTTGCATTTCGATCTGCACCTGTTGACATCATTGCCTGCTAACGTGGAGGCTCTGATCAGGAAAGAAGCATCTTCGGTGAAGTCAAGAATGACAGTTGTGGCTAGCCTGGTGTTGTTTCCTTTTGCATAAAAAAAACAAAAAAAACTGAGAGTGACATTGCAAAGACGAGTCATAAATTGTAATTTCCATGAAAGATTGAAAACTCCTTTGTTAAGGAAATATTCTATCATTATTGTTAGATCAATTAGTATAATTAGCGGGATTGATTGACCGTTACGATCCCTTCATTTAGGAGCAATTAATACCTAGGCTCCTCACTCTTTGTATATATATTGTATCTCTTTGTGAATAGAAACACACACAATACTTGTCTAACATCCTTAAATTGGGTCATGAACTGTAATTTTGGCATGATCCAATACCAAAGGTATAACGTGAAGGACAAATCAAATAAGATATAACATATTATTATATAGGTATATCAAAAAATTTTCCGCCAAGAAGTAAGTTCAGCTATAAATAGACACCCTATGAATCACTTTTAAGACACACAACCACTGCTCTGAGGACCTCACGAGTAGTATTCTTTCTAAGTTTCTAAACTCCTCATTTTAGGGAGGAATGTAGCCCAACAAGAAAGCTAGTTTTTGTTTATTTTCTTTTGACTCTTTTTGAATTACTATTTATTAATATATTTTAGTTTATTTTAGTTATATCTATTTTCTTATTATTTATGTGCATTGTTTTGACTGGCCACCATTGAATCTAATATATGGGTGATATCCATGCATTGGGGGTGAAGGGAATATAAACTATAGTTTCAGGATTTGATTAACTGCGTGGATGTCATGGGAACGAGTTCAGCACTAATTAAAAGGACTAATACTTTGGAAGAATATTAGGATACTTTAGGAATAGTCATCGATCAGTATAATTAATTAAAGAGTAAACTCAAATAATAGGAATTAGCAACATGTAGGTAAAATTCAGAACCCCAACACTTTAAGTGATTGTTAGATTCCTAGAATTACTCTTCTTACTGTTATAAAAGTTGGTGTTGGCGAAAGCTAAGGAAGAGAGGAGGGTGGTCTGGTCGGATTGGAAGGCGCTATTTGCAGTGAAGGTTTTGTCGGAAGAGCAGTTGTGATAAATATAATAATTCTGTGCTTCGGTTGTAGGAGAATGGACGAAGGTAAGAAGGTAACAAAGAAGAAGAGTAAGAAAACTTTGTGGGAAGCCATAATCATAGAGGTCAAGGTAAGGGTGAATATTATGTTGGTGGAGTCCTATCGATTTTTATTGTGTATTTCAATGGCAAGTCAATGAAATTGGGGAGATAGAGCAAAGTCAAGACTTGCTTTTATTTATTTATTCCCACAAACGTTTGCTTCCTTAAATGTCACATTCCATTTTTTCTGAAAATTTTCCAATTTTCAGTTGAAACATGAAAGTCAAAACTCTAAATATTGAAAATATCGTGAGTGGCCTTTTTTTTCTGTACCTTCGTTTTCCTTTCACCGTATTACAATTTTCACGGTTGAAATGTAACATTTTATAAGATTATAATAATTTATTTCTCGTTCCTTAATATTTTAAGATATTTACTCAATAATATTTTATATTTGTATTATCTAGTAATTAAAATATCATTATATCTTATCATTCATGTAACTAAAGACAAATATAAATTTCAAAATAAAAATTAGAAGCAATTGTATAAACAAAATCTCTTATGCTAGTTAAATACCGATAAGATCTCCAGAAACTCAAATTAAAATATGTATATTGTGATAATTATTGTATTAATTTAAAATAGATTTTATCACATCGCACACGCGTCTGTATGTAATGTCTTATTTGTATTAATTAGAATTACCGAGGTGTTGGCGGATGATATGTGCGGAGACGGCTACAGCAAGTCAATGAAATTGAGGAAAGTTGCTTTTTTATTTTTTAATTTCATTTGTTTCCCAATGATTTTTAAATTATTTGTTGGAAAATGAATGGAGTGGAAGCATCCAAAAATATAAAAATGGTGCGTTATTTGTAGAAAATAAAGGAAGGTGATTGCCCAAAGCCGCCGTCCAAATATGGTCGCGAGTCGTGACAGAATACTGGGACCCTTGTGTGTATAAAATTTCTAAAATTACTCTATAAATTCTACGCATGGGAAATTGGAGAAAAGCCCAGCATTGAAAATTTTATTGGTCAGTATAACCTAAATTAGAATACTGGTACCCTTTTATATATAAAATTTATAAAATATTACTAAGAGTCCATTTGCTTCAACCCCATTGTATGCATGTAATGGTAATCATGATTGTATTACTAAGATAAGAGTGTTTGGTTACTCTTTAGCATAGTAATAGGATTTACCATAGTAATGATAATTACCAAGAAAATTGATAATCCTTATTCATGCCTCCCCTTATGAATACTTATCACCACCTGTATTGCATGGTTGAAAAAGTCCAACTTACCTTTTAGTTTCAATTGTCTCATTTCACCCACCACCACCACCACCTCCTCCTCCCCTCCATCACTGTTGCCACCAGCCCCCATCGCCGCCACCTCCACCGTTGCCACTACCGCTGTAACCCCCTAACTTAATAGCCCAATTTATAGTTTGAGAATGCATGATTAAGTTGAAATAGAGACCAATGGTTAATTTAAAACTTTTCTAAAACCTGTTTAGTGCGGTCTCACGTTCACATTTCGAATATAATTGGCCTGTGCAGTTCGGTTTCATTCATACATATCAGAGTGCAACAAAAAATTCCCGACAACGCTCGGGTTTCGTTTACATAATAAAGGGTTTACAGGGCACATTACCCATTTACAGTTTCCCATATAGGGGATTAGACTACACCACTCATTAGATACAACATGTACAACTAATCCCCAACAAAATATGACAACCAACTACCAAAATTAAAACTCCTAGCTATGAGCTCTAACCGCCCTTTGTTACTTGCTTTTCCTTTGAACCGCTTGTTCTTGTTGTAGGTTAGTCATTGGAAAGAATGAGATTCAAAAGAATCCCAATAGTAACAGTTCACTTATAACATATACAATCACAAAGCATGTAAGCAAATCACAAGCACAACACAACATCGGCATTTCTGCGATAGCTTTTGCTGTATTCGCAACGACATGTTTCACAATAGCATATTTCACAACAGCATGTTACACCACGACATGTTTCTCAACGGGATATTTCACAACATCATGTTTTACAACGACATGTTTCACAACAACATGTTTCAATGATAAGACATGCATACAATGCATCATACACAATATAAGAGAGAGGGTCACTACCTTGTTCTTTCCGCTCGTGCTCTGGCACCGATTTATCACGTGCAAGGCAAATGTCAAATCCTATAATTAGAATTACGGGCAACAGGTTTTTACTTAATCCAATTCTTCTTTAATTCAAACACTCAAGTTGGTTATCATTAGGGACATGTAATCAAGTCAACTAAGAAGATAAAGTGGTCAATTAACCTAAAAAAGAAATTCCTAACCTTAGAGTTCAACAATATTACCATGTGCCATTACCTTTGAATTTTCGCATACTTGAACCAAATTTGCCAGAATTTTCTCCAGACTTTGAAAAATCATCACTAATTTTAAAAAAAAAAAATGAGGTGATTCTAAAGCCTATGTGACCTTTATTTAGTCTATTTTTAAGGAAAATATCACCCATAGCCAGCTGGATACACAGCATTCCCAGAATTTTCATTTATTGCACACTGTCACAATTCAACCCAATTTTCATGACCTAAATTCAAAAATTCATAACTCCCAGTGTACAAATAGAAATGATGCAACCTATCAAATTAAAGCTTGATATGTCTACTATTTAACTGGAAAGTTTCAGAATTTTTAGAGATCATTTGGTTATCCAAAAACACTATAATAATAAGGTACCTCGCTGGAATTTTGTTTAGGCAAAAATCCAGTTTTGCATTTAGAGTTTCAATGACCCAAAATTCACAACCTCGGCCTATTCCCACATAATTTTTCATATAGAACACAATGGTAACATCAAAATGAACAAATTCCCACTCATTTCCCATGTCTTGTTTTGGCAGAAAAATCAACAAAATTCCAGAAATGACCAAACTCCCAAATTGAGCATCAAACTTGTGTCATATGGTTTCTAATCATCATAAACCACCAATAACATAACTAAAACATCATGAATTACCCAAACCCTTGTTTGGCCAAAATCAGGGCAGATTTACACATGCCAAAATACTCATTCAACCAACACAACCAATAGCTCAAATTGATGCTAATACTCACCTATTGCTCCTCCTTAAGTTCTTTCTTTGATTCTACATCTTTTATTCTTGGATGATGGCTCAAAAAACCTCCTCTTGAAATTCTAAAACCATAAAAATGAAGCTCACATCAAGAGGAACAAAGCTTGTGAAAGACACTTGAGCCATAGATGAGGTTAAGGAGGTGAAAATCAAGGTAGAAAGTCTCACCTTCAATGGCCTCTTCTTGCACTCTCGTGTTGCAGTTGCACAACTGACTTAAACATGGAGAGAGAGAGAGAGTGATAAATGATCATTTTTTTCCTTTCCCTTATCACTTAAAGGCTGGCCGAAAATATGTTCCAAAAGGTGGCAAAAGTTATGGCTAATATTACTCCTTTGGTCACACATTTATGATAACTTAACTAAGTGTAATTTCTACAAGTTTTCTCTTTCCTTCCTCCCTTTTATGCCAGTGGAAATTCTCCTTCACAATGGCACCAACTTTGTTTATCAATTCCCTTCTTACAATATTACATGTTGGTCAACTTGATTGAGCAAAAAGGTGAGGAATTTATTTGATGCAATTCTCTCTCTTTCTCTTCTTGGCTTCTTGACCGACTCCAAGCATAAAGGTGAGGTTATATATATTTGATTCAATCCCCTCTTCCTTTTCCTTTATGGTAGCCGAAATTATTGACTAAGAGGAAGAATTGTTCACTTAATGCTCTTCCTTTCTCTTTTGTGATTTGGTTGTCCCAACATAAATAAAGTGAAGTGAGTGAATTTGACCAAGTCTTGCCTTTTTGCATGTGTGTGTGGCATGTTGACTAGACCTCCTCTCCTTCTCTTGAATTTGGACGTCAATAAGAGGTTTTTGGATAAGTTAAATGGCTTCTTGATTAAGCCATTTTTACCTTCTTAAAATATACTATTAATTACAATTTATCATATATACTTTGACTTTTCAACTCTTCATTTATTTGACTACAAATGTTCCAACCTTTGGCATATTTCTCACAATTATTCCGTTCCCTCTTGGTCCATCCATAAATTGATGTCCTAAGGTCCTTCTCTTTAGCCCAAATGACTTTTCAAATGGAAAAGATGAAGAGGTATATCATTTAAATCCTCTTTCCTTTTTCCTAAGGTTTTGAACGATTTTTATCAAGGGAAAAGGAAGGGAAATTAATTTAAGCTTCTTCATCATTATCTTTACTTTTCAAAAGAAAATCTTAGGCCTTGAGTACACATTTTGGGGTATTACAACCGCTACACCACCGCAACTACCTCCTCATTCACCATTGTCACCGTCATCACCTGCCATCGCCACCACCACTACCTTTTCCTTCTCCATCACCGCCGTCGCCACCACCTTTGCCATTGTTGTCGTCACCATGATAGCTGCCTTTGCCGCCACTACCTCCTCCATCGTTGTCGCTTTCACCACTTGTCATTGCCACTGCTGCCACTGCCGCCACTGCCACACCACCAATACCATCGCCTCCACCAACACAACCATCACTATCAGACGATCCTTGACGAGTTAGCATGACAGTTATGATGAGGCAGTGTGATGGCTCTTAACTATTTTTTCTACAAAGATTATATGAAGGGTAAAATATACTTTGTGCGATACTTTAATTTTAAATAACTATTAATAGATAACTCATTGCACACTGCTTAAAAATCAAACCAAACACTAACTCTGTAATTAATATTGCATTACATTACTATTACATCACGCTGCACTACAGTTTAAGGTGCAGTGAGATCGAACCAAACGGGCCCTAATGCTTTTTATGTATAAAAATTTTTCAAATCCTTTTTAGTTACTAGTAAAATTTTTAATATGGATCCCCCCTCCCCCAACTAGCTTGAGGACAATAAGAGAGGAGGTTTTTTAGTCCGTTATAATATATGTCAAACCAAGGGGTATTTAGAAAGTACAAAAAAAATAGATAGTCTCCACAACTATCTTGCCCACGTGCCCTCTTCTTCTCTTGGCATTTTGGAGAAAATTATGGTTAAGACCTCAAGCCTTCAATATCTTCCCTTTAATTATATTATCTACAAGATAAAAGATATCTGAATAGATTTTGTAGAAATGTTACTTTTTATGCTCGAGATTAAATTTGGGGGACAATATATAAAAAATAAATTATATAGATACAGAATGCTTATAGATTTGATATAATATAATTCAAAATCTACATCTATTTATTATAAAATATGCACTTATCACCTTAATCTATAAAAATTAGTTATCTAACCTCTTAAGGGCCGAAGAGGGTAATAATATGAGATAAATTAAATACATTTGTTACAACTTACATAGCTCAATATGTAGCATATTGTGATAATCCATTTGCATCCTTCTTCTCACTACAATTTCTAAAACTATGACCTAAAACTAAAAACATATACTATTTGACTTTTGCATATATACTCTAAAGACATATAACCACTGAAAAAAATATCAATAAAATTTATAAAAAGGTTATCTAATAGATATCTGGACATTTAGATCTTGATTCTAACTTACGTAAGGATGAATTGGACTAAAGTCTTCTTGCTGGAACCTGATTCTCTAGAGAATTTAATTCAAGTCTACCAAACATTCTTCAACAATGAATCCTCTTTCAATAATTCATCTCCTTTGTCAATATTCTCATGTACAAAATGGAACCGTATGAATTAGGGCTTTCTTATTGTGTCCAATAGAATAAAAACCATATAAAAAAATAACAGAGTAAAATTATAAAACTACGTTCATGCATGTAAAATATCATCTGTCTCTTTAAATAAATACGATTAACTAATATTAACAAGAATACATTACAAATTGTATATCTCAATATTTGTACAGTAATATAAGAATGCTTATCTCTTGTAGGGTGTCTAAGAAATAAAAGCATGGTACTAACGAGGAAAGAATTCACTCATAGACATTTCAATAGTCGAGGCTGATTCGTTACTTCCACTGGTAATAGGCCCCATTTCACCATGTAGAAAGAAACCAGGTTCCTGTGGCAATGGCATTTGAATGGAATCAGTAAGATATGAAACAACCTCAGCCATTGTCGGTCTCATATCTGGATTCTCTTGAACACAAAACAAACCAATCTGGATGCACTTGATTACTTCATTATATGATCCATATTTGAATCTAATATCTCCAGCAACTTTTCCTCCTTCCATTGCTGCCAAGCCTATGACAATTAAGTAAAACTAATTATCACCCTTTTATTAACTTAAAGAACATTGTGAAATAATATTTTCTCCACATTTAAAGATTGAGATAATTGCATAAGAAATATTAACCCGAGAGAAACATATTATCTTAACTTCCATAACTCAAAAGGCCATCAACGTATTCTGAATGTGGTTGATTATGACGACTTGTATTCTTCTTTCCACTTATAATCTCTAAAACCATAACTCCAAAACTAAAAACATCTGATTTTTCATAATATTGCCCGTACGTTGCATATTTTGGAGACATATAACCACTGAAAAAGAAAAAGTATCAATAATAAAAAAGTTTTTTTCAATAGATCATAAGAACATTGATTGAGAAATCCAATTATTAGTTGAGATGTAAACTTTTCAATCTCAACTTATTAAGCACACTTATTTTTCTTTATTCAATCATATCAAGATATAGATGTAGGGCTTAAAGAGAAAAATTTAAAACTTACTATGTCCCAACTATTCTACTTGTATTTTCTTCATTTATGTTGATAGCAAACATCTTAGCTAAGCCAAAATCTAAAATTTTTGGATTTATTTCATCATCTAATAAAATATTGCTTGGTTCTAGATCATGGTGTATAATTTTAAGGCGAGAATATTCATGGAGATAAAGAACTCCTCTAGCAACTCCTCCGATGGTTTTACAATGATCTCCCCAATTTAATACTTTGTCTTTTTGGAAACCTGTGTGCATAAATTTTTTTTTAGTGACTATATAAACAAAATAAAGATAATCTAAGTTTTGGCAATCATCTTTAGCATTCATCACTTATATAGCACGAAATAAATAATTAATAACATGCATGGCACTAATGAACTGCAACCTTCAATTAAGAGTTAAAGTAGGGTTTAGAAGAGTCAAACCAAATAGAATGTAATGAAGGCTTTTGTTCGAAACTTATTCATAAATGAGAATTTTTTCTTGCTCTTCTATACAAAATCCAAGCAAGGCTACCAAATTTCTGTGCTGGAGTTTGGCAATCACTAAAACCTCGCTCTTGAATTCTTCTCTACCTTGAGCAGAAACTTTTTGAAAGCCTCTTAACAGCTATTTCTTGACCATTTGAAAGAATATCTTATAATCATAGATGATAAGATTAAAAACTAAGAAACATATATACATGTGTGCGAGTGTGTCTACGTGTAACATTTATATTGATGACATTTGTTAATTACCTTATAAACTCGTCCAAATCCACCTTCGCCTATATAGTTTTCATGTGAAAACTTATTTGTCGCAGCTTCAATAGTATCCAAACTAAATTGCAGAGGCTCTAAATTGTTGCTTTCATTTCCAACTAGACAAGTAGAAAAGATTATTAAAGGATCCTAAAAGCAATTAAAGCATCGCTATAACTCTTGGGACCAGCCAAGACTATATGATAAATAAAAATTTGTCTGAGAATAAAATTTATGGTAAATCACAACAAGGTCCCAGTCCAGGAAAATAATATCTCTAAAATTCCATAACTTATCAATAACCCACTTTCACTTGTCATTAACAAGTTATATTTCTTTTCATATACTCCCTCCGGTCCTAAATATAGGACATAGTTTGTAGTACAATTTGTACTACAAACTATGTCCTATATTTAGGACCGGAGGTAGTATTATTTTTGGACATGGCTACTCTCCTTTTCTTTTACCATCCGCTCCCATCCTTTACCTCAAAAATCCGTAGTTTTAAGGGTAAACAAAGCAAGGGAAGCACTTTTTTCTTAAAAAAACATCAATCACTCTGAAATATTTTTTCAAAGATCCTTATACTAAGCACCCTAACATTTTTTTTAGTGGCACTAAGTATCTACTACCCAACACTCTAAAGTATTTTCCAATAGGTACTGGGTGTCCACTAACAATTATTTTAAGGTGCTGAATGTACTAAAAATTAATTTAAGATATTGATTGCTATTAAAAAAAATATTTCAGAGTACTAATTAAATGCTCTTTTTAAATTAAAAAAAAAAAAAGTGCTCCTCCCTTGCTTGCCTTTCCCTAAAACTGTGTAGTTTTAGGGTAAAGGATAGGAACGGAGGCTAAACGAAATGGAGAGAAACCAAATCCATTATTTTCCTTAGTTAGGACCTTGGTGTGATCTTCCCCCTAAAATTACTTACAGCATTTTTGTCTGAGAGCAGCGTTGCGTCTCATCTTTATTGGACTCTCTAAGAGATAGTAGGCGAGACAAAAAAAATATCCCCAAACCACAAACAGAAGAAACAACAACTATATAACTAATAACTCATAGCGAACGTTGCAACTTGGATATAGAACTCTTCCTCCTTCTTTTCCCACACAGCAGCTTGAGAGGTCTCCGATCACAATATTCAGACATTTTCTGCAATCTTGGGATGATAGGTCAGGCGTACACTGAAGTAGACAATACATATTTCCGAACCCTGATATGTATGCTTCACTTGTGGCATACTTCTTAGTGTTGTTAACTGCTTTGTCTGCCGTCAAGTTAAGTTTCTGTAACAATGACTGTGAGAAGCTCTGCTGGTACCCATCGTAGGTGGGCAAGAGGGCGAGTCTAGGGCTTGTTTCAACGGTGGAGAAGAAGGAGCGGTTGGAATAGCGAAGCATGCAATTGTCGTACCAGATTATTGCCTCCTTCGCGAATTGGCAATCTGATGAGGATAATTGTTGGGCCGCGATAACGACGCATTGGTGGCACACCTCGAGGGTTATGCCACCCCTGGCACATGAAGAGGCCGTAGATAGTGTCGCCGCCACTGGCAGCGGTGGTGTTGTAGAACTCAGCGTGGGTGGAATCAAAGGAAAAGAGGAGGGTAGCCCGGTCCGATTGGAAGGTAATGTTTTCGGTGAAGGTACTACGGCTGTGGTTAAGATAATTAAGAAACCTGCTGTGCTTGAGTTTGAGAAAAGAGGAAGCGAATAAACAAGAGCAAGAAAATTTTGGAGGAAACCATGATCATGGAGGTCATGATAAGGGTAATTAAAGATTGTGTTGTTGGTGTTTAATGTGTATTTCAATTTGATGTCATATACAGTTTCAGTTCTGATTGATATGATTGAGAAGCTCAACACAAGTCAATGAAATCGGGGAGGGCAAGTCAAACTTTGCTTTTATTTAAAATTATTCTGTTCCATCAACCTTTGCTTCCTCTAAGTTGTTGCTTTCGTTCAAACTAGACAAATAGAAAAGATTAAATAATGCTAAAGCAGTTAAAAATCTGTACAACAACTCTTTGGACAAGCCAAATTATATGAGTAAATAAAAATTTGTCTGAGGATGAAAATTACTCACAGTATCCTTGCCTGAGAACGGCGTTGCGACTCTTCTTTATTAGACTCTTTAAGAGATAGTAGGCGAGACATGGAAAAAAAAACTCCCCAAACCACCAACAGAAGAAACCACAACTATCATAATAGTCTTCGTTGACTGATCTTTCCCTGTCAATGTAGTGATATTCCATAGACATCATATACTACCACGTCTCACTGTAATGACATCATATAGCAATTGATTCTATCCCTTAGCCGTAAGACCAGGGGATCATATTCACATGGTGATCAAATTCATGTTATTTGCTCATGTTTTGAAACTTATTTTGCTGCCAAAAGCAGTAGAGAATCTTTTTCATTAATTGATTTACCCTTATATGTATGTTAAAAATGTTGAAGTTTGTATGATTATATTGATGCAGATTGCAAAGTGAAAATAAGAACTTCTGAAATATCATTGATTAATCCTTAAATAAAAGAGAGTAACAATATGTCTTTATATAGGCAAACTTAAAGCTAATCCAAGAATCTAATTTAATTGAATCAAATCAAAATATATAGCCACCAACAACGGTGGTGTTGTAGAAGTCGGTGTTGGCAGAAGCTAAGGAAGAGAGGAGTGTGGTCCAGTCCGATTGGAAGCCGCTATCTGCAGTGAAGATTTTGTTGGAAGAGCAGTTGTGGTAAATATAATAATTCTATACCAATAAGGTGTCTCTTAATGTGGTAAGCGGTCTCACCCCGTAAGAAGGATAACACAAGTTTGAATTTCGGAAAATGCACTTATTGGGAGAGACGAAAATCCTTTGCACTCTAACCCACGGAAAGGAAAACCATTGATCATATAAAAAAAATAATTATTATGTGCTGGGGTTGTAGGAGAATTGAGGAAGGTAACAAAAAAAAGATTAAGAAAATTTTGTGGGAAGCCATAATCACGGAGGTTAACTTATGGGTGAAGATTGTGCTCGGGTTGTGTATTTTTATTGATAATTGAAAAGCTCGACGCAAGTCAATGATGGGGAGATAGTGCTAAGTCAAGACTTGCTTTTATTTACCAACGGAAGTTGGCGCAGATGGGTAGGCATCTGCACCACACCAATCCGTTCCTGGGTTCGATCCCAGGAAACGGAAGGTGTAAATAATTTCTATTGGGAGCTCTCTCCCCTGGGGTGCCTCGAAGAGGTGAATTCTTGTCGGGTCTATCAGATTGGGGGTGCCAGGACTAGTCGGTAAATCCGGCGTTGGCCTTCAGGTTAACGCTGGATACCTGGAAGGTGAGTGTACCGAAGGCCAAAAATGGTCCATTGCATAAACCATAAAAAAAAAAAGACTTGCTTTTATTTGTTTATTCCCACCAACGTTTGCTTCCTTAAATGTCACATTCCATCGTTTCTGAAAAATCAAAGTAAAAAAAGATTGAAAAAATCGTGAGAGGGCCTTTTTTTTTTAAATTACCCTGGTTTATTCTCACCATATTAAAATTTTCTCTGTTGAAGTTTTATATTTTATAAGATTATAATAATTTATATCTCATTCGTTAATATTTTAAGATATCTATTCAATAATTTATATTTATATTGTCCAGTAATTAAAATATCATTATATCCTATCATTCATGTAACTCACAAGAAATATAAATTTCAAAATAAAAGTTAGAAGCAATAATATAAACAAAATCTCTTAATGCTAGTCAAATACCCATAAGACGTCCCAGCAACTCAAATTAAATTACGTATATTGTGATAATTATTGTATTAATTTAAAATAGGTTTTATTACATTGCACACGTGTCTGTATGCAATGGCTTATTTGTATTAATTGGAATTATTAATGTGTCTATTTTACTGTAAAATGGCGGATTGGAGGAGCATTTCTCGCGCGGGAGGAAGAAATTGTTGCAATGGCTGTGAATGTGTTAACTGATGATGCTGATGGAGGCGGCTAACGCAAGTCAATGGGATTGAGGATAGCACCAGCAAATTGAGATTTTCTTCTATTTTCTTTTTCTTTTTTAATTTCATTTGTTTCCCAAAGATTTTTCAATTATTTGTTGGAGAATGAATGGAGTGGAAGCATCCAAATCCGGTCGTGAGTTGTAACACTGACGATCATTAAACTTGATATTGTGTGAAATTTAAATAAATTTTATTTATTTGTAAATCATAAATATATTTAGTATAGATTTTATAATGTATAATATATATATTAATATATTGATTAATGTATTTTGTGTATAAATTTTTAAACAGTTATTTCTTACATCTTCTTGTCCTTATAAAAAGGACATATTAATAATTTTACATAAAACTAAAGAATTCAATTAATTCTGATTATTTGTTAATTTCTAAAAATACTCTATAAAATCTAGGGAGGGGAAATTGGGGAAAATCTTTCCATTAAACATTTTATTGGTGAGAAGAACCTAAATAAAGTATAAATTTGCAAAGTATTGGTACGTTTTATGTACAAAAATTTATTAGGTTCTTCTTAAAAATAGAATTTGTAATGAATATTCCTCCACATAGCTAGAGGAAAATAAGAGCGGAGGTTTATTTAGTTAGTTAGAATATGTGAAACCAAAGGGTATTTAGAAAAAAAAAAAGATAGTAAATTGGAGAGGATGCCCATGAAAAAGATCTTATAATAAAAAACAAAAGGATTAATATTTGAAGTTTTAATCACTATTACGCAGTAAATTATTATAAATTTCTTTAAAAAAACAATCCAATAATGAAACACTGAGAAGTGCATATTTTATAATTAAATAAATATAGATTTTGCAATATATTATATCAAATTTAAAAATATTTTATATCTAATTAATTTATTATACACACACACATATATTTCTCCTAAATCTATTGAGGATAAAAAGTAATATTTTTCTAAAATCTATTAATATATCTTTTATTTTTTTAGATAATACAATCAAAGGGAAATTTTGAAGGCTTCACAGAGAGATCAAGAAAAAAGAGAGACGTTGCTGACTTGGATAAAATAAAAGATTACGTAACCTACTCTTTATGAAATCCATATATTAATATATTATAATAATATACCTCGTGTGCGGGTGATTTGGCAATCTGTTTTACCACAGCAATGGTAGGACACTTTCTTTGGGCTCCAGTCGCCGTTGCAGTGGGTGAAATGGAATCTGAAAGCTTCATTCAGTTACGATGAATTTAAGTGGAGATGTTGGTTTGCTGTTGTCTGCCGGCAGATTTGACTTAGTAGGAATGAGCGAATATTCCAAGGTAAAAAAATGCATGGGACTGGTATAATTGCCAAGTCAAAGGCAAGCTTAGCTTCGGGCTTACTGGTGAACCCGGCCTCTAAATCGCTAAAGCATGTCGAGAGTGTCTGGGTGCCCCCCACCTGAGACACATAAATTTAATGTTGCATTTGCGGTGGTATTCTCAGGAATTCAAACAGGGAGTTTGTGCGAGGATTTCAGTTTCGCATAATCGGTGGTTCTAGTGTTGCTGTAGAAGTCGGGTGTGCTACGTACGGGCTCTCCAACTAGCTTGGGACTAGGGGCATAAACGACTGATAGTTGAGTGTGATTGTGCCGAGGTGGTGTATGTGGTTCACTCGGGGTGTCGGAAGAACATCCTCATGCTGCTTTGCTAGTCGAGATTCAGAATTTGTTGGCTAGAGATTGGTCTGTGTCCGTGGTTTGCTGTGACAGGGATTCTAACGAGTCTGCTAACGCTCTTGCAGCGGCGGCACGGAACTTGCATTTCGATCTGCACCTGTTGACATCATTGCCTGCTAACGTGGAGGCTCTGATCAGGAAAGAAGCATCTTCGGTGAAGTCAAGAATGACAGTTGTGGCTAGCCTGGTGTTGTTTCCTTTTGCATAAAAAAAACAAAAAAAACTGAGAGTGACATTGCAAAGACGAGTCATAAATTGTAATTTCCATGAAAGATTGAAAACTCCTTTGTTAAGGAAATATTCTATCATTATTGTTAGATCAATTAGTATAATTAGCGGGATTGATTGACCGTTACGATCCCTTCATTTAGGAGCAATTAATACCTAGGCTCCTCACTCTTTGTATATATATTGTATCTCTTTGTGAATAGAAACACACACAATACTTGTCTAACATCCTTAAATTGGGTCATGAACTGTAATTTTGGCATGATCCAATACCAAAGGTATAACGTGAAGGACAAATCAAATAAGATATAACATATTATTATATAGGTATATCAAAAAATTTTCCGCCAAGAAGTAAGTTCAGCTATAAATAGACACCCTATGAATCACTTTTAAGACACACAACCACTGCTCTGAGGACCTCACGAGTAGTATTCTTTCTAAGTTTCTAAACTCCTCATTTTAGGGAGGAATGTAGCCCAACAAGAAAGCTAGTTTTTGTTTATTTTCTTTTGACTCTTTTTGAATTACTATTTATTAATATATTTTAGTTTATTTTAGTTATATCTATTTTCTTATTATTTATGTGCATTGTTTTGACTGGCCACCATTGAATCTAATATATGGGTGATATCCATGCATTGGGGGTGAAGGGAATATAAACTATAGTTTCAGGATTTGATTAACTGCGTGGATGTCATGGGAACGAGTTCAGCACTAATTAAAAGGACTAATACTTTGGAAGAATATTAGGATACTTTAGGAATAGTCATCGATCAGTATAATTAATTAAAGAGTAAACTCAAATAATAGGAATTAGCAACATGTAGGTAAAATTCAGAACCCCAACACTTTAAGTGATTGTTAGATTCCTAGAATTACTCTTCTTACTTTTATCAAATCTCATTCTCTTAATCATTTGAATTAGTAAATTACAACCTCCTTGTGAGTATCGTTCCACAAGTATACAGAACCAATGTAGTAATAATCCTAGAAGCGTCGCAAATATACAGGATCGATGTAATAATAATCCCAGAGTGTTTTAGGGTCATACACTCATACCCATAGGGATGTTGTAATTTATTAATTCAAATGATTAAGAGAATGAGATTTGATAAGAGTAAGAAGAAAAATACTTCTAAGAATCTAGCAATCACTTAAATAGTTGGCATTTAGGATTTCACCCACAAGTTGCTAATTTCGATCTTTGAGTTAACTCCTTGATTAATTAGAATGAGAACTATTCTTGAAGCTTCCTAATATTCTCCTGAATTGTTATTCCCTTTTTAATTAGTGTTGAATTCGTTCCCTCAACACTCACATAACTAATTAAATCTTCAAGCTATAGTTTTTATCACCATAAGCATCTAGAAATATCCCTAACCTAAATACTTTGTGTCTAGTACTCTATATTTAGGTTCACCCTTCACCTCCAAGTGCAACACCCATATTTAGATTCAATTGTGGCTAGCCAAAACAATCCAAGTGAAGAATAAGAAAATTAGATATAATTAAAATAAAGTAAATAATATTGATAAATGGAAATTCATAAAGAATCAAAGGAAAATGAACAAAACTAGCTTTCCTATTGGGCAATGATTTGACAGTGTCTTTACACTTTGGGGTCAAATGCAAAATATTTTTAATCCAAGAATTGCAGTACAATGCAACACTCAGGTCGTTCTCTTGAGGAGCCTTTATTGAACTACCTAAGTAACCTAAATGTCATGCAATATGCAATAAAAACAAAGGGAAATGGGTTTTGGTTTTTCAAATTAATAATTAAAAGAAGGATGCAAATTAATTAAAATCCCTAAACTACTATTTTTTTTTCTTTTTTTATAAAAATGACGAAGGAGTGAATGGAAAGGAATTTGGAATTGGAATATGAATGATGAAATGAATCTTGGTGACAAATTTGGTGACTTTCCTAGCTTCTTTAAAATATTTTAGGAGTTACTTTTGCATCAAGTCAAACTAAAAACCCTAAGCAATCGCATTAGGTCCAGTCTACCTAATAAATGACTAGTCCTACAATCGTATTCTTAGTCACCTCTTAGGCAAATTGTTAAACACCCACTTGATGTGTATTGAAAATGAATTAATGCACTTGGTTCCTCTTAATTGAAAGCACAATCACGATATTCAAATTAAATTAAATCCATCACACAATCTAGATATCACATAGAATGTATAACTTCATTAATCCAATAGGAGAATAAATCCAATAAAATTCAAATGCACCAATACCAAATTCAACACAAGATATTAACCAACATAGATAAATTATCACTCATCTAAGTCTTGAAAATACAAATATATCAATGCAAAATTAATCCACAAAGACATAATGTAAAAATTGAGCAAATGGAAAATAATGAACTCCCCTTGTAAAATCTTGAAGCTCTAGCCACTTCCTCTACCACCAAGAGTCTAGCAAATTAGCCTCGCATAATCTTAATTACACCCATAGCATCTCTAAAACACACATCAGAGAATAGAAAGCAGATATTCACAGAGACCGAGTCACAGAGATTACAGGGGCTATCGGACTTGTTAAGAAAAGGTTAAAGAATGCAGTGGGTGATGAGAATGTTGAAGGCAGAGAATGAGAATGGAAAAGGTGATAATGGTTGTTCAACGTTGGAGAGGGAGTGAGGAAGAAATGGTGATAATGGTGGTGAATGATTGGTCAGTGACAGTGAAGGAGAGCAAAGGAAAAACAGAGGAGCAGTGACAGTGGTGGGAAAAGAACAGAGAAATGGCGATCTCCATGGAGCTATCTCTGCAACTCCATCTATGAAACTCGGCCTCTCCTCTGGTGGTTAATGATGGTGGTCGATGAACGGAAAAGGGAAAGATCCCAAGCTCAGAATCAGCCTCTGCGGTGTTCTCTTCTCAGCTCTAGCCTCAGCCCCCAGCTCTCTCTCTCTCTATCTCACTCTCAGTGTAATATCCCAAAATATACTCAAGGGCTAAATGTACAGAATAGATGGTGAGATTAATGACAGAATTACTTCTGAAAATTTTGTTATGACTTTAGTCAAGTTTCACATGCAAAATTGGCAATTAAATATTATATTGCAAGATGAGATTTTTCAAGATCATCTTCTTCTTCAAAGGGCCATGACTTATGTATGACAAGAGGAAACAATATAGGCTATTACATATGACATGTGAAGGCAATTTGACCAAGTTGTAAAAGATGATGACTAAGTCAACAATTTCAACAAAAGAAGTAACATTTGAAGAGTTGAAATTATGATTAGTTCAAGAAACCCTTTTGGCTATTCCAACACTACAAAAAAAAAGGTATTTTATAGCGGTGACATTGTAGCGTTATAATAAACTGCTACAAATTATAGTATTTGTAGCGGTTTTAACCTAAACCGCTACAAATTTGTAGCGGCAAGCTACCCGCCAAGTGGCGCGACACATTGGCAGCGTTTTTTGTAGCGGTTGGGTAAACAAAACCACTAGAAATTTGACTCGAAAAGCCCGCCAAAACTTGTAGCGGTTATTTTGTAGAGGTTAATACACAGAAACCGCTACAATATTCCCGCCACATGGCGTGACCAAGTCCCGCCAACAGTATAGCGGTTATTTGTAGCGGTTACAGCAACAAAACCGCTACAAAATACCAAACTTCAGCTATTTGTAGCGGTTATAGGGATATAACCGCTACAGAATTTCAGGGGTCTCCACATTTGTAGCGGTTCTGGGCAATAACCGCTACAGAATTTCAAAGGTTCTTGTAATTTGTAGCGGTTATTGTAGAACCGCTACAAATTTAAGGCCACGTGGGTGATTTGTAGTGGTTATGGTAGCGGTTATTGGAATAACCGCTACTAATATCTAGCCTATTTAAGCCCCCGCCTCCCACATTTCTCCGTTTGCTCATTTTGTTTCCTGGGGTTTCTCTGAGTGGTTTCTTCAAGATTTAAGCGTTCAGACGTCTGTGTAGGAGTTTTTGCTACAGTATTTCTCAGTATTTGCACTTGAGGTACGTATGTAACACGTATTTTATTTGTATTTTTATTTTTATTAGATTTTTGCATAATAATGTGACTAATTTTTTTTTTACAGTTGATATGGCTTCAAGAGAGGATAAGGGGAAGGCCCCTGAGGTCCCCAGACCGATTTTATGGGGTGGCAGCAGCCGAGCAGGGGGCAGAGGGAGGGGGCAGCGCGGAGGCAGGGCGACCGCGGCATCTCAGCCCATCCCCCCACAGGAGTCAGCCCTACCACAGGCACCGCAGACGATCCCACAGGAGACGACCGCACCAGAGATGCCTGAGGTTGGGGGGCCAGATATTAGCGTCGAGGACTTCCTCGATGAGGAGGAGTTCGAGATCCCGATTGGGATCAGGGAGATGGAGCAGTTCCTCGATGAGGAGGAGGCTCGGGAGCAGAACAACCCACGAGGGTCGTCTTCGCGGTCCACTGGGTTTGAGGTGCATGTCCAAGGTAAATTAATTTTTTAATTTAGTAAATTATTTATTTAAATTAGAAATGTTAACTTTGAATTACAATTTATCTAACGTGCGGTAAATTGTGCAGATGAGCAGGGGAACGTTTCGACGAGGAGGCTAGACGTGGCCGGTGTGAACAGCATGGACCGGAGCCTGCGAGTTATAGTGCCGTGGAATGAGGGCATTGACCAGCCCATCACAATAGGGGTCACCTGCTCAACCGCTTCCTGAACGACGTGGGCACGAATTGGATGTGGTTCCCCCTTCACTTCAAGACGTGGAGGCACATTCCGAGGGGGCCGAAGGACCAGGCTTGGGAGGAGGTGGTTCAGGTAATTAAAATTATTTAATTAATATTTTTTGTAATTAATTCTATTTAATTCATATTTTTTAAATTATGTTTTTTGTAATTATTGATATTTAAATAATTTTTTTTCAGCTGCGGTTTGCCGTCCGGGCCAACCGGAAGAGGTACGCCCTCGTGAAGATGGGTGACGCCTGGAGGAACAGGAGGAACCGTCTCTTCCACACGGTGAATAAGGACGGGACGATGCCTCTAGAGCAGTTGATCGAGAGTGTCCCGAACGGCATGCCGCCGAACGACTGGGCGAGTTTCGTCCAGTTCAGGAGGAGCCCTGAGGGGCAGGTAATGTATTTATTAGATTTTTTATATATAATTTTGTAATTGTTAATTATTAAATTATAATTTCAATTTAATTGTATTTAATTTGAAATTTTTTAATTTTAAATGTTTTTTATTGTTTTAATACATTTAATATTGTTTTTTTTCCAGGAGCTTTCTCAGAGGAACACCAGGATCCGTGCGTAGCAGACGATCCACCACACAGCAGGATCGAAGACCCTTGCTGTGACCTATAGCGAGCTGGTAACATTTCAAAATATCACTGACTTTTAGCTGATTATTTCATAATACTAATTGAATTTTGTAATTGTTTTAGGAGACGAAGGCACAGCAGGAGAACCGTCAGATGAACTATGGGGAGTTGTACGCCATCACACACAGACACCGTGATGAGACTACGACCTCTCAGCAGGCAGAGGCGGCCATCGTAAGTAATTTTATTATTATAATTTTTATAAAACCAAGTTAATAATGAAAAATGCTAATTAGTAATTGTTTCATAAAATGGCAGGAGCGGATACAGCAGTCGCAGGCTGAGCTGCGACAGACCCAGCCTGAGGAGTCACAGGGGTCAGTGAACCCGACGGCTCCTTTGAAGGCGGGTCTGGCTCAGGCTAAGCACCCCGGACGCATGTGGGGGATGGGGATAGGCGCCAGACCTAGCATGGTCTACGGCAGGAGCGCCGCCTCTGAGGCTGGCAGCTCTAGAGGGGTCAGACGTCTGAGGGACAAGTCTATTGACCAGCTGCGGTCAGATTTGGAGCAGCAGATGGCACAGCAGCAGCAGTAGATGCAGCTGCAGCATATGCAGCAGATGCAGCTGCACGCTGATTTGATCTACGCTCAGCAGACGCAGTGGCGTGAAATCGCGAACAACATGCTCGAGCGGTCATGGAGTAGCCTGTTCCCGGAAGAGCAGCATCCACAGGTTCCCCCTGAGGGAGCCCCACCTGAGGGAGCCCCACCTGAGGGAGCACCAGATGATCAGCCCCCAGCTATTTAGTTTAGGACATCTTTTTTTTGTTGAAACATTTGTAAATATATATATGAGTTTGTATTTCAGAACTTAAATTCTTATTGTGTTTAATATAATTATATTTATATTATTAGATCGCGTTGTTGAATTTATGAATTAATTGCAACAATATTATTTATATTTCTAAATTAAAAAAAAATAAAACACATATATATTTGTAGCGGTTTTATTGAAAAACCGCTACAAAGGTATATATTTGTAGCGGTTGTAAAATAAAAACCGCTACAACAAATGTATATAGTTGTAGCAGTTTCTATTGTAGAACCGCTACAACTATATATATATACCGCTACAACTATATATATATTAGTAGCGGTTCTATTGTATGACCGCTACAAATTTGTAGCGGTTTTCCAATAAAAACCGCTACAAATACTCATCATTTGAATTTTGAAATTTCCCGCTTTTGTTCACATTTGTAGCGGTTATGTTATGTGTAACCGCTACAAATTAAAAATTATTTTTAAATTTGTTGTCCAACGACTTTAATGTTAGTAGCGGTTTTATACACATAACCGCTACAAATACTCAACGTGTAAAGTTTTGAATTTCCCACCAATGTGTAACAGCTTGAAAATTAGTAGCGGTTTTATGTATATAACCGCTACTAATATTTTATAACTGTAGCGGTTAGTGTAGCGGTTTTAGAACCGCTACAAAATTATAAACATTGGAATTTCAGAATATATGGTTCTTGGCATTCGTCATTCTCTTCTTACTCATCTTCTTCTCTATATTTTCTTCTCTCTCACTTGTAGCTATGGATAAATCATGGATCAGGTTGCCGCGCAATTCTCCTGAATATTTGTACGGATTAAACAGTTTCTTGGATTTTGTATTCACTCATGCCAGCTGTAAAGGCAAGATCGTCTGTCCGTGTCTGAAATGCAAGTTCAAGAAGTGGCATGCACGAAATGTTGTGAAGGAACATTTGCTTGTGAAGCCTTTCCCTGAGGACTATACGTTCTGGGCAGTTCATGGTGAGAAGGCCGGCATTAGATATGACGATGCTCTTCCTCGAAGTTCTCAAGTAGGCATTCAAGTAGCCTTGATGTGGACGATTAGTGACTTTCCTGGACTTGGCACATTATCTGGTTGGAATGTGCATACTGGGTCGGCGTGTCCAGCTTGCAATTTTGACTCTGACGCAGTGCGCCTTCCCCACAGCCGAAAGTGGTGCTTTATGGGGCATCAGAGGTTTCTCGATGGAAGGCATAAGTTCATATTGCAACGGAATCGCTTCAATGGGAAACCAGAAAAAAGAGGACCACCTCAGACTTTGTCCAGTACAGATATCTTACAGCAGCTTGAGCATGTTGACTTCGAGTTTGGAAAAAGTGACGATTCAGCACAAACTCGCTAAAAGACACGCAGGACTTCGGCGCCTCAGCAGTGGAAGAAGATAAGTATTTTATTCACTCTTCCATATTGGAGATCTAATTTACTTCGCCACAGTATTGATGTAATGCACATTGAAAAAAAATATTTGCGACAAAGTGCTGTATACGCTGCTTAACGAACCCGACAAGACAAAAGATCACCTTCAAGCGAGGAAAGATTTACGCGACATGGGAGTTCGTGAAGACGCTTGGCCAGATGAGCATGACAAATTTCAACCGGAAAAGTTTACCCTCACAAAACCAAACAAGGAAGTCTTCCTCGCGACGTTGAAGAAATTAAAAGTTCCTGATGGGTATTCAAGCAACATTTCTCGATGTGTTGACTTGCAGGCTCGAAAGGTTACTGGCCTGAAGAGTCATGACTCACATGTTCTTATGCAGCAGTTACTCCCTCTGGCTATAAAAAATACACTTCCTCCCGATGTTTCCATCGTTTTGGTAGAACTTTGTTCTTTCTTTCGGAAGTTGTGTTCTAAGGTTTTGATCATTGAGGAGCTCGATCAGCTGCAGTAGAAAATCATTCTTACGCTTTGTCATTTGGAGATGATCTTTCATCCATCCTTTTTTACTGTGATGGTTCACCTCACAGTCCACTTTGTTCGTGAAACAAAGCTCGCTGGACCAGTACAATATCGTTGGATGTATCCAATTGAGAGGTACTCATTTTAAATATGTGCTTTAATTTATTCTCTGTATTTAATGTTTACTAGTCGTCCTTTTCAGCATTTTATATCAATTTTCTCTTCTGTACTTCGTAGGTTCCTTGGGAAATTAAAATCTTACGTGAGGAATAAGGCGTGGCCAGAAGGTTCTATAGCTGAAGGCTATATAGGGGATGAGGTGCTATATTTTTGCTCAAGGTACTTTGATGATCTTGAGACGGCTTTCAACCGCCCACCTCGTGTTGACGATTGTCCTGAACCTGCGCCGACATCAGGAGAATTTATCCCTCGTGTTGGTAAACCAGTTGGAGCAACTGAGTACTTCAAACTAACGGCAACTGAGAAGTTGCAAGCACATAGACATGTCTTGATTAATTGCACTCAATTTGAACCTTTCATACGGTAAGAATTGTACACTCACATGTTATTCGATATATATCTTTCTCATAACATTTCTCACTTTCATTTCACTAACGCCTTTCCATTATTAATTGCAGGGAATTCAGAAGTCATGTTAAGCGTCAACTCAGGATCTGTACACAGACATCCTCGGAAGTTGATAGGAGGGTCCACAGAGAATTCCCGAGCTGGTTTGCGCGCAGAATACTAAATGACCACAACCCACACTCACCAGATTTTAGAGCTCTCGCAATCGGCCCTCTTGATCATGCAAAATGGTTTACAGCATACAATGTCAATGGTTTTAAGTTTTGCACGGTTTCACGGGATCAAGGATTGCAAACACAGAATTCGGGTGTTTATGGCACATTTGGGACAAGGAGTTATGCGAGCAGCAGTGATGTCAACATGCAGTTCGGAGGCGTCCCTTACTATGGCAAGCTTCTTGATGTGGTCGAACTTAATTATCAAGGCCGTTTCACTATGACGCTGTTCAAGTGTTTGTGGGCAAATACCACTACTTCTCGGGGACTGACAACTGACGACTTAGGGATCACATCAGTCAATTTCTCACGGCCGATTCATACTGGTATTTCTCAAGATGATGAGCCGTATATTCTAGCTTCAGAGGCACATCAGGTTTATTATGTCGAGGACGAGAGGCATAGAGATTGGCACATGGTCGTTCATTTAAAGCCAAGAGACATTTACGACATGGTTGAAGGCGATAACATCGCCTACGAGAGTGAGGCATTTCAGCCAGCTGATTTTGAAAACTACTTCCTTGAAGGCGATGACAATTTACCTCTACTGCGGTGAGTTTTTTTAAGTCCACGTCATTTGAATTAAATTTTTTAAATTTAATAATACATCCATAACAATAATTTTTCTACAAAATTTCTGCAGGGATGGCGACGATGAGTGATCAAATTCAAATTATGCTTTTGTCTTTAAAAAAAATGCAAAATTTTTTTTAAAATTAAATGTAAAAAAAATTTAAAAAATAAAATAAAATAATATTTGTAGCGGTTATTAAACCGCTACAAAAGTAAATATAACCGCTACAAAATCGACACATTAACCGCTACAAATAGTACGTGGATCACTATAAATATTAAACCGCTACAAAAATACAAATAACCACTACTAAATAATAACCGCTACAAATAGTACGTGGATCCCTATAAATACCCTTACCACAACTCATTTCAAACACTCCCCAATTTCTTTTCACCTTACCTTTCTTTCATTTTCTCTCATTTACAACTTCTTTTGTATGAGTAGAGGAGCTGAATAATACGATCAAATATGATAACAAGATTTTTAATTTTTTTTACAATACTTCTTTCCTTTATATAAAATTTATTCTCACCATTTTTTTTTCAGATATATTAGAAATGTATCTCATTTTCATCTATTTTTCATACACAATTACATTATATTAGACAACATAATAATTCCTTATTACCTATCTATCCTTAATAATATTATTAATATAAATTTTATACTAATCCAATTAAATTACATTTTTCCCTTTAATTTATTAATAAGTTAAACTATTGAATAATAAGCTAATTAAAATAGATAAAATAATAAGAAAATAAACTATTTAATTTAATATTAAAAAAACAGAAACAAATGATCGTATTTTTTAAAAAAAAATTTAAATATTTGTAGCGGTTATTAAACTGCTACTAAATAACGCACCTTTTTAAAACTCAAATTTAATTTTTTGGCGCTAATTTTGAATTTCATGAAATTTGTAGCGGTTATTAAAACCGCTACTAATTTCATGAAATTCAAAATTAGTAGCGGTTTGTTAACCGCTACTAAATAAAAAAATGTCTTTTTTTTTTCGCCTTCAAAATTTCAATTTTTTATATTTGTAGCGGTTATATAACCGCTACAAATATCTCTGAAAAAAATTTTGTTCATGAGGGTGTCGTAGCGGTTGGGTTGAACCGCTACAAAAGATGTAGCAGTTATTTTTGATTGAGTAGCGGTTTTATATAACCGCTACAAAACTGCTTGCAACATACGATTTAGTAGCGGTTATAGTAACCGCTACAAATCACGTTTGTAGCAGTTAAAACCGCTACTAATACCCATTTTTAACTGCTACTAAATCACGTTTTTTTTGTAGTGCAAGGGCTATATTCGCATGACATGAGGGAAAGAGAATTAATATCATACACTTCATCTTTTCCATATGAAAAGTCAATAAAAGTGGCTAGGGATATAAGAGAAAAAGAGAGAAAGTATTATCCATATATTTCCTCATCTTTCTCAAACTTTTCGTCCAAGAATTCTAAAGGCAAGAGAGGTGAGAGAATTAAAATTGAAGTCATTATATTTATCATCAACTTTTACCAAGAAGGAATAATTATTCACCACACATATTCTTTATTTCTTGTGGCCCACTTTCGGTCAAATATTAAGGGCCAAGGAAAGAGAATTTTCTGAATGCATTCACTCCCTCTCATTTGTCTCAAAGTCGGTTTGCAGCAGCAAAAACGTAGAGGAAGAAAAGCAAGGTTTCAAGGTGAGCTTAATCTTGATTTTTCACCTTCTTAACCTCATCTATGGCTCAAGTGACCTTCATGAAACTTGTTCCCCTCTTCCTTAGTTTCATTTCTATGGTTTTTGTTTTTGAAGAAGAGGAGTTTTCAGCCACCTTGCAAGAACAAAAGCTGAAGATTCAAAGAAAGAACTTAAAGAGAAGCAAGAGGTGAGTATTAGCATCAATTTGAGCTATTGGTTGTGTTGGTTGAATGAATATTTTGGCATGTGTAAATCTGCCCTGATTTTGGCCAAACAAAGGTTTGGGTAATTCATGATGGTTTGGTTGTGTTATTGGTGGTTTATAATGATTGGAAACCATTTGACATAAGTTTGATGCTGAAATTGGAAGTTGGTAATTGTTGGAATTTATTTTGATTTTTCTGCCAAAACAGGACATGGAGAATGAGTGGGAATTTTTTGATTTTGATGTTACCATTGTGTTCTACATGAAAAATTATGTGGGGATAGCCCTGGGTTGTGAATTTTGGGTCACTGAAACTCAAAGTGTAAATTTGGGTTTTCAGCCTAAACAGAATTTCAACGAGGTACTCTACTTGTGTGGTGTTTTTGGATAACCAAATGTTCTCTAAAAATTATGAAACTTTCCATTATTAAAGCTCACATTCTAAGCTTCAAAATGGACATATAATTTGTGTCATTTCGTTTTTTTAGCTGGGAGTTCTGGTTGCCCAAAGTTTGATGTCAAAACTGGACTTAATTCTGGAGCAGTGTGGGATTTTGTGTAATTCTGGAATTTTGTGGTGATTTCCGGTAATGATTCATATTTTTCCTATGAAGAGTATTTCAATAGCTTTTCATAGGACTTGGGATCACCTCATTTTGATTTTTTTAGAATTAGTTATGATTTTTCAAATTCTGGAGAAAATTCTGGCAGATTTGGTCCCTTATGCGAAAATTCAAGATGTAATGGCATAATGTAGTATTGTTGAACTTTGAGGTTAGGAATTGGTCTTTAGGTTAATTGACCACTTTAACTCCTTAGTTGGTTTGATTAAATATCCCTAATGATAACCAACTTGAGTGTTTGAATTAAAGAATTGGATTAAGTAATGACCTGTCGTTGAAATTCTAATTATAGGATTTGACAGTTGCCCTGCACGTGATAAACCAGTGCCAGTGCACGAGCGGAAAGAACAAGGTAGTGACTCTCTCTCTTATTCTGTGTATGATGCCTTGCATGTATGTCATTTCATTGAATATGCCGTGATGTAACATTGCCGTTGTGAAATATCGTTGTTGTGCTGTTGTGAGACATGCTGTTGTGAAATATGCCGTTGTGAATGTGGCGAAAGCTGTTGTAGAAATGCCGTTGTGTTGTTGTTCTTGTGATTTGCTTACATGCTTTGTGATTGTACATGTTATAAGTGAATTGTTACTACTGGGATTCTTTTGAATCTCATTCTTTCCAATGAAGCTGGTCTGGTGGTGGCCAACACAAAGGAGGAATAGTGGTGGTGATTAAACAGAGAGCAAGGTCGATAGTGGTTTGAGAACTAAGCACGATGGTGGCAGATGGCTGCCTCTCCTCTGTTCCCTCCAGTTCGCAATTCTCGTTTGATGGTCTGTAGCTCGGCTGTAGCTCACCAGCGATGATGTTGAAGTTGAAGATCCAAGGTCCAGCAGCTCCTGGTCCTCGCCGTTCTTCCTTTCAGCTCATGGTCTATCCCCACTTCAACTCTCCGTCCCCGCTCTTCAATCTTTGGTCTTCAAAACTATCGAGGCTCTCCGATCGGTGGTGCTTCCCCAAGTCAACAGCGTCTCGCCAGCGCCAAAGGAAGGGAAAGACGCCGCCGGTGAGAAAGAAGATAAAAGAGAGATGGAAGGGTCGAAGATTGCGTGGCGCCCTGCTCTCAGCGCTCTTTCGGATCTGTTATCTTTGTTTTTAAATAAAACTCTCAGCTTCCCAGCTTTTTAATCTGTTGGGTCTGTCTACCGATCTCCAGGTTTCAGCTCTAGGCAGCCTTGCACAATGACCTGCGTTTTGACCAGTGATCTATTTGAAAGGATGAAATCTTTTGAGGAGGGACTAAACTGAAACCTTTTAAAATTATTTATAGGCTGGACTAAAATTTTCAAAGATTGTGGGTATTTATTGTAATTTTTTTCTGGCCCCTTTTCCTCATAATATTGTAATTTTCACAAATCATGAGGCCCTTTTTTATAATTTTATCTAATCCTTAAATATTATTTTGACCCTCCAAAATCTCCAATTTGTTTTTAAAACACCTTCAATGCAAAATTAAACACAAAATACCATCAAAAGTCCAAGAAAACATTTGTATGAATAATTAACAAATTTATGACCATTTTGCCCCTATTTACAATTAATTCAATACAAATGCCCCTAATTAAAAATAGTGCTTAATTATACAGTAATGTCTCAGAAAATACATTAAAAATCTCAGTTTAGTCATGAAAAATCCTATAAAAATATGGTTCAATCAGAGCCTCTATTTATAGCTAAATTACTTCTTGGTGGGGAAGTCTTTGATATACCTAGATAATGATATATGGGTTAAGGAGTAATGACCACCCCCAAAGTATTTTCTGCAGCTCCCTAAAATATTTTATGGTATAATTTTGGCCCTAAAGTATTAAAAAGGTGAAGCAATCTCACTCCACAGTAACAGAACCACAAGCGTCCGTTTGACTTTTTTTTCCCCTTCCCCGTCTTCTTCTATTTGCCAGGTGAGGAAGGCCACAAACACCAAAGAAGAGGCGTCAGGGACGTTGTGGTCGGCGATGAGTTTGAGACATTGCTGTTACCAAAAACAGCCCCTGTAAGTCCCCTAATGCCTTCTTTCTCCACATCCCCTACTCGAACAGCCACACTCCTTCGGAAAAGCATTAACAAATTTAATGTAATTATAAACAAATTTAACTAATTTCTCTGCTTCTTCATTTTCCATGTTCTTATTCTTTCTCTTTTCAATTATTTCTCTATAACTTGCTCTGATCTGCATATTGCTTCAGTTTATTTCTCTCTCCCGTCTTCTTCTTCCTAAGCATTTTGTCAATCTGCTAACTGAATCTTCCCCTAACAGCATCTCTTCTTTTCGCTTCTGTTGTTTCTGTGGAACCTACAACCATCGCGGTCTCCATCATGTCTGCGGAATCTATGTAAATGGTTCTCGATGTTTATTTGGAGGTTCTTGTGTACTCCTAAGATCTTATTTATGCTTTTCGGCTGCTTTTTTTTTTTTTTTTATGGGAAATAAAGTGCGGGATTTACTTTAAATTCTTGGATTTTCAAACCATTAAGGACATTATGATCCACATTCAAAACAGGAAAAAAAGAAATTATACACAGAAAAGATCGTTCACACCATATATCCTTTCAGCGTTTTGGATCTGAACGAAAATTATAGTTTAGGATCCCATTTAATCAACTCTCTCAATCTTCCGCAGAAATTACAATTTAGGACCCCTGCAATCTCTCTCTTTCTTCTTGATCTTTTGGTGAAAATCACAGTTAAAACCCTATGCCCTCAAGATTTTCCCTTAATTATATTGAATAGAATTTGAAGAAATATTACTTTTTATCCTCAAGATTAGATTTAGGAATATATATATATATAATAAATTAAATAGATATAAAATATTTATAAAAATGATATAATATATTCCTAGATCTAGATTTATTTAGTTATAAAATATGCACTTATCAAACACTAAAAAGTCTTCCCCGGCACTGCTTTAAAGCTTTTTTTTTTTTTTGGTAGCATTATCTTCAATAAACAAAAAACATTACTTACAAAAATGTAGCATGGGAGGGTTGAAAAACTGTTAGGGATATTGGTTTTAATTAAATCGAGCTGATGTTAATGGACAAGAAATTATCAAATGCACCCAAATTGGTGCGTTGTGTGTTCAAGTAAATCCAGAAATTAAACTATCTATACTTTCAGTGGGTACAATTGTTGAATATCTTGACTATTAATATTCAAATTCAATCGCTCATACGTTCCTCAAGAACAGAGACTCTTCATACATAAGGGCAGATGGCGAACCATAGTAGCGTCTAAATGTATAGCAAGTTTCATACAAGTTCACATATAATTTTTACTACATTCTTAGACACTTCATCATCAACAGATTTTTTACTCAGTATGAAGCTTCAATATTTGACCCTCCAAAAAGAATGCTGATTCTTGCATATAAAATGGCAATTGAATTTATTCATTGCGAAAATACGAACTCCCTGTAGACATGGAAGGCCTGGCTTCTGGATTTTTTTTGAACAAATGACAACTCAATTCGAAATGCACTTGATTACTTTATTAAATATTAGTAATGATCTGGATTATTACTTGAACGCCCTATATTACTTGATCACTTTAATTTCTTAAGTAAATAATTACTAATATTTAATGTATTAGTAATTAAGATAGTAAGATAATGTGTTTCATCTCACTAGGAAAATTAATTATTTTAATCACTACAATTTTATCATTATCATCTTATAAAACAAAATTTTAAAATGATATTTCGCAAATTTAAGACGATTACTTAAGAAACATACTATTGAGATAAAACACATTATCTTACTATCTTAATTCTCTTCTTGTGTTAACCTCACGAAATTCATGTCGTTTCAATACATTTGCCTATAACTTCTCACACTTTTTGGAGGATTTATACATATTTGGGGACACATGTGCAAGGAAAATTGCCTAGTTGATACTTGGGTTGAATGGATATAACTCTTGGTTGAAGTGTGAATATTTTGCCGTATTTCATCAACTTTGGCTTTTATAGACTTTTTTGTTTTCATAGATTATCATTGGAGTCACATGTGGAGCCTTTGGAAGCTCAAATCAATGCTCAAGGAGTTGGAAAGGAGTTAGAAAGTCAAGACATCATGGTAAGAAAAGAAAAAATGAATCAAGAAGAAGAGGAGTCTTTAGCCTCAACCAACACATTTTCTAGCCTCACCAAAGACAAGGCAGAGAGCTCTTGGCCTCATCCAACACATTTTTTGGCCTCAGCCAAAGATAAGGCGGAGAGCTGATTTTGAGGTTAGAACTGATTTTAGGGTTTTAAATACTGAAATTCTGAGGCTCCAATAGAACTGATTCTAATGAAGCTGTGTAATGTTGTTGATTCTTTTTTATTGTAGCAGGTTTATTTTAACTTTAAGGGAAAAAATGAATTTAGAATAGCTAAGAATAACTATCTTCCCAATAATAAATTGATTGATTTTTTTAATTAACGCCAAACCCATTGCATTCCATCCAAAATTAAACTCACAAGCTTGTGGAATTTCTTCCTCAACAGTAACAGGGTCAAGGAGGCTCATGCCAATTTCTGTTATGGGCCAAACCCGATCCACTTTATTTTGGCTGACGATGACCAATGCTGATGCAAGTCAACTCTTTGCTTTCTAAGTTTTTCATTCGTTTATTCCGTAGCCTTTTCCAATTATCTATTGGAAATTAAATGGTTAAATATTGAAAAATACGCAATTTGTGATTGAATCTACTTTTAATAGAGACGGAGAGATATTCGGCAGAAAAAGCGTTAAGAAATTTGTGATGATAACTATAATTGACTCGTAGTTATTGATGACAATACCATTCTTATCTAGTCAATGGCGTAAAGGACTAGCCACTCATACTAAATTCAAACACATATAGCTGGCTCTTTCATGCAAAGTAGTCTTCCCTGCAAGACCTAGTTCACAAGGAGAGCTAAGTACATTTGTATCGTACAGATTTGTTTGTACGGTCTAGATCTGAGGTTTTTTAAAATAAAAAATATTTTTTTAACATATAATAATTAAAAAATTATCTTTATTTTAGATTCTATATTCATTAAAATACTTATTAAAAAAATATAGACTTCTAAAAAATCATATATGTACCATCGATATCATATTTTACAGCCCAGATCCACCTAGCTCTTCCTGTCAAGCAAATTTGCTTATTAGGGAAACAAATTCCT
This sequence comes from Inga oerstediana, assembly GCA_963210345.1. Lineage (NCBI taxonomy): Eukaryota > Viridiplantae > Streptophyta > Magnoliopsida > Fabales > Fabaceae > Inga > Inga oerstediana. The sequence continues at coordinate 5,144,576 of OY723400.1, read as the reverse complement.
CCCCGGACATGAGCAAGGGGCAGCAAAATGGATAGGCCATTTCTGAAACTGATGGTATCCTATTTTGTGATACTATGCCATAGGTTAATAACAACGGAAAATTGGACCAAACCAGAGTTTCTTCATATTTTGTAACGATTCCTAAAAGATCTCCCATAGGTTCGTGATGAAATTGATGAGATAAGCAAATCATGCATCAAGCTTTGCTTCTTGTTTTTTTTTTCTTTTTTCCTTCCATGATAAAAAAGTTATTCTAAGAAATATGTGATTTTGAAAATGTAACATGATCAGTTAGCTAAAAAACATACTGTAGGTTTTAAAAAGCATTTAAAGAAAATAGGTCAAGGGTATTTGGTTAATATAATTGACCAAAAATTAAGTTCGAGTTAGCCCCGTGATCTACAGATATATTTGAAACTTATTTTGTTATTCTTAACTGAAAATTTCTTCCTACAGTAGTCTTTGAGTGAATTATCCCATGAAAATATGTGTATAATAACAATTTGGTTATTTTAAATTTGGATTATTTCGATCGGCCCCGTTTTTCCCTCTGATGTCCATCAAGAGGCTAGGATGATTTTCTTAAAATATATTTTTTTAATTGCGTATAAGCTTGTGTTGGTTAGGTTTTTACTCCCAGCGACCAAAGAAAATTACGTCTATTTTGATAATTATTTTATTGGGAAAATTTCAGTTGGCCCCCTTGGTAGCAAATTAATTCCAGTCAACTTTCAAAACTTTCTGAAACTTCACTGCGCCCCCATATTCAAAAAGAAATTAATTTTTGTGGGTGAAAAGGCAATGATGCCCTTACTTTATTGTGATACTATGCCATAGGTTAATAACAACTAATTGAAAAAAAAAATCTATTTTAAAAATTAGAATCAAACAAGTCATTTATAATTTATATTGTGTGAAATTTAAAATAAATTTATTTACTTATAACTTATAAATATTGTGATTTAGTATAGATTTTATAATTTATTATACACATTAATTGTATTAATTTTAAAATAGTTATTACTTATTTCTTAGTTTTCCTTGTCCTTATTATAAGGACATTCTATACCTTTCAATAATTTTACATAAACTAAAGAATTTATTTCAAATTAATTAATTTTTTAAGGCTAAATTGGGAAAAAAATTCCTCATTAAAAATTGTATTGATAAGAATGACCTAAATCAAAGTTTCAGTATTTTGTGTATAGAAAATTTAGAAAACAACAATTTTTTTTATTGTGTATAAAAATTTATTAGATCTTTATGAATTAAATTTTTTATGAGGATTTTTTAGAATTTTCCTTTTTTGAAATTACTAAAATTACTATCAATAAAATCAAAATAGAGAACAATAAGTCAGGAGCTTTTAAATGTTAGTTATAATTTGTCAAACCAAAGGATAACTAGAAAGAAGAAAGATCTGATAACTTGGAGAGGACGGGCCGGAAGATGTTACAATGATTAAAGGTAGAATCCACTTCACGTCCCTACTTTTAACGACCAGCCAATTTTGGTTTTAGCTCCTCTATTTATTTAGTACTTTTATACTTATACTTTACGCCATCTAATTAAAATATTAATCCTTAGAGTTTTGTAAGAATTTGGATATGAGCTTAACAGTGTTAACTTAATGTTAAGTGTTAACTTTACTGATGTGGCATTAATAGGTTGATGTGGATTGCTGATCAGTAGTAAGTACTTACATGACTTACATGGTACAGGTTGAAGCTAAAACTTGTTAAAAATATAGAAATTAAATTAAATTTGAACTTGTTAAAACTTAGTCAACGCTAGAAAAAACAGCACATTAGTCCCAGAATTTTTCCTTTATTTTTGTGGACAATATCATTCTGCTCATCTAGTCGATGGCGGGTAAAGGGTCATACCGTCATAGGCACGGAGCAGCCACTCGTACTATATTCAAACACGTGCAGCGGGGGGCGGGCTCTTTCAATGAAAGTCTTGCCAGGGCGAAGCCTTCTAGTTTCGACATTTGAAAATGAAAATCACATTGAAAATTCCCTTCGATGAAATCTGCATAATTTATCATAACTGCAAGATAATCAATTTTTATTTTATTTTATTAAAAATCTAATAATTAAAAAATAATAATAATCCAGAGGTTTCAAAACTACAAAGTATACTAGGAAAAGTAGGAAGTGGGGCAGAAGGGGAATGGAGGAGGGGAAAATTTTCATAAGTTGGATGTTAAAAAAAAAAAATTGGAGGAGAGAGATTATAAAATTTTAATAACGTTAAGATATAAAATAGAAGAGTAAGGAAAATTAATCACAAACTTTCAACTCCACTCTTCTAATTTTTTTTTAAAATTCAATTTATTAATTTTTTAAATTATTCCCTCATACAAAACAGCCCTAAAGGCCGAACCGCGAGAAAGGTTTGCCTCACTTTATTTGGCTGAAGTCGTGGAGAAGCATTGGGCAGGAAGATGGATATGCCATTTCTGAAACTGCTCTCCTATTTTCTCCTTCTGATCAACTCCTTCAATTTAGCTTCCTCTGAATTAGACACCCCTACTTACTTTGGCCACAACTACTCAGTTAATAATAACTTCACTTCCAATAGCCCCTACCACTACAACCTTAACGATCTTTTGCTTTCCTTGTATTCCAACGCTACTGACTCTGATACCACTCCTGATTTCTACATCACCACCGCTGACACCACAGATACCAACGACCCCGATGCCGTATATGGAGGGTTCATGTGCCGAGGTGACGTCCCCAGTGAGGTGTGTAAAAACTGTGTTCAGGACGCCACAAGTCGAATAGCCTCAGAGTGTCCCAACAGCAAAGAGGCAATCATCTGGTACGAAGAGGGCTTTGTCAGTTATTCCTACCGATCTTTCTTCTCAACCCTCCGCCAACTGCCTATTGTTAGCAGCAAGCTTCAGGCACATGCAATCAAACGACCAACTGGCAGATCTTTTGACAAAAGCCTTACATAAGACATGGGTTAAGTATCTTTGTAACAAATTGGGTATGATCAATATATATGTTCCAACTTGAGAGGGAGTGTTAGAGCATATCGCATAAAATTAGGAAACTCTCATAACGTTGGAACGGTTATCATAACATATAGGAACGTATAGGAAATGGACCTACGAATGTAAATAAACGAGTCCTTATACATTGCAATGATATGAAATACATTTTTCATCATTAGAGCATTTACAATAAGAGTACAGTATAAATTGTACATCTAAATTTTTGTAGAGTAAAATAAAAATGCTTGTCTCCTGTAGGATGTCCAAGAAATAGAAGAAATTAAAGCATCGTACTAACGTGGAAAGAATTCACTCATAGACACTTCAATAGTGGAGACTGATTCCTTATTTCCACTGGTATTAGGCCCCATTCCACCATGGAGAAAGAAAGCAGGTTCCTGTGGCAATGGCATTTGAATGGAATCATTACTAAGATATGAAACAACCTCAGCCATTGTCGGTCTTGTATCTGGATTCTCTTGAACACATAATAAACCCATCTGGATGCACTTGACCACTTCATTATATGATCCAAATTCTTTTATATTTATATCTAATATCTCCAGCAACTTCTCATCCTTCCATTGCTTCCAAGCCTATGAAAATTAATTAGTAAAACCCATTATCACTCTTTAGAATATAATCAAAATAATATTTTCTCCAATTTATATGTTGAGATTATTGCATAAGAAAAACTTATACAAGAGAAACATAAAAGCATAACTTACACAGCTCAAGAGGCCATCAGCATATTGTGATTGACTATGACCACTTGTATTCTTCTTTCCGGTTGTAATTTCTAGAATTATAACTCCAAAACTAAAAACATCTGATTTTTCAGAATATTGCCCATACATTGCATATTCTGGGGACATATAACCACTGAAAAAGAAAAATATCAATAATACAAAGCATTTATTCTATACATAATAACAACATTAATTGGGACATTCAATGATTTAGTTGAGATGTAAACTTTTCAATCCCAGCTTAGGAAAACTTATTTTTCTTTATCGTGTCAATGTAAATGTAGCTTAAAGGGAAAAGATTAGAACTTACTATGTTCCAACTATTCTATTTGTACTTCCCTCGTTTGTGTTGAGAGCAACCATCTTAGCTAAACCAAAATCTGAAATTTTTGGATTCATTTCATCATCTAATAAAATATTGCTTGATTTGAGATCACGATGTATAATTTTAAGACGAGAATATTCGTGGAGATAAAGAATTCCTCTAGCAACTCCTCCAATAATTTTACAGCGTTCTACCCAATTTAATACTTTGCCTCTTTGGGAACCTGCAGTGCAAAAATTTGTCGCGAGTGACCATAAAGACAAAATAAAGATGATCCAAATATGGGCAATTAACTCTAATATACACCATGTAGCACGAAATAAATAGTTAATAACGTGCATGTCGCATATGAACTGCAAAATTCAATTAAGAGTTAAAGTGGGTTTAGAAGAGTCCAACCAAATAGAAAGTAGTCCAGGCTCTTGTTCGGAACATATTCATAAATGAGAATCTTCTCTTGTTCTTGTATACAAAATCCAAGCAGGGCTACTAAATTTCTGTGCTGGAGTTTGGCAATCAATAAAACCTCGTTCTTGAATTCTTCTCCACCTTGACCAGAACTTTTTGAAAGTCTCTTGGCGGCTATTTCTTGGCCGTTTGAAAGAATACCCTATAATCATAGATGATTAGATTAGAAGTTAACATATATACGTGTGCATTATGTGTGCATGTGCGTGCGTGTGTCTCTGCAACATTTATACTGATGACATTTGTTACCTTGTAGACTTGTCCAAATCCACCTCGGCCTAAACAGTTTTCTTGTGAAAACTTATTTGTGGCAGCTTCTATAGTGGCCAAACTAAATTGCAGAGGCTCTAAATTGTTGCTTTCGTTGCCAACTATACGAATAGAACAGATTAAAGGATACACTAAAAGCAAATAAAACATCGGTACAACAACTCTTTGGACTAGCCAAATTACAATAATAGATAATAATTTGTCTGAGGATGAATATTACTTACAGTATCTTTGTCTGAGAACAGCGTTGCGTCTCTTCTTTATTAGACTCTTTAAGAGATAGTAGGCGAGACATAAAAATATTCCCAAACCTCCGACGGAAGAAACCACAACTATGACAATAATCTTCGTTGAATGACCTTTCCCTTTTACTGCACAAACACATCATATACTTCCACGTCTCAATGTAATGACATCATATTAGTAATTGACTGTATCCCTGCTGTCTTACGCAAAGTCATAAGACGCCGTGATACTCACGCTGATTTCGTTGTAAGACTTTACCTATCATGGTTTGGGTTCGCAAAATTAATTGATGTAGCCCCGCATATGAGAAAGAAAACATTCTCATCCGTGGTTCTACCCCACCCTGATATTGGTTCGGTCGTAGAAGTTCTTAGAGAAATGAAAGATTCCTTCAAGATTCTTCGACAACGCTATCTTCCCCACATTTCCCAGCATGCCCTATTTAAAGGGATGTTTGGGGAACCGACTTGGAAGTCTGTACCCATGCAAGATAATATCTTGTATCGGCTCGGCTTTAAGGTCGATCCGACCGTTGATGCAGCCAGGCGAAAGTTTATGCGGTTTCAGAATCTTTTCTTTAACCTTAAGCATGAACTTGCCGCCTTGGTGTATAATATTAACAAAATAAAGAGAATGTTTACGTAATGACATCATATAGTAATTGACTGTATCCCGTGTGTCCGTAAGACCAGGGGATCATACTCACAGTCTGATTAAATTCATTGTTCCTCTTCTGTCATGTTATTTTCTCATGTTTTGAAATTTATCTTGCTGCCATAATCATCATAATCTTTTTCCAAAATACTTCTGTAAAAAATTCAGAAAAGCGTACTAGTTGCTCAATAAAAAAAAATGTTTAATTAAGTTGAATTTTACCTTCAGGATCTGAAGAATTTGTTGGAGAGAGTGCAGCTGGTGTGGGCGTCGTCGCTTCTGGCTGATCATCAGATTTAGAGTTATAGAAAGGATAGAACTCATAGCAAACGTTGCAACTTGGATATAGAACTGTTTCCTGTTTCCCCAGGCAGTACCTTGGAAGAACTCCAATCGCAGCACTCAGACATCTTCTACAATCTTGGGAAGATAGGTCAGGCGTGCACTGAAGTAGAGAATACATAGTTCCGAATCCATATATGTATGCTTCCCGTGTGGCGTATTTCTGACTGTCGTTAGCTGCTTTCTCTGCCGTTAAGTTAAGTGTGTCCCACATTAACCGTAAGAAGATCGGGCTGGACAAAGTCCCTTCGCTCAATGTGCAGACTCCAGGCCTTGTGTTGACGGTGGAGAAGAAGGAACGATTAGAATAGCGAAGCAAGCACCCTTCATACCAGATTATGGCCTCCTTTGAAACTCTGCACTCGGCAGGTAATAGTTGGGTTGCGTTAACGATGCATTGGTGGCACATCGAGTGGTTGACGTCACCCCGGCACATGAATAGGCCGTAGATGGTGTCGCCGCCACCGGCAACAGTGGTGTTGTAGAAGTCAGTCTTGGCTGAAGCTAAGGAAGAGAGGAGAGTGGTCCGGTCCGATTGGAAGGCACTATTTGCAGCGAAGGTTTCGTTGGAAGAGCAGTAGTAGTAAGGATAAGTAAACCGAGCTTCAATAGTAGCAGAATACATGGAGGTAATAAAGAAGAAGAGTAAGAAAATTTTGTGGGAAGGCATAATCATGGAGGTCATGGTAAGGATGAAGATTGTGTTGGTGGAGTCCGATTAATTTTTATTGTGTATTTCAATGGCAAGTTCAGTTTCAGTTATGATGTATGATTGAAAAGCTCGACGTAAGTCAATGAAACTGGGGAGATCAAAGTCTGTAACATTCATTTGTTCCATCTTTCTAAACGGGTTTGAGTTCTTATCAAATTGATTAGTACCCAAGCCTCACCACATAAATCAAGCCAGGCCTATGTGTCCTCCTTCTTCATCTTTGTTAGAATAGGCCCAATAAGTGAGTTGGGCCCAATATAGTGTAATTAGTTGTTAGGATTGTTAATTAGGTACTGTGTATAAATAGGGATCATACTTTGATCCAAAGTATGGATTGTAAGATACCTCTTTCAATAAAATAATTTTTTCTCTCAATTGTTCTGGGATTAGATTTCCATCATGGCATCAGAGCCATAGGTTCTTCCAGCAATCCATCATCTGTTAGGCTCATCGTGGGCTCAAATCCAAGAAAGCCCAAGAATCACAACGTACAGATACGTTATCTGGTGCTGCAGAAAATCAAGAAATGGGCCGAAATCCAAGAGCCCAAGAATCACAGTGCATTAATCGATTTTGACCCACTACTGAAAATCAAGAAACGGGTTTCTGACCCGCCCGCGCACTCACATCTGGACATAGTCAGAATCTTCGAAGCCCTACGTTCCGTGAAACGTCGCAGAAAACAAATCTGAGTCAGAATCTTCGTCGGTGATGGGACTCCAAGTGAAGGCATAATCGGAATCTTCGTCGGTGGTGGGACTCCGAATGAAGGCATCATCTCTCTGATTTCGCGTCGCCTACGATTTTGGTTTTTTCGCACAACGCAAAGCCATCATCCCTCTGATTTCGCGTCGCCGACGATTTTGGTCCTTTCAAAGAATCACCGGATCTTTCCCACTGTCGTTCGTCGCACCTCAGTCGTACTTGTTCATCTTCGGATATTCGTCATTGATCTGAACTCCCAGCCTCGTCACCAAGTTTACAAGATGTCAGGCGAGAAAAATTCCAGCGGTTCAGGTGAATCTGCAGTCGACAATCTCAGTTTTAATCACCCGTTGTATCTTTATCCTTCTGAGACTCAGGGCACAACCATCATTCAACGCACCCTAACTGGTTCTGAAAATTATTTGCTCTGGAGCAAAGCCATGCGAATCGCTCTCCGGGGAAAACGCAAGTTAGGATTTATCGATGGGTCCTGCAAACGAGAATCGCAACAGGAAGGTCTTCAAGAGCAGTGGGAGAGATGCAATGCAGTTGTACTGTCCTGGATCCTCAATTCAATCTCCAAAGACCTTGGGAATAGCCTCATTTTTTACCAAGATGCGTCTCAGGTATGGCTAGAACTGAAGGAACGTTTTGATAAGACTTCTGGCTCACGTATTTTTACATTACATAGAGAAATTAATTCTCTGCGTCAAGATGCCTCCTCTGTGTCAAACTACTACTGTAGACTTAAAGAGTTATGGGAGGAGGAATCTTCCATATTTCCCATACCCTCTTGCAAATGCAATACGTCTCAAGTTTATGCTGAAATGATCCAGAGGCAGAAGTTACTTCAATTCCTCATGGGCTTGAATGATTGTTTTTCGGCTGCCAGAGGTCAAATACTATTGATGACCCCCCTACCTAGTGTTAATCAAGCATATGCAATGATAGTCGAAGATGAGGCTCAAAAATCCATTGCAAATGCAGTAAAGAGCACACCTATGGAGGGTGTGGCTATGATTGCCAAAGGAAGAGGAAGGGGTCGAGGAAGAGGACGAGGTGGTCCCATTCCAGAGTGTTCCCATTGCCTCAAAAAGGGGCATACCAGGGACGTTTGCTGGGAATTAGTGGGATATCCCACTGATTTCAAAGGAAAGAAAACGAAACAACCTGCCGAAGCAACTACGAATCAGCTAGGGACTGATCAGCCGCGTGGCCATGAACCTGTTCCCCTGAAGAGTAGTGTGACTTCACCCTCCTTCACCATGGAGCAGTATGAACGCCTACTTGAGCTGCTCAGAAAAAGATTCAGAAGCCAATGTGCATGCCCTTACTGGTACTGGTTCAGGTTTGGGATACTCTCCTTCTATTCATGGCCTTAATAAATGGGTTATTGATTCTGGTGCAACAACACACATGATAGGAGATCTTACACTTTTAGATACATATAGAATTAATGATGATGTAATTAAAACTATCAAGATCCCTAACGGAGACCGTGTCACAGTAACTCATATAGGAACAGTAAAACTGACTGATGACATTGTTTTGCATGATGTGTTATATGCTCGTGAATTAAAATTTAATTTAATTTCTGTTCCTAAACTCACTAAAGAACAACATTGCATGGTTGCCTTTTTTCCTGACAAATGCATAGTGCAGGGCCTTCAGAATGGGAAGAAGAAGGTGATTGGTAGCCTATATGAAGGATTATACATGCTGGACTTGAATAGACATTCTGCTGTTTTAAATTCTGTTCATGATGTGCCTCTTAACTCTGCTGATTTAGATTTGTTGCATAAAAGATTAGGGCATGCGCCCATGTCAGTTTTAAAACATTTGAGTTCTGTTAAATCTTCCAATGTATCCCTCAAAGACATATGTGATGTTTGTATTCAATCTAAGCAAACAAAGCTTCCCTTTTCACCTAGTTGCATTAAATCTCAAGCTTGTTTTGAATTACTACACCTTGATGTTTGGGGACCTTACCGGATACCTACCCATCAAGGGCACCGTTATTTTCTAACCATTGTTGACGATTTTTCTCGTGCCACATGGATCTTTCTTATGAAATACAAATCTGAAACCGTTGATTACATTAAAAATTTTATTGCTCATATCCTTACTCAATTTTCGGTTCATGTAAAGAAGTTAAGAAGTGATAATGGCCTGGAATTTGTCAATACTGATTTACGAAAGTATCTTTGGGAAAAGGGTATTATCCATGAGACCACATGCCCCTATACACCAGAACAAAATGGGATAGTCGAACGGAAACACAGAACCTTAATGCAAGTATCTAGGAGCCTTTTAATTCAATCCGGGGTACCAATTCGATATTGGGGTGAGTGTGTCAAAATGGCAGCACATTTAATCAATAGGATTCCATCCAAAGTGCTATCATATACAACCCCTTATGAGCGTGTATATAGGCAACATCCAGATTATAGTTCTTTACGAGTTTTTGGGTGTTTAGCTTATGCAACCAACCTTAATGAACCAGACAAACTTCAACCCAGAACTGTCCCTTGTGTGTTTCTAGGTTTTCCCAATCACCAAAAGGGATTTTTACTACTAGATCTAAAGAAAAATAGTCTTATGGTGTCTAGGCATGTCACGTTTCAAGAACACAGGTTTCCCTTTAGAGAAAAATCTGGTTTTAATCAAGGGGGAGTTGATCAGCCCATTAAAGACATGTTTTTCTTTGATGATACAATTCCCTCTAGTATTTCCAGCAATGCAGGGCCCACAGGCACGGCTCATTCTGCTGATATGAGTGCAGCACAGACACCTTCTGATCATGCCATCAATCTGCCCAGTCATGATGCAGCACCCACAGCGCCTTCTGTTAGACCAACCAGGGATAGGAGACCTCCTATTTGGGCACAAGATTATGTCTGCAGTTTGCTTTCCACACATGATTCTGCATCTCTTTCTAATTCTACTTCTACATGCCTATATCCTATTCATGCTTATATGTCATATGAACATATTTCCCCTGCCTTTATGTGTTTCTTATGTCATTTGGATTCTGAATCTGAACCTAGCAACTACCATCAAGCCATAAAAAATAGTGTATGGGTTACAGCAATGAGGGCAGAACTTGAGGCCCTTGCAGCAAACAAAACCTGGGATATAGTCCCACTCCCTAAGGGTAAAAAGCCCATAGGTTGTAAATGGGTATACAAAATTAAATATAAGGCAAATGGAGAGGTTGATAAGTATAAAGCTCGCCTCGTAGCAAAAGGGTATACTCAGAGGGAGGGGATTGACTACCATGAAACTTTTTCCCCCGTTGTTAAGATGATTACAGTTCGAACCATCCTTAAAATTGCTGCTGTCCATAACTGGTCCTTGTTTCATATGGATGTTCATAATGCTTTTTTGCAGGGAGACTTACATGAGGATGTTTATATGACAATCCCCCTAGGTGTTGAGGCCAAGGGGGAGGGTCAAGTATGTAAATTGAACAAATCATTATATGGCCTCAAACAGGCTTCCAGACAATGGAATCATAAGCTTTCACAAGCTCTGATTCAAGGAGGATTCTCCCAGAGTAAACATGATTACTCTCTTTTTTGTAAAAAATTTAAAGATGGTGTTGTTCTTATACTTGTTTATGTTGATGATCTACTTATTACTGGCAGCTCCAATAAAAGGATTCAGGAAGTAAAGGAATTTTTACATAGTCATTTCAAAATCAAAGACCTTGGGACTATGAAGTATTTTCTTGGGATTGAAATGGCTAGATCTAAGAAGGGTATTGTATTGTCACAACGTAAATATGTGCTTGATTTACTTGCAGATATGGGCATGAGTGGTTGTAGGTCACTTGGTATGCCAATGGCTGAAAATTTGAGGCTCCTAGCTTATGAACAAGGAAGGGATCAAGAATCTGATCTTTTGGAAGATCCTGAAAAATATAGAAGACTAATAGGTCGTCTCATTTACTTAACCAATACTCGGCCTGATATCTCTTTTCCTGTGCAGACACTAAGTCAGTTCATGCAAACTCCAACAAAGACACACATGGCAGCGGCTCTTAATGTAGTTCGGTACTTAAAACAAAGCCCGGGACGAGGAATTCTTATAAGTTCCCATAAAGATTTGGCGCTTAGCTGCTTCTGTGACTCAGATTGGGGCGCATGTGGAAGTACTAGGCGTTCGGTTACTGGTTATTTGTTAAAATTAGGGGACTCTCTGATTCATTGGAAAACCAAGAAGCAGAGCACTGTTTCACGATCATCAGCAGAAGCGGAATATCGGGCACTAGCTTCAGCTGTCTCAGAGATCATGTGGATGGCTGGCTTATTAAAAGAACAACATCATCCCACTATATGTCCAGTTCCAGTATATTGTGACAGCAGGGCAGCAATACACATAGCTAATAATCCTGTTTTTCACGAACGTACAAAGCACATTGAAATAGATTGCCACTTTGTACGTGAGAAACTACAAGAGAAAGTTATAGATTTATGTCATGTAAAGTCTTGTAATCAGGAGGCTGATTTTCTGACAAAGCCAGTTAGTAAAATTGTATTGAGACGTTTATTAGGCAAGTTGAATACTGTAGATATCTACACTCCTCAACTTGAGGGGGAGTGTTAGAATAGGCCCAATAAGTGAGTTGGGCCCAATATAGTGTAATTAGTTGTTAGGATTGTTAATTAGGTACTGTGTATAAATAGGGATCATACTTTGATCCAAAGTATGAATTGTAAGATACCTCTTTCAATAAAATAATTTTTTCTCTCAATTGTTCTGGGATTAGATTTCCATCAATCTTAATTTGTTTCTCTCTAATAAAGTGAGTGGGGTCGTCTGTAGACTGCACGTAATAGTAATTAGCTCTCCTAAGCAAGTGCTTAACATAGAGCTAATCATATTTGGACCATCAAGATATGACTTGAACAGTATATATTTGTATTTTTCTTAAATTGATGATTTTTTTATATAGAAATAATTTTTGAAAAAATAATAGTTAAAAGATTATCTTTATTGGTTGGAAAATAAATGGAAGTGTTGGAGTTAGTTGTAGAAAATAAATGTTGCCTAAAGCTGACCAGACAGGGTCATGACAATCATGAAACTTACTAATATATAATTAGTCTAGCTGTATAATGCTCTCTAGACCTCTAGGTCTTTAGTTTGAATCCCATGGAAAACATAATATTTGATAATAGGATCTAGCGCCAAATAATAGAATGTTACTAAAAAATCATGAAATATGAAACAAGACTTGTGTCAGATCCATGGTGAAAGCTTTTATGGTTTATATTTCCGTGAAATTTAAAATAAATTTCATTTATTTATAACTCATGAATATGGTTATTTAGTATAGATTTTATACTCTAACATATACATTAATGGAATTATATATAAAATTAATTTTATTATTTCTTACTTTCCCTTGTCCTTATTACAAGGACATATATTAATAATTTCACTTAAACTAGAGAATTCAATTAAAAATAATTATTTTTTGAATTTTCAAAATTAATCTCAATAAAGAGACATTTGATTGGAATTTTGTTTTAATATTATATTTGTGGATTTAATTGTATGATTGATTATCCTGAAACAAGAGACGTTTGATTGGGATTACTTTGGTATTCTAAAGGAGCCTAGACATAGGGAATTTAGACTAAACATTCAATTAAATCGTGTAGGATTAGGTTTTCAGATTTAATTTGCCTGCAGGATAGATATATACCTACCGGCCCTACATAGTCTCATTAGGCTTATACTTAAATTAATCCAATTAAGTACTAATTACCTAAGACATTAAGAATTAACATAGTTGGAATGCCTTTTAATGGATCGAAAGACACTCTTATATTGGTAATTAAGGGTCCTAGACTAGCAAATATAACTTTAAATGCAATTAAGGATAGAAATTAGACACTAAGAAGTAATCAAGGTTATAATAATCTAAGTCACCATTTAAGATCTAGAATCACCCTTAGCCTAAAACATAGTTAGATTTGATTTTCTTTTTCTTAGTTAATTTTTATTCATATCGTGATTTAAATTGTGTGCACTCAACTTAAATAAAAGTGTAAAGTCATTGCTCAACTGCATTGTTAGTACCAAATCCTCGTGGGAACGATATCTTACTCACTCTTTATTACTCGATACGACCCGTGCACTTGCAGAGTATTTGGCTTTGTATTTTGTCCCTATCAATATACTATATATTAGGGTAAGGACCACACGTATTCTCTGATAGCTATATAAAGAAATGGTGGCTGTGCATTTATTATCTGCCTCCCTCTTACATTCATCTTTTGCGGCTAAACCTTTCCAGGGCAAGTTTTGATCTAATATATAGGGGTGATTTTGCGTTTTGATGAAAGATCAAAACGCAAGGGGATCCAAACATATATATACCCTATCAAATGCAACCCAAATAATACGTACTAATATCAAAGTGGACTCCAGGTAACTGTAAACCAATTACTTTATAACTAACTGATCTAGAGACTCAGATATTTTCTTAGCTTTGGGGCCCACTGGTGGGGAAGTTCCCCGCTCACAAGTCATTTACTACCACACCTATATATATGATTGTCGTTTCGCCCACTTTTCTCAATCACATGTATTGATTCTATATGATCGTTTTCAAGAAAAAACAAGGCGCACTTAAAGTTAATTGATCTCATAGTACCAACTTGAAACTTGAAAGTCACCACTACCTACTTTGGAGAAAACATAGAATACAGTTCAAATTAAATTGCTTCAGGTGCACTCATTAGGCATCACGCTCTAACTCCATGTGACTCCTTCGATGATCAAACTAAAAATTTATGTTGATTTAGATTGCCATGTGTACCATTGTGTGTGAGTGTGTTATGGGGGAAAAATCTCTTCCTAGTGATAGGTCTTTTGCTTTAGGTCAGTGAGTGAGTCCATTAATGGCGACCTAATTTGATCTTTTATAGGCTATACAGGAGCGTGTGTGAAGCACAGAGAAGTGAGTTTCTTATGTGCTTTTTTTTTTTTGGCCTTTTGCCACTTTTGTTTCAGAAAATGTACTTCAAGTTTAGTCCAATTGTTCTGAAAATAAAATGGGTCCAAATAATTGCATATTGTAAAGGATATTAATGTAGAATAGAATAAAATATATGTAAGAACTAATTTCATGAATGAAAAAGAAAAAGCTTTAGTTTGTGAAATGTGTGTTTTTATATATATCATTACATGTATTTCTCCAGGTCAAAAAAAAAAAAACATGTATTTCTCACCCCACTCTTTATCTAACTATTTTTTTATGATTTCAGTGCATAATTTTCCCTAATGAGCTCGCAAAATAGCTGCCATGAGAGATTGTCGAAAAGTTGTCGCCAAGGTTTATTAAAACTCAAGAATGAGGTTCTACTAATTGCCAGACTTCAACATAGAAACCTAAAATAATTATTAGGATTTTTCTTGAAATATTAAGAGAAATGAGATTGACAAAAAGAGTATAACAATTAACAACTCAAGTTTTTGGGAAATCACTGATTTATGATTTTAAGGTTCAAGTGGTATTTTTTTATCTCTTTTTCTAATTTTTATTTGGTTTGACCGTTCTAACCAAACTCGACCATCTTACCATTTACTTTCAATTTTTCTTATTCATATTTATCTATTCTTTTATTATTCTTTGTTGAGAATATATCTTATTGGTTTAGTATATAATCAATTTTTAGTTACTGGTCTACAATACAAGTCACTCGTAGAAGAATTTTTCTCTTTTTTTTTCTTTTCTTGGATACAAGTCACTTTAAAAGTAATTAATTCTTATTTGTCAATTTTGTCACTTTTTCTTCTCAAAATCTCATCTCCACCCCCAGATTAAGGAAATAAATGTTTCAAATTTCATATTTTATAAAACTATCAGAAAAAGGATTATGAGCGAAAAAGGATTCCGAGAACTGCCTCACTGGGTAGATTGATGAGCCCTTGGAATCAAAACAGGGACATGCAAGTGCGAGATCAGGATTGGGTACAACAAGATTACAAGAAGCTCCTGATAAGTTGAAGAACTTTCAAACATCAATTCACAAACGCAACCCATATCGCCCAGTTATGACAACATTCACTCTCTTCAGCCGTCAAAATGGACTCAGCTAACTGCATGACCAATTAACTTATACACTCAGATATTATATTATCCTAGTATCTTTGGGAATATACCTAGTTAGAGTTGGTAAAATGGGCCACCCCTTCATGGGCCACCCCTTTTAGGCCCGTCTAAAGAAAAACAATCATTTTTCGAGGTTCAACCCTTGAACATAAGGGTCAGGGCCGGAAGCCCTTGTAACAATATTTTATTATTTTTCAGCTTTTTTTCAAAGAAAAAATTGATAAATTACAGCAATAAAAGTTTTTATTTAAGACATAAATGTTGTCAAAATTAAGGTATAAATGGTACGCATCAAGCATAATCAAATGAAAGATTCTTGTAAATCAAGTAATTTTTTTAATCAACGAGAAGGCTTAACAAAATAAAAAAAACAACTCTTATAACTATGTCTTGAAAAGTGTAAGGAGCTAGCAAAATAAACAACACTTTATTAATATATGTTGGAAAATTACAATACAAGATATGAACAAAACAATCACTAGAAATTAAGTCAAAAAAATATAAATTAGTAAGAATACTTATGAAATAAAAAATATCTTTTGTAAATTTCTAGTTTTTAGGGTTCTTAATACAAAGTTTTCTTACAAAATTTAATTTTAAAAATATAATAACAATTAAATATTTGCAACATCATTAAAAAAAGCATAAAAAATTAATAACAATAGCATCATATCAATAATTTAATAAAAAAATAAACGAGCCTAAATATACCAGCTCTTTTAGACACTTGGCCCTATAAGACTGGCCCTTGTAGGCATGTTTTCACTTTTAGGCCAAAAATCTAAAACCCAGCCCTTGCAAATTCAAGGTCTAAACATGCTCGGCCATTTTTCTGGCTCTATACCTAGTCCACTCTTGGTGGATTAGGGCCCAAGCCCGATTCAAGAGAGACATGGATTCATAGAGATATTTTCCTTTATGGTATAAGAATTATGTTTGTTCCTATGTGAACATATGTATGCTATATATATAGAATATATGGGATGGACGGAAGAAGTAATATGAATAATAACACAGAATAATGCTCTCATCCCTCTAAGAAGGCTCTTTCATATGAATGCTCTCTTATTTTCCTCTCTATGGTGAATTTGCTATGTACCGTGATCGGAGTCCGCATCAATGCTCCATTTTCGTATTGCTACTTCAACGAGTCAGTTAGATTCCAAGTACGTCCGAAATTATTTTAGTTTTGATTGCCATATATGTTTAATCTCCCAGCTTACACGTCATTTACTCCCCCTATATATAATATATGGATGTTCTTTTGCCTCCTTTCTTAATCATGTATTGATTCTATAAGATCGTTTTCAAGAAAAAAAAAAAGCTGCACTAAGAGCTAGTCTATTAAGAAACCAACCCCAAAGTCCCCACTAGCTACATATTGGAGAAAAAAAATACAATGGTTGAAAATTTTCATTCATTTATTTATTTAATAATAAATGGGTTTACCGGAGCGTTTGTTAGGGGAAACAAAGCTCCTGTTTAGTTATCTATGGGAGCCTTTATGTCTTAGGAAGGCTCCTATATGTAGCCCACCAACCCAATTTTGATGCACTCGATCCCTTTCTTATATGATCCAGATTCTTTTATATTTGAATCCAATGCGAACAAGTTCTTATTCTTTCCATTGCTTCCAAGCCTGCATAACAATAATTATGCACCACTATATTTTAATCCTCAGTTATCACCTCCTTCATTCACTTATTGTTGTAAATATTGTAATGTCCATAACCCCTCACTCTTAGGATTCCATTTTATAATTAATAGCCATAACCTCGAATGGTTTCATATTGTATCATAATGTAGATTAATTCTAATGTTTATGACATTGTAACTCTTGGAAGGGTTTGGGACCTATAAATAGATGCTCTACACAAAGAGTTGGATTTACATGGAAATTCTATATGAATGAGAGTTCTACTTCACTCTTCATCT
Organism: Inga oerstediana; assembly: GCA_963210345.1. NCBI lineage: Eukaryota > Viridiplantae > Streptophyta > Magnoliopsida > Fabales > Fabaceae > Inga > Inga oerstediana. Next base: position 5,127,035 of record OY723400.1, on the reverse strand, counting down.
CTGCAATTCTCCCTGTATTTCTTCATCCCCAACATCTCATCTCTTTAGTTTCCTTATTTTTATAACACTTATACGATATTTGTTAAAGAATCTTCCCTTGAATCTAAAGGCTGCCATGATGTTTGCATAAGAAATACTAATATGATAAAATACATTGTTAAAACCTACATAGCTCAAGATCGAGGCCATTAGCATATTGTAGCTGATCACGATTGACCACTTGTATTCTTCTTCTTCCTGATAATTTCCAAAACTATAATGCCAAAACTTTAAAACATGCTAGTATGAATTTTTAGCATTCGAACATTGCATATATATACTCTAAAGACAACAACAACAACAACAACAAAGCTTTTATCCCACTAGGTGGGGTCGGCTACATGGATCGCACGACGCCATTGTGCTCTGTCGAAAACCAAATTTTTTGGAATATTATTAATCAAAAGGTCTCTCCCTATGACTTCATTAAGCGTACGCTTCGGCCTTCTGCGACCTCATTTTACAGGACTCCATACGGCTTGATCCACCCTCCTCACCGTTGCATTCAACGGCCTTTGTTGAACATGTCCAAACCACCTCAAACGACTTTCTACTATTTTTCCTTCAATAGAGGCCACTCCAACTCGTTCACGTATATGATTATTACGAATCTTGTCTTTTCTTGTATGACCACACATCCATCTCAACATCCTCATCTCAGCCACCCCCATTTTATGCTCATGTAATCCCTTTAAAGCCCAACACTCACTACCACAAAGCATTGCTGGTCTTATAGCAGTGCGGTAGAACTTCCTTTTTACCTTATTAGGTACTTTCCGATCACAAATAACTCCAATAGCTTTTCTCCATTTACACCATCCATCTTGAATTATGTGCTTAACATCACCATCAATTTCACCATCTTGTTGTATAATTGATCCCAAATACCGAAATTTTGTCACTTGCAGAATGACTTGCCCTCCCAATTTAACTTCCACTTCATTTCGACCCTGTCTCTTATCATACTTACAATGCATATATTCAGTTTTGCTCCTACTCAGACGAAAACCCTTCACTTCCAAAGTCCTTCTCCATATCTCAAGTTTAGAATTAATTTTCTCCCTGGATTCAGCCAATAGAACTATATCATCCGCAAAAAGCATGCATTTAGGGATCTCCTCTCTTATAGGTTCAGTTAGAACATCTACCACTAGGTTAAACAAATAAGGGCTCAAAGTTGATCCCTGATGTAGACCAATCCTTATAGGAAAGTCCTTTGTTACACCTCCAGGCGTTCTAACATTGGTTATAACCCCCTCATACATGTCCTGAATGGCTTTGATATATGCAAACCGCACCCCCTTCTTTTCCAAGGCTTTCCATAGTATATCTCTTGGCACACGGTCATATGCTTTTTCCAAATCGATGAAAATCATATGCAAATCTCTTCCTTTGCTCCTATACTTCTCCATACACCCCCTTAATAAATAAATCGCTTCTGTTGTAGACCTTCCTGGCATGAATCTAAATTTGTTTTCCGCAATTTCAGTCTCCAACCTCAACCGGCGTTCAATCACCTTTTCCCATAATTTCATTGTATGACTCATAAACTTAATTCCTCTATAGTTTGCACAATTTTGAATATCCCCTTTATTCTTATAAATAGGAATCAAAGTACTTTTCCTCCACTCATCCAGCATTTTCTTGAATCGTAAAATCTCATTAAATAATTTTGTGAGCCACAAAACACCCTCTTCACCCAAGCATTTCCAAACTTCAATAGGAATCCCATCAGGCCCAACAGCTTTACCATTTTCCATTTTCTTAAGAGATTCCCTAACCTCGCCAACTCGAATCCTGGGGTAAAATGACAAATTGAGATCACCTTCTCGAGTTGTCAAATCTTCGCAATCACAAGGCCCTCCCCCTCCATCACTGAAAAACTTATAAAAGTAGGCTTCCCATCTATTCTTAATATCTCCATTAGTAACCAAAACTTTGCCTTCTTCATCCTTTATACACCTCACTTGATCCAAGTCTCTCGATTTTCTCTCCTTGTTCTTTGCAATCTTGTAAATCTTACGCTCTCCCGCCTTTGTTCCTAACTCTTTATAAAACTCATCATATGCTTTATTACGAGCTTCACTCACTGTCTTCTTAGTCTCCTTTTTAGCCAAACAATACCTTTCCCAATTTTTCACATTATTACACAAGTGTATTGCTCTAAAACAATCTTTCTTATGCTTGACTTTCTCTTGAACAGTCTCATCTCACGACCAAGTCTCCTTATCTTGCCGACCAAAACCTTTAAATTCTCCCAAAATTACTTTAGCAACCTTCTGGACCTTTTTAGACATATTCCCCCACATGATATTAGCCCTTCCTTGTAACTCCCACTCACCCTCCTCCAAAAGAGTTCTCTTAAAAATCTCCCGCTTCTCCCCCTTTAACTGCCACCACCTGATCCTTGGATTTAAAACTTGCCGATGCTTTTGTTTTACACACTTAATATTCACATCAAGGACCAAAACCCTATATTGTGTTGTCACGCCATCCCCAGGGATCACTTTGAAATTAGTACAAAAAATATCAAATGACATATAACTATGGAAAAATATCAATAATATTAATAAAATTTGTTATCCAATAGATAATAAGAACATATGGATTCTGGGGGAAAAAAGAAGGGAAAATGACAGAAACAACTTTGAAATTATGAAATCGCAAATCAGGCATTTTTCATAAAATGAGTTATGAATTACTTATTAAGTCTTATCATTACCTTATCAATTATTGGTAATAAACCTGATTTAGGATTTTATATGTTCAAAGTTCTTTTTCTGTCATTTTTCCAAAAAAATAAAGAAAAAAGAGCATATGGACATTTAGGTCTTGATTTTAATTTATCTCAGGCAAGGAGGAATTGAATTCAAGCATTCTTACTGGAATTAACCTTATTCTCCAGAGAATTTAATTCAATATCTATTTTCATTTCCATTCGCTTGGCCAAGATTCCCACGCGTTAAATGCAACCGTAGGACTTTGTTAGTGTGTCGAATAGAATAAAACCGTATGATAAAAAAAGAACAGAATAAAATTATAAAAACTAATTTCATTCATGAAAAATGTCATTTGCACAGCAATTATTAAATAATCACTATTAAATAATATTAATAAGAGTACGATATAAATTGTATACCTCAATTTTTTGCACAGCAAAATAAGATCGCTAGTCTCTAGCAGTCTGTGCAAGAAATAGAAGACATAAAAGCATGGTGTTAACGAGGAAAGAATTCACTCATAGACACTTCAATAATGGAGCATGGTTCCTCACTTCCACTGGTACTAGGCCCCATTCCAGGGTGTAGAAAGAAAGCAGGTTGCTGTGGCAATGGCGGTTGAATGGAATCAGTACTAAGATATGAATCAACCACAGCCATTGTCGGTCTTGTATCTGAATTTTCTTGAACACATAACAAACCAATCTGGATGCACTTCATCACTTCATTATATGATCCAAATTCTTCTATATTGTAATCTAACATCTCCAGCAACTTTTCCTCCTTCCATGTCTTCCAGGCCTACGACAATTAAGTAAAACTAATTATCATCCTTTTGTTAACTTATCGGATATTGTTTTTTCCTCCAATTTTACAGGTTGAAATAATTGCATAAGAAATTTTGATTTGACAGAAACATATTATCATACTTACATAGCTCAATAGGCCCCCATCATATTGTGATTGACTAGGATGCCTTGTATTCTTCTTTCCAATAATAATTTCTAAAACTATAACTCCAAAACTAAAAACATCTGATTTTTCTGAATATTGTCCATACATTGCATATTCTGGAGACATATAACCACTGAAAAAAATAAAAATATGTCAATAATAAATGCATTTATTCGATACAAACACAATAAGAACATTAATTAGGACATTGAATGATTAGTTGAGATGTAAACTTTTCAATCTCAACTTGCGCACAATTTTTTACTTATTTAACCATATCAAGATAGATGAGTTTAAAGTAAAAAAATTTAGAACTTACTATGTCCCAACTATTCTATTTGTGCTCCCCTCGTATGTGTTGATAGCAACCATCTTAGCTAAGCCAAAATCTGAAATTTTTGGATTCATCTCTTCATCTAATAAAATATTGCTTGGTTTTAGATCACGATGTATAATTTTAAGGCGAGAATATTCATGGAGATAAAGAATTCCCCAAGCAACTCCACGTATGATTTTATAGCGCTCTACCCAATTTAATACTTTGCCTTTTTCGGAACCTGCATACATAAATTGTTTTGAGTGATTATAAAGACAAAATGAAGACAACATGATGGGAATTATAGGCAATTAACCCTAACATACATCAGAAAGCACGAAATAAGTAATAAATAACATGCATGGCACATATGAACTAAAAATTTCAATTAAGAGTTAAAGTGGGTTTAGAAGAGTCCAACCAAAGAGAAAGTAGTCAAGGCTTTTATTGGGAACATATTCATAAATAAGAATTTTCTCTTGCTCTTCTATACAAAATCCAAGCAATGCCACCAAATTTCTGTGCTGGAGTTTGGCAATTAATAAAACCTCGTTCTTGAATTCTTCTGCACCTTGACCAGAACATTTTGAAAGTCTCTTGACAGCTATTTCTTGACCATTTGAAAGAATACCCTATAATCATGGATGGTTAGATTAAAATTAAGAAACAGATATGAACGTGCGTGCGTGCGTCTTTGTGTAACATTTAATTTATATTGATGACATTTCTTACCTTGTAAACTCTTCCAAATCCACCTTGGCCTAAGCACTTTTCATTTGAAAACTTATTTGTTGCAGCTTCAATAATGGCCAAACTATATCGCAGAGGCTCCAAATTGTTGCTTTCATTTCCAACTATACAAATAGAAAAGATTAAAGGATAAGAGCAAATCAAGCATCGGTACAACCCTTTGGAAAAGCCAAATTATACGAATTAATAAAAGTTTGTCTGGGAATGAAAATTACTTACAGTATGTTTTTCTGAGAACAGCGTTACGTCTCTTCTTTATTAGACTCTTTAAGAGATAGTACACGAGACAAATAAATATTCCCAAACCACCAACAGAAGAAACCACAGTTATCACAAAAGTCCTTGTTGACTGACCTTTCCCTTTTACTGCACAAACATCAAATACTTCCACATCTCAATGTAATGACATCTATAGCAATTGACTGTATGCCGTAGCCGTAAGGCCAGGGGATCATATTCACATTTCTGATTAGATTCAATGTTCTTCTGCAGTCATGTTATTTTCTCATGTTTTGAAATTTATTTTTCTGCCATATTTTTTTTTTCATTCACAGATTTACCCTAATGTGCATTTAAAAAAAAAATCAGAAAAGCGTATTAGTTGCTAATCAAACAAAAAATTCTTTAATCAAGTTGAACTTTACCTTGAGGAGTTGTCAGCGTCGTTGCTTCAGGCTGATGATCATAGTTATAGAAAGGATAGAACTCATAGCGAACGTTGCAACTTGGATATAGAACTCTTCCTCCTTCTTTTCCCACACAGCAACTTGAAAGGTTTCCAATCACAAAACTCAGACATGTTCCGCAATCTGCGGATGATAGGTTCGGCGTGCACTGAAGTAGAGAATACATAGTTCCGATTCCATATATGCTTTTCCTTGTGGCATATCTCTTAGTGGCCATAGCTGCTTCGTCTGCCACAAAGTTAAGTGTGTTAAAAAATAACTGTAAGAAGCTCCGAGGTGACGAATTTCTGGGGTCCAAGTGGCTGATACTGGGCCTTGTGTCAAAGGAGGAGAAGAAGAAGCGAGTGGAATAACGAAGCATGCATTCGTCGTACCAGATTATGGCCCCTTTTGAAAGTCCGCATAAGGAAGGTAATTGTTGGGTTGCATTAACGACGCACTGGTGGCACATTGATAGGCTGATGTCACCCCGGCACATGAAGAGGCCGTAGATGGTGTTGTCGCTGTCGGCAACGGTGGCTTTGTAGAAGTCGGTGTTGGCAGAAGCTAAGGAAGAGAGGAGGGTGGTCCGGTGCGATTGGAAGGCCGTATCGGCAGCGAAGGTTTTGTCTAAAAGGCAGTTGTGGTCAACATAAGTCTGTGTTTGGGTTGTAGGAGAACGGAGGAAGGTAATGAAGAAGAAGAGTGAGAAAATTTTGTGGGAAGGCATAATCATGGAGGTAATGGTAAGGATGGAGATTGTGTTGGTGGAGTCCGATTAATTTTTATTGTGTATTTCAATGGCAAGTTCAGTTTCAGTTATGACGGATGATTGAAAAGCTCGACCCAAGTCAATGAAATTGGGGAGATCAAGTCAAGGTCTACATTCATTTGTTCCATCTTTCTAAACTGGTTTGAGTTCTTATCATATTGATTAGTACCCAAGCCTCACCACATAAATCAAACCAGGGCTATGTGTCCTCATTCTTCACCTTAATTTGTTCCTCTCTAATAAAGTGAGTGGGGTCGTCTGTAGACTGCATGTAATAGTAATTAGCCCCCTAAGCAAGTGCTTAACATAGAGCTAATCATATTTGGACCATCAAGATATGACTTGAATAGTATATATTTGTATTTTTCTTAAATTGATGATTTTTTTATATAGAAATAATTTTTGAAAAAATAATAGTTAAAAAATTATCTTTATTGGTTGGAAAATAAATGGAAGTGTTGGAGTTAGTTGTAGAAAATAAATGTTGCCTAAAGCTGACCAAATAGGGTCATGACAATCATGAAACTTACTAATACATAGTTAGTCTAGCAGTATAAGACTCTCTAGACCTCTAGGTCTTTAATTTGAATCCTAGGAAAGACATTGTGTTGATAATAGGATCTAGTGCCAAATACTAGAATGTTATTAAAATATCATGAAATATGAAACAAGACTTGTGTCAGATCCATGGTGAAAGATTTTACAGTTTATATTTCCGGGAAATTTAAAATAAATTTTATTTATTTATAACTCATGAATGTGGTTATTTAGTATAGATTTTATCCTCTACTATATACATTAATGGAATTATATATCTAATATTAATTTTATTATTTCTTACTCTCCCTTCTCCTTATTACAAGGACATATATTAATAATTTTACTTAAACTAGAGAATTCAATTAAAATGAATTATTTTTTGAATTTTCAAAATTAATCTCAATAAAATTTAGAGAGAATCCCATTTAAATTCATTTGAAACACCTAAATCCAGAATCAGGCCTGCACTTTTAACAACTCTCTAATAAGGCCTACAGGCCTTATTAGGGATTTATGAATGTTGTTAAAAAGACCATAATGGCCCTTTATAATTAAAAAAATGAAGATTTTTACCTGCAAATTCCTATTAACTTTTAACCTAAACCTCATAATCCACTCCTCCCCTAGACATCAGGGTATCAACTTTTAGTCGACTCAATAATATTGAAGGGTAAGTCCTCACAATTTTTTTAACTTAATGTCACACTATTTACATGGAATGTATATGGGATTATTGAAAGAATAAACACATATGGTGTGTTTTTTGCAACTATACATTCGTAAAAAAATTTATCTTTGATTTGCCTAGAAACAAAATCAGTTCGAATTTCAATGTAATTATAAAGTATATTCAATCAAAAAACTATTTTTGTGGCTATGTGTGATTGGAGAGGGACTCAAAGATGATACTAAGACCTAATTAGCAAGTCAAATGGCGAATAAACTGGAGAAATCTTAGAATGGGAAGAGGAGATGCAAGGTATCTACAAGATTGAGATGGAAATTTTATTAAAAAAAGAATGAGACAGAGAAAACAATAAAAGGGCATATTGGTAAAATCAACAAATTCATAAATCCCTAATAGGGATTTGTTAAAAGTGCAGGCCTAGTTATGGAGTTTGGTATTTCAAATATATTTAAATGAGATTTTCCCTAAAATTTATCAAATAGAGAACAATAAGTCAGGAGGTTATTTAGTTAGTTAAAATATGTAAAATCAAAGGGTATTTAGAAAGAAAAATGGTTAGCCAGATATGTTGGAGAGGATGTTATAAGCCTATAATATTAGGTCCATGGATAAAGATGTTATAATAAGAATCGAAAGGATTAATATTTGAAAATTAAAATTATTATCAAATAGTAATTTATTATAATTTAAAGAATAACAATCCATTAATCATGGAAGACCATAATTTCTTCCCGTGCATTGCGTTAGAGCATTTTTTCAGTCACATTATTTTGAATAAATAAAAGTATTGCACACAAAAATGTGGCAATATTGGAGGAGCTGGCAAGTGATGCATGTCTGATTCGGTAATTCCACATATAAGTTATGGTCTTTCATCACATTCATTGCATTCATTTAATTTTTTTTTTTAATTTTAAATCATTTTCTAAACATTTTCGTAGAGTTTGATGTAGTTTAAATATTAAAAAATGAGTATAACATTAACAAAAAAAACTTTCAAGTTAACATCTGCCCCCGGCATGGGTATGAGACAGTCCTAAAAGCAGTGGCGCGTTATGATTACGAGCCGTCATGTTGATCTTTATTTTTGTGGACAATATCATCATTCTCTTCTATATAGGCAATTGCGTTAAATTTTAACCCCTACAGTGGGCTCTTTCAAGAAGTTTACATTTTAAAAATGAAATTCCATCTATTTAGGATTCACAAATCAACCAGCCATTTTACCCATGTAGTACACGACACGACAATTAATTAAATGGACCAGAGGAGTAAAGTACTATAATAAGACGTTGAATGATGCGGGTGCCGAGGCAGCAACGGGAGATGCGGTGTTTCCATTGATTTCTTTCTGGATTTACTTTTTATTGAGTATATCTATCATTGTATTAACTTTCAATAATTGAGATTTATTAATATGTAAAGAATATTATTATAATAAAAATCTACCATGATAAATCTCAACAATTGAAAGTTGATCTAATGATAGATACACTTAATGGAAAGTAAATGAAGAGGGAAATCAATAAAAACGCACATCTCTTGGCAGCGACATCAAGACGTAGGTATCAAGAAATTTCCAATAATTTTTTTTTTTAATTTATACTTTCTTATCCTACTAGAAAAAAGGTTTTAAGACCTGTTAAAATTGGCTTTTTAAACCAGGTTTAGGTTCTGTCTTGTATTGGCTAGTTTAGAAAGTATGTCCTTATTAAAACCAGACTACAACCAGTTTGTGAAGTTACATTTTTAGACTAGTTGTTTGAACATTAGGTGTTAAAAAGTTTCAATTTATAATAAAAAATGACTAGTTTTTAGAGCAAGTAATTTCATATCCGGTTATCCAGATCAACAAATTTTTTCTTCCAAGACTAGATTATTGGCCCTACATTTTTCATCATCTAATTTAAACATCTTAATCATCATCACTTCACTAGTAACTCTACTTAGTTGGGTAGCTCCTTATTATTGATCTTCGCTTTGATTTCCCTCTTAAACAAGACCTCATCAACCATACAAAATAGAATTCTCAAGTTTATATATCAACTATGTTACACTCAACTTCGTTAAATAAAATACTACACCTTTATCACCTAAAACTAAGATAGGTTCTGGCCATATTCTATTTGAAGTCTCAAAAGAACCAAAATGCCTAAGATTAGTAAACTTAATATCCAATCTAAGGGTGGCTTCATTTGACAATAAAAATGGCCTGCAATACAAACCAAGCATTAATAGCTAGCTCCCACCTGTCAGGGTTAAAAAAAACTTGAAAAGAATAAAAACATGACAAACAAGATTCAATTAACATATGTGTATATAAACTTTTGTCCACAAAATTCGTTATGGTTGGGATTGCAAAACTTGCCATTATGAAAATGATACAATTCTCATAATGGCAAGTTTCACAAATCTAATCATCACGAATTCTATGGACAAAAGTTTGCATACACTAATATAACAACCACAAAGAATATTGAGGAAGCAAGTTCTAGAGTGACAACTTAATAGGTGAATATCACACACAAGAGAATAATCATTATCGATCAAATAGGCTCAAAAACTCACGGTCAAGGGCTTTCAAACTCAGCTCATTCAATCCCAAAATCTATCACCAATTGCAACAATCAGTTGTTCAATCATGCTTTAAATCTCTAAATTCAATTGATCCAAACTTAAACTTATATACTTCTTAAGATCATTACAAAACACTTAAATAAGATGAGTTTTTTTATTTTTCTATTTTTTAAAAAAAAAACAAAAACATGCAACTAATAGAATGTCTCTCAAGAGTTAAGAATAACTCCTTACTCTGCCATTTTTTTCACACTACATGCATCTAATGGTTTTGCTAACTAACTAATTTTTTAACTACTCCTCTCCCAACCTAAATCAGACATTGTCCTCAAGTCTTCTAGAGCTTAGAAAATTTTATTTTTAAACAAAAACACACAATAGAGTAAACCAAAATGCTAAGAGTAAAACCAAAAGATTAAGGAAAATTACAACCGAAGAGTGGTATCTAAATTTTGCTTCTGACTGCTATCTAAAGATTACCCACCTATTTGCTTGACTAATAGATTTGGTTTAGGTTCATAGGTTTGCAGTTGATCAAGCAGCTGATCAGCAGTTGATGTAGAAATTATGGAATGTCAAGTCGCTTGGGGTATGAATCATATTTCCACAGTATGATAAAAAAAAAGACAACAGATCATCATAAAAACCATTAACATTTAATAATCCTAATGACTTTTTGTGATAGTTTAACTTAGCCCAATATGCAACGTTAGAAATCTCATCTAACATCTCTAAACCACCAGGTAGAGCAATAAAAGCTCGAGCATGGTAAAACATTCGTCCCATTCATTCAGGCAAGCTTGAAACCTGCAACTCTTGTCCTAAGGAAAAGATGTGATATTCCAACTCCTTCACCCTTACACTCAAACCCTTGCTCCCATTAATGGATGCAGAAGTGGTCACACTTCCCTTTAGGCCCTAGATGCCTCCCCCATATACAAAGTTGATCTTTCTGGTAGCTAATGCAATTTCAAGTTCTTTTGTTGCAGTTAGAAACTCTCCATCCTTGCCCGAATCAGTTTCACTAAAAATGCAAATAGATGTAAATCTACATTTTTGTGTGATACCCTTTTTCTCTTCTTTTCTCTCGGACCATTTGTGTTTACAAGTGGAAGAGTGCATATTTACAAGTGGAAGAGGACATATTTATATTACTAAAACAATGACAACAAAATCATACAAATCACGCAGTTTTCAAAGAAATTTGAAAAAATTTCTGACAAGAATGGGCGGTATAATTTGAGTGAAGAAATTAAATAAAAAGAGTAAAGAAAGTCAAAATTTACTGAAAAGATAAGACAGATTAGTCAAAAGCATGATTATGGACATTAGTTGTGATTTTGGCTCACATGTTCCTCTGGTTTTATGTCCAGTAATAGCTTAAACGCTTTCTATGAATCAAGGATTTGCTTCCCATCCAATTTTCTTATAAATTGGCAAACAAGGTCTTTTAACGTCAGTTCTCAAGACAGTAGTACTCTTTTTCTTTGTTAAATATGTTCAATAAATTGAGAAGAATATGATGAACATCACCACTCGGATGCATCTCAAGAGTTTGAATGATATCATCCAATGACTCCTTACCCAGTCCATCCTTTATGAATTTAATTTTATCTTCTCGATTTATAGAAATCATATCTTTGCTCTTACAGTGCTGATCACATGTCCACCTTGCATATTTATGGCAGACATTCATTCTTTTAGCTCTTCTCTTTTTGGAGTAAGAACTTCTTCCCATTCTTGGCATAGGTTTGATAAATGATTTATGAATCTCACTTGCTAAATGTACCTTAGCTTCAATGATCCAGCGTATGTCCTCAGGAAGGCTCAAACGCTTGAATATCTTCATTCTTTCAAGTCAACAAATATGGATCTTCTTGAGCATATCTTTGGGAAGAGTGGGGAACCTGTTTTTAAGCTTTGCAAGCGATTCCTCCATGTTAAGTTGAAATGAAAATGATGACAACTAAAATTTCTAACATAGTGCAGTGTGTTTTAGTGAGTAAAGAAGAGAAATGAGTACAAAATCACTTTTATCCCAATTTTAAGTTTCCAGCTATAAAAACCAATTAGTGTGATGTGATTTATGTTTAGACAGAGTTTTATAATAGAATGAGTTTAACATAAACTTGTTTAGATATAGTATATTGAAAATTTAGTT